>OY728142.1:891101554-891578554 GCA_963277665.1 Viscum album
GACCCTTTATTGAAAAAAACTATATATAATTCAAGTTCTTTGGGTGAAATATAAATTCTTATTAGAATTTACATTACTATAATCTACCATATTGAAAATCACAAAGTTTGAACATCATGAGAAGATGTATTAATGATTATGATCCTCTATCACTAGAGAGATAGAAATTGTCTGTGTCCCATCATATTGATGTATCTTTACCACAAGTCATAGTTTTAATAATATCATCTTACATCCCTAGGTTCTCATTATAATAGGAAATTGGTATAAACCATTT
The DNA here is from genome assembly GCA_963277665.1 of Viscum album. Lineage (NCBI taxonomy): Eukaryota > Viridiplantae > Streptophyta > Magnoliopsida > Santalales > Viscaceae > Viscum > Viscum album. The sequence continues at coordinate 891,101,832 of OY728142.1, forward strand.
ATATTAAATGTTCATTAAGGATGTTATTGCATAAATCAGATAGAAGTAAAGTTAGTATGTGATAATAATATATTATGGAAACTGAAAGCACATGATGAAGTTTTGTTAGGGTGATAACTCCAATATGATACTGAAAACTTCATAAGTTTTATGAGACAACCTTGATGTAATCATTCATAATGATAATGTTTGGAAAATATATAGTGGAATGTAAAGGAGATAAAAATGCCAACAATATGAGACTACTCACTTTTCTTCCAAAGTAAAATCCTTGTTGAATAAGTTTTATAACATTAAATTGGTGCAACCTAAATCCCCTTCACCCACTCTTTTTTTATAATATTTTTAGATATTTCTAGGGACACATTATTTCTAAGAGTTGTAGGTTATTATAGAATAAAATAATTCAAAGGATTTCAATTACATGAATTAAAACTAACCAATATAATAATTTGGTAGTTATTATACGATAATATTAAATCCTAATCAACACTCAAATATAGATTGGAACGAATAAAAAATGGGAAAAATCAATAGAAATTAATATCCAAGTAGATATAACCCTTAACCACAAGGCCTAAAATCCCTTAGACAAGGATTCTAGCCTCCTATAACTTAATTTAACTAGCCTCCATTGTAGTTCTAGCCAAAACAATAATGTATGAAACATTTTCCTGAGTAAATTCTCAACAATTATATGTAAAATTTGGATTATTAGATAAATAACCAAGAAAGTTATCTCATGAATCATTAATTTGGTCTCATAAATATTGAGAATATTGTTAAAACAATCTCCCAAAAAATTATTTGAGTGACTACCTGAAATATTTCTAGGTATCGAAGAGAAAAACATGAGTGGGTGGTGAAAGTGATGATACTTTACATTAGGTAAGATAAAAAGGAAAGGATGAAAAAAGTATATGAGAAAGAGGTGGAAATAAATTATAATAAAAAAGAGTGTGAGGATAAAATAGAGGAGGAAGAGGAAGGAAAATTCCATTATCTCTCGATGTGTCTCTCCTTATCTTGATGTTATTGGTAAATGATTCCCCTTTCATTGCCACTCATGGTAATTATTATCCTCATCCATTTTCTTGGTGTTTATTTTTCAACCAAATTTCAGTTACAATCTACTCAACCTTTTTTTGAAATTACATATCCTCTAAAGTATTCTTAATCATCTATATTATTATTATTATTTATTTTCATTAAATTTATCATTATTTATTTCCTCTTGTTTCGGTTTCTACATCACTTTTATTCACTTTTTGATCCCTATTTTCCTCTTCCTTCATAAATTACTGGAATTTTGTTTATACTTGTTGTTTTGGTTGGCTTGTGTGTCATAGTGGGATATAAAAGATAGATATGGTGGTGTTTTTTTATGGATTTGGTTGGTGTTACTAAAAAGTGTGGGATTTTTTAGGTTGGTGTTGTGTTTATTATTTGGTATCTACAATGTATATGTATCTCGATGTCATGTCAATATATCTTATTTATACTACCACGGTTGGGTGGGATTTTTTCTGTTGGTTATTTCTAAAATATACCTTTCATCCCCACATATTGAACCCATTCCACCACTATTTATTGTGGCATGGTTCTAGGATGAGTTTGGATTGATTCTTTCTTCATATCCATTAATATCTTGATGTTTTGAAGATTTGATCGATGGAGTCTTGTTCACTTTTTAATGATGGGGGGTGTTGTTAGTGTTTTTTTCATCCACGATATTAGTTATGTTAATTAAGATAATTGAGTAAGTTTCCTTTTGGTGGAGTTTATTCATATGTGGAATCATAGGGAAACAAATTGTGGTGGAAGAACTATCCGATCAACTAAGGTGATAATAAATTCTCACTGTAAAAACATTATCCTATACTCATTCTTGGAAATGGAATCTCAAATTAATTTATAGTGTTGTTTTCTTCCCTTCCTAAAAATGACTTCTCCTATAGATTCATGTTCTATAGGTTCTCCTGATTCCTCTAGTTTAATGGTGTAGTTTTCCTAAGCTCGGTCATTTGTTCTAAATTTTAAGGTAGGGGTTTATATTGGTTTTCTAGGATTATTTTCATTAGTGGAGGTAATAAAATGATATTTTATTGACTCCCTCTATTAGATTTTACATCATTCTATGGAAAATTTGAGGGGTGGGAATGGGTAGTGCTTTATTAGCTGATAATGGAGTTCTATTTGTTATTGGTCTCTTTTTCTGGAATTATCTTCTGGTATTATTACTTACTTAAGTAATGGTTTTCAATGAAGGAGGATAGTTCAATGTCCATTTATTAGACCTTATTTGGGAAGGTGGTATAACCCCCTCAATTGAAATGGTGGAAGATCATCCTTTTCTAGAAATTTTAGTGTTCACTAGTGATATTCATCATGGTGTTTCATGCTTGATGATTTTGAATTATGGCTTGAATGGTGATGGTCAATGATGGTTTATTTATAAAAAAATATCAATATATGTGTTTTCAATGAGAATTTTTTCAATATACCATGTTGGTCAAGCTATCATGTGGTGTCCTAACACTACTCCTCTATTAAAGATACAAGATATCAATGCTACCTTCAAAACATTCCTAGATACCCAAGTACTCAAGTTTGTGTTTCTAAGCAACTGAGTATTCTGTTTTTTATAATTTGGGTTTTGTTTCCTTTGTATTTTTTCTCTCTATATAATGTTACACTTTTTTATGTTTTATGGGTTACAACACAACCCATTGATTTGTATTTTTTATAAAAAAATCGATTGCATAAAGGAAAGAGAGGAATGATAAAAATAATTAAAATGTAAAAAATAAATTTTATAGGAATATAAAAATCCAGATACATACATTTAATTCCTAGATATTTTGTAAAATATGTTTTTCTAATTAATTTAATCTATTCTATTTTTTTCATTTCACACAAAACTGAATATAGCTTCTGTTATATGAATGAACCAAGTAATTATACATTTATACGCAACAACAACTCGAGGTTTCTCTACACACAACACATATATTTTCTTGCGGTACACAAAACACTATATTTAGCTTGTGTAATACACAATTATAATTTCTTTTGATAACTTATGTTACACTCAAGAATAAGTTTTACCGAACAACAGTATTTTATTAAAATATTATTTTTTAATATAATAAGATATAACCTATCTATTAAATTAGTGGTTAAAAATATTATTAACTAACTTTATGAAAATATATTTTTTATAAGATGAATTCAATTGTCACCAATTAATTAGAAATGAAAATAGATACCAATTAAAAATAATGGAAATGTTTTTATTTTCATGCTCCCAATGTCATTTTTTATTTATAAATTAAATTAATTGGTGAATGATATTTATGAAATATATATTATATATATTAAATAAAATATATTTGATATTCATCCCATAGATTTTATTTTTATAAGATAAGAACAATCCCAATTTTACGCATAAAAACCTATATTTTTCTAAAAGTTAATTTTACAGTCTTTTCATGCTGAAACAATTTTAAATATAATTTTTTAAAAAATTTGTTTTTTTATATGATAAAATAAACTTTTTATATGAAATAGAGATATAAAAATTTAATTTAATTGAACTTTTGGTATTTTTATGATATGTTTCATGTTTTGATGACAAAAAAATCTGAATTTTTAATTGAAAACAGCTTTTTCATATAAATAAATTATAGTGTTAAATTTTATTATTATTTGGATTTAAAGTATAATTAGATTATTTTTTTATAATTTAATTCAATTTAGGTTATTATAATCAATTTTTTATAATATTTTGATATAAAAATATTTCTATCTTTTGAATGATATCACTTTAAAACCCTGTTTTCTCATTCTATCAATGGGTTTTTTTTTAAAATTTAATTTTATCCAATTATGTGTTTTGAATTTTGAAAAATAGATTCCATATTTGGAATCAAAATCTCCAAATTCTGTATGTAGGTCTCTTTTATTTCTAGACAATTTGAATAGTAACTTTAGTATGTTTTATAAACACAGTTAAGGGTAAATCGGATAATTAACAGTAAAAATAATATTATAAATATTAGAAAACAACCCTAGAACATGAAAAACAAATTATGATTTTACTTATACAATTAAAACAGAATTTTATAAATTGAGTAATTTAATGGACACTTCTCCATGAAAATGACTTAGATATTATTAAAATAAAATAGAGTGACAAAATGTCACACTCTCACTTTTAATAAGTATAATATTTTTAATAATGGGATAAATTGAAGATTTTATAGACTATATATATTCTAAATAAATATAACGGGTTTATATACATAATATAATTATATTTTAAATTTTAATTCAATAAATAATTACAAAATGATGATGGAATAATTACACAATTAATGAAATATTCAATTAAATGATATTATAAATATTGAAAGAAATAAAAATTTACTTAATTATGGTGTAAAAATATTTATAGGTTAATATAACATATTAGGGGTGTCTTAAATGATTTTTTTTATTTTATATTACTTTATGTATTTTATTAAAGTCAACGTAATGGATAGTGTCAAAATTGAAACAAATTATATTTTATAAAAATAATATTTTATTAAATTATTTTAAAAAATATAAATGAGGAAAAAATAGGATATATTATGCTATAAATTATCATAAATTGACCATTTATGGTCCAATTGACACTTTATATGTAAAAATCGTATCCTTTTAATATTAAAAATGTTGATACCATAGTTAAAATTAAAATAGGTCAACTAAGCGTTAATGAAACAAAATAAGGTTTCAATTTACAAAAAATGTCTAAATTTTTTTGGGTGATGATATTATGACCTTATATCATATTATATTCAAATAAATTACCTATTTGAGGTATTTGGATTGATTTTTTATTTATTATAATTTAATATTTTTGAGAGTTTCTAAAAGTGCCCCTCCCCTCTCTTATACAAGGGCATCTCTCCTTCAATTTTATTCACAAATCTAAATCCATTTTTCTCAAAATAAATATTCAAAAATATCCTCCCAACTTCCTTCACTTCATCCTATAATCAATCATTCATGCATAAATCTAACCAAAGAATTCCTCTTGTGAAAACCAAAAAGAGATACCCAAAGAGGTGGTAATGTTCATCAACAAATATTTCTGTTTTATTTCTTCCCTGAACCCCCTCAATTATATTTATTTCATGTTTATATTATAAAATAATTATCCTAAATATACTATATTCTCTTATATTAAGGTTTCAACCTACAATTTCAAATACTTCCATTGAATGATTAATGAACTTATCGTCCATGTGTACGGTGGACTACTGCCTCACAAAACAATGACTGTTCATTTTTCCTTTACCATTTCTCGTACTGGTAATTATGATGGACATGTTTTTTATGATATATATATGATATTTATGAAATAATTATACTTATTTAATTAAAATATCATATTTACCATTTTACCATCTAATGTTTTTGGAAATGATAATGTTGCTCGTGGGTACATATGGCTTACCATCTCTATGATGCGATGTGATTCGTTTTTCATATATATTTCACATGGATGGTAATAAGGATGAATTTTATGAATATTACATATGTATATATATATATAATTATTAAATTATAATATATCACATAATTTTCTTTATTTTAATATGACAAGAAAATGAAAGCAGTGTCCATGTATACGTACAACCTTCCGTCTCCATTAACTATGTGTTTTATTTTATGCCTTTAAATTTTTTGAATCACCATAAATAAATATCTGATAAATATATATCATATTTATGTCATGGTTACAATTTTGGAGATTATGAAATCATGACTTATGTAATAGGACCAATGATAAAAATTCAAAACACATATGAAAAACAAAGTGGATATTACCCGAAGCATAACATTAATAGAGAATTGTTAATAAACGTGTAATATAAATTCATAATAAAATAATATATGGTTTTATAAATGATAATATTGTTATATAATTAATTTATAATAAACTTATATCTATTATACAAGAATTTTGTACGTGTACAATGAGATTTAATACATAAGGTAAGGTTAATTTATCTCACTTTTTATATATGTGAGATACATGTCTTATTCCCCACTAGTTTATTTTATGTGGGGTATATACTAACCTATGGAATTTTATATCATTAATTGATTTTATTTAATGATATAAAAATCATTAATTGATGTTATTCTTTCACAGGGTCCATGATTCTAAAGTTACTCAAGTAGTAATGGATTTCCATCTCACTTTTTTCTTGTGAGATATAAGCCATGTTCGCCACCTATTTATTTTGTGTGATTTATATACCTACCTTGAATTTATTATATTATATTTATCCATAATTTTATGATTATTTAAATATCCATTTTATGAAATCTCTTTTATGGGGTTTATGGTTCAAAAATTACCAAATCAGTAAGGTAATTTGGTCTCAATTAGCCTTCTTTGAGACACATGTTATCTTATACAGCTATATTATTTTAAAATTTGTAAATAATTCCCTTTGATATGTTGTATAATGAATATCCTTTTTTCAATGATATTTTATTCTTCATTTAATTTTATTATCACTTAATTTTTAAAACTATGATCCTTCAAAATAATGTTTTCTAAAAATGTTTTAAAAGTGTTTTAAATGATATTTTAATAATTTTTAATGAAAAAGGATTTCAAAGATGTTTAAAATAGTTTTCAAACATTATTTTAAAATATTTAAAGTTTATTTTCATTAAAAAATGTTTTCTAAACATTTTATGATTAATGTTTTTTTCAAAATGGAAAGGATGTTTTAATAAATGATTATTTCAAGTGATCTTTCAAAATAATTTTCCATCTAAGATAATGTTATTTGATGTTACTTATGTTTTAATAGGGATATGATCCAATGATATCATTCCTATTATTTTTATGAATAGTTTATGTTTATGGTGGATTTATGTTTATGATTTATGTTTATTTTCTATGAGTTATGTTATGATGAAATGTTTATGAAGCCCATTTCATTTTATGAGTTTTGATATAATGAATGATTGTTTCTCTTATTACACATATATGTAGGGTTTTAATTTTGTGATGTGTAGGACCTATATCTCCATTGAATGAAATGAGTAAATATTTATATCTCATGAGATAAGGATAGAAATAAGTCGACATGATTGATCAACTATGGAATATGGGGAAAGCCAATCCAATATGGGAAGATGGGGAAACCCGATCCACTATGGGAATATGGGGAAACCCATTCCCTAGTAAGGAAAGTTCTACGATGGGGATGGTGGTATTTACCACCTAGTAGGTGTATTCCCTATGAAGTTCTCTGTAAAGTTTTTCCAATGTGCCTTGACTTATAGGGAATGATATTACATGTTTATGTGTTTGCCAAAAACAACATGTATTATTCTTATGTTATGATTTCATGGTTTATGTTATTGATTTCCTTATGGTCATTGTCTTTTGAACTACTAATATTTATTCCATAAATCATTTTTATAACCTTTTATATATAGGTTATGATCTTCTAATGTTGTTTTCATGTTCTCATTTAATTTATTCTCATGATTATGCTTACATATATCCCTTGTTTACCCCTACTAATCATCTAATCTCACCATTTCTTATGTTTAAATTACTCAGTTTATAAAAATGGTTTAAAGTAGGAGTACTAAAGGGAAATATTTTTATGGGAGATATTTAAGATCTTTCACTAAATTAGAAGAATGTGTTCTAAGTTTACAAAGGAACTAAACTATTATGGTCCTTGGGCATGTGTTTTTGTAATGTAATGAATATTCATCTAAAAATATGTAATATCCATGTATTAATGTCCTAAGTTGTTATAATTTGTTTCAAAAGAAATTTTTCGTCAACCTATGGAAACTAGGGTGACAAAACTTTAGTGATATCCCTGTATATATTTCAATGGATATGTCTAGGGAATTATCTAATGATAATCCTAAAGTTTCATAGATTAAATATGTTGCCGTAATTTACACATATTGTAGGTTATCTGTCGTATTTATGTGGTTTTTTGAAGTTATAAGTTTTTCTCACACTATAATTTCTGATTTTAGTTGATGGAGGGAACCAGAAGTAATTGGGTTAACATTGAATGTGATTAAAAATTTCTAATTAGAATTCAAATGGTATGATCACTAGAGTGAAGGTTGTTGTAATCATTCCTAACCAATTTTTACAAAATATGATTAACAACGTTTACCTTATCCAACTCTCAGACTCACCCAAGAAGAGAAATTAATATTTTACTAATAATTTTGGTATTGGATACCATAGAGGGAAGAAAATTCCGTTTCATTTATGTAAATAATGTGGAAGAGACACCCAAATGTATTTCTTAGAGAAACAAGAAGATGTTTGGACTATGGAAAATAAGGACACAAATCAAGTAACTGCCAAGGTAAATTGAAAATTTTTGTTAACACAATGTATGGGGATATTGGTCTTCCTAAGTTATTATCAATTTTTGAATGATTCAAATGTGTAATGAATGAAAATTATGAAAATCAATGTCCTATGTGGAAATCTCACAAATATAATCAACAAGGTGGTAAAAGTAATGGTTATATTGTTTCTGATGATTAAGCTACATGTTAAATTTGAAAGGAAATAGGTATTAAGTAATAAGATGAGGTATCCTTGTTAATGGATAAAGGATAAAGTGAAATAATCGATTTTTTTATGAATTTGGATTCAATAATTATTAATTGTGAAATATTTAAGGACTTTTCAATTTATGTTATTCAATAAGGATTTACAAGAATATGTTGAATCGTTCCAACGTACTGTAAAAGTTATTTAATGGAAAGGTGATATTTTTGGAAAACACATGATTAAGGGAAGGATAACCCTTAATGTGTGTATTAAATAAAGTGATGTTTGATTATTAATGAGATAACATTGATAACCTAGGGACTGATAATATAGAAAGGTGGTTCATGATATCAAGGATTGAGTTTATGGAGTTTTTAGATTTATGGTATGGGAAAAGAGTTAATTTTTGAAAGCACGCATGCTTTCACTGAGTTTTTGTGGTTATCCAAGTTATTCCCATATTTTAAGAGAATACATGATAATGATATTCTTATGTTTGGTGTGTGGAAATTACGAGATAAATCAAGTTGTTTTGTGGATTAACGATAAGTGTATTTTTGAAATTTAGTTACCTTTTATTGAAATTTTAAAATTTTAATCTTTTATAAGGATCATAAAGGTAACCATTTATAATTTTTTTATTAAAATTTAAATGATGTTTTAGAGATAATACCTCTATATGAATATTTATTCATATTGAATGATTTATATTAACCTTTCATTGTGATATTAACTAAATACAGATGGAATACCCTGTCATTCTATTTATGGAGATTGTGATCTTTTAATACTTCAGTAATAAAAAATTCACCTTTATTTCATGGAATAAGAGATGATGTAGTAACAGAAAAAGGATGAGATTATGATTATGAAATCAAGTAAGTATTTATTCTCATTAAAATAATACAACTCTAGGGAAAGGATCTTGAAACCAAAAATGTTATCTCAGTAAATTATTTTTTGATGAATAAAATTTTCCCTTAAATCATCACAGATTTGCAAATTTTTTATTGTTAAGTTTATCAGGATCATGTTCTCTATCATTATCCATCATAACTTGATATTTATATTTCTCTTTCATCTACATGGTTTAACTTTCCACATATTTTATCCTATGTGTAAACCTAATTATGAGTTACTTTGGGTAACCACTATGTTGCTATCATTCCCTATTTAAAGGGAGTTTTATTATTCATTTTTATGATGTTGGTTTCTATGAAAGTAAAGTTCATGTATTAAACCTTTTATAACCTAGAAGAATTTTGAGGGAGAAATTCATTTTAAGGGGGTAGAATGTAATTGTTTCGACCTGAGGTGACACATGTACACGTTTGGGGCAAATGAAAAATGGTCTGATGAGTGAAAAGAATTTGTACATCATTATAGAGACTTTCACATTTCCATCTTTGTTGCGGCATGATTTGTATCATTACCCTTTATGGGAAATTGTATCGACCCCATGGAGATGAGAAAATTTGTCCCTTTTGAATTATGAAGGAGGTGCCACAGCCAAATGGTCCCAGAAGGTGATTGCATGGGGTTAATTAATTGTGAAATCGGTTCTCTTAGGATATTATTTCCTCAGATGGTCTCCAACAGGTTTATTCGTGGAGCTAGAAACACCCAACGACCCTGGTATCCACGATTCATGGACATGCTTTCCAAATTTAGGTGCTAGTTGGATGAAGATTTGTCCAATGACACATAAGAACTCCATTTATTGAGAGGATGGTAGTTTATAATCAACACACCCTTTTGGGGGAATAATTTATTATTATGGGATTCTCTTATAGATTTAATTTGTGTTCATATGTTCATGAATCATTGTTTCATTCCTGAAGAGTGTGTCCATGGGATACCCTAGGGTTGTAGGGTCATCATGGATATACATAGATTTGATTCTACAAAGGGAATGCTGACTTAAGCCACACAATAAGTCACTCTATAGTTTATTGTCATATTGGAGAGATGGAACGTGGTTTGATGATGGGGTCGGACCCATAAGATGGGCTTCCTACGTATCTTCATAAGAGGAATCAGAGCCCACATAGTTCAGTTATCTTGGGGCTTGGTCCTGATAGGAGCCCCATTTTTCTGGGTCATAATTGGGTGGACCCTTTAGAAAGGGTATCCCTTTGATCTTGGGCCTTCAAGTAGGAGTCATACATTTCCTAGTTTGAACAGGAATCAGATTTCATGTAGTTTTATTTTGAGGGGTTATTTGTGTAGATGTTGTGATCATCACAAATCTATAATCCCATGTGAGTCATACTCAGTGTGATAATCAAGAGGATGTGAGAGATTCAACAAGCCACACACATTCTCTTTCGCTAATGGAAGAGGTCGGACCTACGGCGGAAGAAGATGAAGTGACTGTGGGAGAGGGTACGGAGTGATCAACCCTTCAATGTGGGATAACATTGGAGGTCATGTGTCTTGTCTCTTAGATGGTTAGGGACTTCCCTTAGTGGGAGTACCCCATAATGTGTTCTGGGAAAGAGGAGGAATGGCTCTTCTCATCAAAAGGAAAATCAAGCATGATTCCTTTGACTGATCATCTTTCCTCATTGAACGGGAAAGCTAGTGATCTCCCTTAATCCCTAGAATGGAGAGGTTCATGTCAGTATCCCATGGTTGGACTCCAGGTAACCATGTAAATATAGACTAATGGAAATTCTGAGGTTTTAAACCATTGTGAGGATATCCTTCATTACTCCGCTTACCTTGGGTATGTAGACTCAAAGGGGCATGATGATGCACCTGGTGATCTGATCGTATGGGTCTGGTGGCTTTGGAAGAATATTTGGCCTGATGCTGGTGGACTAGTTCATGAAGCAGATATGGAGAACTAGATGGTAATGGAGGGGTGATATTAAATCTTAGGGGAAGGACACCCAAAAATTCCCTATTTTGCGTACTATTTTCTCATGTGGGATGGGGGGAGCCCCGCATAACATAGTGCTATGTGGGTAGATGGGTTTCCATGTACCAAAGTAGTATGCAGACTTAGGTGTGGACCACCACATACTAAATTTGTACATAGTCCTGGACATGGTTTTCCATGCTTCTTTGGGTTACACCCACCTACTAATATGGTACATGGCATAGGGTTTAATCCACATAGCGATGCACTATATGGAACTCCATATTAAAGAATAGTTTTGGAACCTATGGTTCATGGGGATTTTATCCACGAGGAACTTATGGTTTGTGGTGGCGCCAATTAAGTTCATAGTTCACTGATTATTATTAAGTTCCTCCTTTTTGTGGTTTGTGGATGGTTATACCTCTGAAAAAATTATTCGCAGTTTTCACTCTGTTGATAATTGGAAAGGGAAGTTTGAGTCCCCTCTGAATTCTTTCTTGCAACCTTTAGAATCTCTATCGAGCTTTATTTGTTAGTATGTTTTCACTTCCTCATGTGCTCCTTTTATAGAGCATTGGGGAAATCATATTTGTGGGAATGAAACACCATTTTTGGAGGCCCCTGAAGATACATCTCAACCTATTGAAGACTTGGTCAACTTGGGTTTGCGTAGGTTGTGGTTTTTAGTTCGTGGTTCGCGGAACCTTGTCATCTCTCTGTTTCTTCTAACTGTTGAGTTTGTGGGATGGTATGTAGATGGAAATCCCACCTTGATTTTACCGACGACATGGTTTCAGGCATCCTGGGTTAGTTGACCATCGCCCTACGGTCTGGAGACTCACAAGTTGTTCTGCATACCAAAGGTTTTCGGCATCCTGGGTTGGCTGACCATTTCCATTTGCAAAGTTTTCAGGATCCTACAAATTCCCCCCATCTGAATGGGGCCCGTTTGGAACGAAGAGGAAGCTATTCCAATGTTTAAGCAATCCTGAAGTGAATTGGTTTGTGGTAGAATAGATAGGTATGATAGAAGGGGACCACACCTATTTATAGGGGCCCAGGTCATTGGTATTTCACCGTTTCTCATTGTGAAATGTTCTCTTGACATTCCCTTGGCTTCCTCTATGTCCTTGTATCGAATATTTTTGCAAAATACATATTCAAGAACAACTTGGTACATTCTAAGAACCGAAATCTTCACAATTTCTTCTGCACGTGAACCACATTTTTGGTTCCATGAACTGAATCATATAATTTATAACTTCGGTCTAGACTTATGCATAAGAGATCACTATGAAATTTACATGTACTGCACACCAAACTTAAACAAGTGAACTAAACTTTAAACCTTATTAATCCAAACATAAAATCTCAATTAGAGAACTTTGAATATCCACATGGAAAAGCCTCAGTTATTGTTTTTTTCTTTCTATAAACCTCTCATTGGGTTGAATGGGAGAAATACCAACAATCTATTTCTCAGCATGGTTGTGGAGGTGGTGACTTGATCTTTCCGTAGATTCTCCGGAAGTGGTTGTGAGTTGGTGTTTTGTTTGGGAAAGTGTATTAAGTTACATTGATGGTGAATTATATTTTCCTAGATTTATCGGCTGTATTATATTGATAAAGAATCATTAGGTGTTATTCTGTTAGTTAAAAAGTGTTATAGCTTTCCAGAGGCGGAAAGATTTAATGGTGGGGAAAATTGTCACACCCGGGTTTTTTTTTCTTTTCAAGTCATGGTTTTGATCTTGTTCATTGAAAATATTGATCCACTTATTGGGTGTTAGGTGAGATTAATTTTTAGTTTTTAACTACCATATATTTCCAATCACCCTAATTTGGGTTCCCCATTGCTTGTTTAGGATTTTTTTGAGAAAGGGTGGTTATTTCATGATTTGGGTCAACCGTGAGCCCATTTCCAGTTTTAAAAACCAAATTTGTTTCTTTTATAACTTATTTTTTTTAACATTTTTCACCCATTAAACATCATAAATTTACTCCACTAACATATTCATACCACCATATCCTTTTGGACCCCTTATTAATTCACAATCATGGTGAATTTGGGTTACTTATTTAGGTAATGGGCCAGCCCATGGGCCCATTTCCAGTTTTTTTTTAAAAACAAATTATTTTATATCTTTTCTATTTTTAATATTTTTTAGTTATTACACCACCCACATTAATTGAAAATACCTATACCAACCCCCATTATCGATTTTACCTATTTTGAGCTCATTGGAATCGCTTATTAGGTAGAAAGTTCTATGGTTTTCTCAAAACGTCCAGAATTGAGAAGGTAAATTGTTTCACCCATAAGTCAGTCAATTCATACTATTTTTCCCACAAATTTTTATTCCCTGGTTCTTAGAGATCTTATAAGACTCTCCAAGAATTTACAAGCTATTCCATTTTCTCTAAAGTTGCAGATATAATGGATGACGAAGAGTTTTCTAAGTGGCAAGATGAGATTCCTTCTCCTTTCTCCTTCCTCTTCCTCCTCCTTTAATTATTTCTTGGTTTTATAATCTCTAATAGTCATTAAAAACCTATTTTTATGTTATACTATGGTTTTTATGGGGTTTTTGTTCATTCAGTTCTGTTCGTCATAGGTTTAGGGTTTATAAACCCTCAGATGGTGATATAGGGTGTGCGTTTCCATTACGCCAAGGATTTGAGGTAGGATATCCCTTGCACATGAATTTATCATTTAAGTTTCATCATTTTATTTTTATTAAAATATGATATATATGTTTATTATTGTTTTTCATCCATTGAATAATTTTATTGGTGTGAAAAATGGTTTTTTAAGCCTTGTTTTGTGAAAGGTAGAGTTGTTTTGACATAAAAGTGCAAACCAAATGTTTGTTTAAATGTTCCACTATCTTTTGCAACTATTTTGTGAGGTTTAAAACTTGGTTTATGGTATTTTTAACATGTTACAGTAGATCTAATAAAATATGGCATGAAAATGGTGTTTTATTCCTTTTCAAGTTCCTAAAATAAATTGTTTTGTTTAAAAAGTGCATGTCATGTGTTCGGTAAATTGCCCGGTTGGATTTTATGTGTGATGTGTGATTTAAAAATTATTTGTTTGGATTTATAAATGAATTGGAATAATGATAAATGTTATTTTTTTGTCTTTATATGACTTTCCAATTTGTATTTTGTTTTTAAAACAAATGGGTTTCGGTTTACAACATGTTTTTGCCCGAGTTGTTGGAAAATGGATCGTTTCACATCCTTTTGTGTTTTGAAGTATATAACCTGAGTGTTTAAAGGGATTTATAAATGTGTTTTTATGTTGTAAATGGTTTTTATACACCTAATTAATAAAATTTAAATTCATACCTTGGACAAATTTTAGTTTTGAGAAAGTGTTAAAGGCATGTTTGGCATTTTTTTTAAATGGTTTCCATCTGCATTTCATGTTATATCTTTTGGGGACATTTTATGGTCCATGAAAGTGATTTATTAATTGGTTATGGGGATTCCAAATCTGTTTTTTTGTTATTTATTTGGTTTCTGGCCTTAAAAGAGCCTTTTTTAATGGATTTTATTTGCATGGCCTTGTTATAATCTTTGAAATTTTTTTACGAAACTTTTTAGTAGTTTATTGATTCGTGAAAGAAATGTGAAGCATGTTTTTGGGATGTTTGTGTGTTTATGGTTTGGTAATGAAATTTTTATGTGAAAAGTGTATTTTATAATATTTGTAACTTTATCAAGCACTAAAGGGAATCTCGAGTATCTAGGAGGGTGGACGTGTACTAGTATGCTAGTGATCCCGTGGGGTTTGGCCCCTTGTTTCACATAGCATGTTTGACGATGAAAACACTAACTAAATTATGATGATTTTGTTGTTGGGGGACTACTAGTTTATGGGTATTCTCTATAATTATAGCTCGTGTGCCCGAGAATGAATATTTATTTTGGTTACTTTCACCAAGATACGAGGTGTCTGGGGCTCACAACAAACTAGTACCAAAGGGTGTTCCCATGAGTTGTGCTCATTAGTTATTTTGTACTCACTGTCGGCATACGGTGTGTTTGGTTGATGAATTCATCAGTGTGTCTGATTTATTTAAAAGTATAAATTATTTAAAGCATCCCTCTTGAAAACTATTTTAATTTTGAAGTTGCACCTCTTTGAAAATTGTTACTAGCATTCTTGTTTATAAAACATGCATGTTTTTGTCTAGTAATATTTTTTATATCATTGGACATCATTTGGAAAACATGCCTTTATATTATTATTTAAAACATGAAATTTATGTTTCTTTTATTTTAAAGGATGTGAATTGGGAATAGAATATTGGGCTAACCTAATGAGTTTCAATACTCACACCTATAGTATTATTCTATTTTTAGCCCTTGTACAGGTTTCATCTTGAGTTTGATTGCCTTGGGAAAAATGTGATCATTATGTTAGAGAGTTACCAGTAGGTCACATGGAGTTATTTGTTTATCAGGTTTGATCAGTTCAGTTGTTGGTTTAGTTGTACTTTTAGTTTCTTGTAAAAATAATGTTCAGTTCAGTTTTTATATAAATGTATTTTGGGTTGTCCATTTATTTTCCCTACTTGTTTAATTGTTTATATATGGGAAAAATCATTCCATTGTGTGATAAATTGATTTCCTTGGTGATTATCACCATCGCAGAAGGATCGGGAATGCCTCTTGGGACTTGTCGTGGGCTGGCCCTTGTGACCAGTTTAGGGTCGACTCGCGTACCGTCAATACGTGGGAAATGGCTCCCACGTACTGTTTTTGGGAGTTGAACACGAAGCCCCATGTGGACCCTATTTTTGTCTCTATTCCATTTTTTTGTCCCTTATCCAACAACTTCCTCATTAGAATAAATTTTTGTGGCCTTTTGGGTTTTTCCATGCAGACTCTAATGGCTCTTCCACAGACTTTAACGGAATCAACCCAAAAAAGGGCAGCCATGATTGAGGACACTGAGGACATTCTTTGGACTACATTGTCCCTCCGAATAGTTTCTTAAAATATCTTCTTAATCCCGATCTTCTAGATTACTCATTATTCATGTGGCTACCGCTGTATAGTTTTGGTCTCTCTAATGACGTCCCTCTGCCATTGACTGATCATAATACTCCCTTGATTCTCTAGGAAGCACCTCAAGGGTGTAATCGAGCTAACATTTCCCCAACAGTAGCAATAAAAACAACTCATATCCAAGAGAATGTGTTCATACTAGAAGACGTGGCATGGACTCAAAGAAATCGTAGTTTTCGCAACACTTCCTCAAGACTAATCACCCAGATGTACCCTTCCATTGTCAACTATTCCTAAGAAAACCCTGATAGATGGTCGATCGCCAAATGGGAGTTGTGAGTCGGGGGATGATTTTTCGATGAATGATCTTGGGAATTCTAGGTAAATCAAATCTATTCAGAGTCCCCTAATCAGTTGGAAGCGGTGAACTAGTATCATGCATCTTGGATCTCACAGTTCAAAGTTTTCTCCCCAGGTGAAATCCTACCTGAAATGCTGAGCTGTTGGTGTTCAAGTAACAATACATTCCATTTATCACGTTGATAGGTGGGGATTAGTTTATGGGACATCCACCAACATGAAGGACACCACAGTCTTGGAAACATGTATGAAAACTTCCTTTCGGCATCCACTACTTGGGACAATACCAACCATGTGTCCCAGCTGACAAGGAGCCTACTGGTCATAGAAAAGTAACTGCTTAATCACCCCCTCTAGGATCTCTCTCTTATCCAATTTTAGGATTAGATTGGGTCATTTTTTTTAGGTGAACGGGCCTAGGATGAGATCTTTCTATAGTTGAAATCAGCCAACATGTGAGTCTCGAAAACTTTCAAGGTCATATTGTACCGCCCTCAAAGTGGGACAATGTACAACTTGGGGATATGAGACTTGATCAGACATGTCATCTGATCATAGAGTAGCAAGTTTCTTTACCATGTTACTGAGCGAATGGATCTTCCTACCCCATGATGTATATATCGGGGTCATATTTTTTACTTTGATTATGGAGGCTATGCTGGTAGAGGGTAAACCAATTAATCTTAACACTCCAAATCTTGCCCAAATTTATGAGCTATTTGGAAATATTCAATAAGGTAAGACCCCTCATCTTCTCAGTAGACCGTTTCAAATTTTTATTGGTGGATAACAAAACATTTACCCTGCTATGAATATCAACACACTGCAATGGTTCCTCATTATGACTTTCACCTTACCCTCCTTAAAAAAAATTTGTTCTTCCTATGACTTTGATCATTAGCGATGTAGTCAGGCTATTGAATGATGATTCTCGCTTTTCTTTTTCATCATACCCTACCCCTCATGAGTTAATCAAGGGTGATGGAGTAAGTTCTTCATAGGAGTGCTTATATGTCATCACGATTTGGGATGGGATTCCAACTTCTCACATAGATTTAATGGTTATTTATGAACCATACATCCCCTTCTGGTCTTCCAAGCAATTTGGGTGCCTTAAACAAATTGTGCTTCTTCTTTCTATTTAGTTGAGGGGAGAATCTCATCTGAAAATCCTTCATCGGTTATGGTTCATAATTATGTTAGAAGGGGCCACCATAGAGATTATCATCCCAATACGACATGATCCTCTTTTCTATCACTGGAATATTCCCAATTGTGGGTAGACTATTACCCTATTGGGGTGTTGGAAAAACCAATTTGATGGGTCCAAAATACATTAACCATCCTTCACCACACCTTAACCCTAATGTCCATGCCATCTATACCACTTCATGTAGTGACAATAATTTCTATGCCATCTATTCCTATCCCAATGGTGAGAAGATACTTGATCTTCCATCAGATGCATCTGGAAGGGGCTTCATTTGTGCAGGCTATCTCAGTAGGGAATGATTTAGAATAATCCCCTCTTGTGGATACCGTTCACGACCCTATTGAGATTGGCCCCAGTATAGTGTCACCTGATATCCTAGAAGTCATATCTAGTCCCCCTTGTCCAGCTCTAGGGGTTGAACCATCAGTGGGGAGGGAGAGCCCTCATTCCTGGGCGACCTATCTTAGGTCCCTTCCCACTGTCGTAATGACCATTCCTAACTATAGCCCCATTGTAGTGGGGGAGGACCAAGGCCTTTGTACCGCAAGGAGGTATCAAGCGGTGTGCAAACAGGCACGATACAAGTTATGTGCCCTTATTATGGAGACCCCTCTAGTTATTTTCACCGATGAAATGAAAAAATTCTGGCAATTATTTTCTGAATTGAGTTTAGGTGGATTTGATTAATGGAATCTGCACTTTCTTATTTACCATATTTTCATAGCCCAGGAAGACCTCGGTTATAGTAAGGACAATATTTCTAAATTCAATTCCTCACATCATTAGTAAATGACCTTCTAAGAAGTTTCTAAAGATCTCGATCATCTAGAGACTGAGGAGGCAAAGGCTCATGACCTGGTGGTCACCCAGAAAAATGGGATATGAGAATGTGAGACTTGCGTGTCAAGGTTGAAGGCTCAACTGTCCTCCTCAGGTTCCAATTATGAATTTATCAAGAAGAAAGGGAAGGATATTAGATCCATTATAGAGCATGTACGTCTGACGGTCGAAGCTATGGTGAAAGAGAGAGATACTTTAGAGTAGAACCTTGATGGCCCATAATAATCCCTTTCCATTTTTTGGAAATGCTGAGTTGATCCCCACTTTATCTTATCCAAATCATAATGTAGCCATTTTCTTTTGATACTGTGGAGAGGCTCTAAACTAGGGATGTTCTTATATTGTTTTTTGAACATAATGGATCTAATTCTCCTACCAATGCTTCTTCTTCTCCTTTTCCTATAATTTCAATTAAAAAAATCAACATTATAAACATCATTTCGATTAGGTATTAATTATAAACCATGATTTGAAACTGGTAAATTGGAATCATCGAATTAGGATCTAATTTTTTCCTACTCCATGAGACTCAGGGAGCATAGTTCAACTCTTTCTGGGGTCATATGGATGACCTCAAAAAATTTTGTGTCTTTTTCATTATTGCCCTAATTTTTTCCTAAGCCTATTTGATATGATATTAGTGGGAATAACATGACTTTTGTTTAGCCCATCCTTCACAAGTTTTCAACCTAACAATATTTTTTTCTCTTTTGAGTATTTGGAAAATCAAATATTTTTCCTAAACTATACATAATATAGGTTCAAAAAGTTGGTACTCAACTTTTATCCATGGGTTACCTTTGCAAGTTTTCACTCTTGTGAGTACTACATCTTTTTTGGTTGTTGTAATTTTATAGTCATTCCAATCAAACTTATTACAGATGTTTTAGGTCTAACATCTTTGACCAAACATGATGGGGAAAGGGCCCTAATTTTGGATTCATCAACCGAAAATGCGCTAATAACTTTCAAACATGAATGATGGATTTTTCTTGACCCTAACTTCATGAGTTTTGGATGTATATTGGGCTTGGGAGCCATTTTATGCATATAATGGTAGGAAATGGATCTCCTGGGGGTGAATTTTCCTTTGATTGATGATTGTTTTGTAGGAGACATATGCAGAGTCAAACAAAGGTGTCTGAAGGACACTTTCCTTTCATTTTTGTTGGCATAAAGGGATTTATAATAATTAGGATATTTTTTAAGGTTGGGGGCCACATTAGGTGGCATATCTAAGGTAGGATGTCCAAAAGTATTAGGTTAATTTGTGTCATCTTAAAATGGAAAACCACTCCTATTAAAATTTATCTTGTGTAAGGGAGATCTAGTGAATGGTATAGTTTAACATCATACAACCAAGACACTTGACACATATTATGGGAGATCATTTTGATCTAACCAAGGGAGAGTAAATGATTCCTTAGTTCAATTAGAAATGATTTCCATATTTTGGAATTTGAAAAGGGAAACATGTGTAAGTCATATTCCAGGGGTTTCCAAATCCAGGGAGTGATACGGGACATAAATTTCTATCGGGGGTATTAAAACTAGAAAGGACTCTCATGGGGACGAATTTCCCTTTGCTTGACGGACGTTTTGTTGGAAACATATGCCAAGACACTAGGGAATGATATGCATAGTCAAAAAAAGCTTTCCGTAGGACACTAGCCTTCCATACCTAATGGTCTTGAATGTTTATGAAGATTTGGACCTTTCTAGACATGGTATATGGAGTATGAAAGGGGGTGAACATAAACATGAAAGGTGGGATTTATTTGGATGAACTTTTACAATAAAAACTAGATATAGCTAGGGGAATTTTGTTGTTTTTTTTTTGAGGATCAACTTCACGCATATAGATGTGGAAAATTTGTTTTTTAGAATCCTCAAGAAAGATTAGATATGAATTAGGCTATGATGTTCCCATATATCTAGGACGTGGGTAGGAAGAATAATATAAACCATGATTTTGAGGGTTATTGAATCAGGAGGTATTTCATAGGGCTTATAATCCATGAGGCATATCGAGGTAGGATAGGAATTTCATGGGGGGAAATTTTCCATTGATTGATGGCCATTTTATAGGCAACATATGCAGAGCCACCAGGTCATTATGTGCATAGTCAAAAAAAGGTGTTCATAGGACATTTTTCTTCCATCTCTGATGGCCATGGTAGGTTATGGGGATCCAGGATTTCTCAAAGCACAGAGTTTAATGTGTGGAAGGAGTGTATCTAGATACATTATATATGTTCTGGCTGTGATTCGCCCATGGGATAAAGTAATCTCATACATAGATCTAGATCATACATAGGGTAAAGAATTCAACCCATCTTTGGATCACCCTGCAGTATAATGTCATATGGCCAGGACCGAGGGTTCCTTATGGGGAATGGAACTATAACATGCCTTTTAGGGTCATGCTTCTAGGACAAAACTCCTAGATAGATTTTCCATAATGTCATTGTGGATCTCCTGCTGAGGTCCCTAATCTCATGTGAGCTAAGCTCTATGTGAGAAATAAAAGATTATGAGGATTCCAGGTCACCACTTAAGAATAACATAATCAATGGTAGGCATTATTTTATGCTTAGACTGATGGTATGCAGTTTAAAATCATGCAGTAAGGAATAAATTCCATATAATTTATAATCATGTTGGTTGCAAGTAGGTTAATCTCTATGTGAAAGAAGGGAGATATGATTACCCTTAAGCATCCCTATAGATAGGACTTGTCTGAGGATTCTTTTCTTTGATTCAATTTGTGCATAGAAAAGGGGGAATTTCAATGATTTATGTTGCTAAGTCTGAATCGTAGGATTCGAGTCTACCACACATTTATCATGGGGGAAATCGAGTTACACATGATACTTGATGAAAATTCCTGGTAAAGGTCTTTCCCAGCGCAAAAAGGAAAGGAATTTTCTTTGAGGTGGTCTAGCCAATATAAGTATCTAAGCATTTTCATTAAGTGGTTTTGTTTAATGTCATGCAGTTGGTACATTTTTGGCCTTTCAGTTTCTCATCATGTGGTAAAGAAGTAGGAAACATAGTTTACCATCATGTTTCAGATGAAACTTGTCATAAAGACCATAAATAGATTTGAGTTGATCGTGGTCTAGATATTTTGTAATATATTATACATGAGTGATGATATAAGGTTTAAACCATTGTCCTGGGGGGCCTTAGATCAGGAGGAATGACACGAGGCTTGAAAGCCATTGGGCATACGCAAATAGGAAAGGAATCTCCTGGGGATGAATTTTCTTTTGATTCATATCCTTTTGGTAGGAAACATATGTAGAGCCACCAGGGCATGATGTGCATAGTAAAACAAAGGTGTCCGCAGGACATTGGCCTTCTATCTCTGATGGCCTTGGAGGATTTTGTAGATCCAAGATTTCCTAGAGTATGGAGTTTCACATATAGGAAATATGTGTCTGGGAATGTAAGAAATATCCAGACCACGATTATCCATGAACCACTAAAGCATCCACATATTTCTCACTCATATGTTGGGGGGAAGCTTGATATTTTGACTCCTTCTATGTCTCAAAATTCAGACTTGGAATTTCTGTCATATCTTTTCATTCTTTTTATAAGAAATTGGGGGCATGTTTTTGATCTCATAATTCTAAGAATCAGTCTGGGTATGACTCTTGAGGACCCTTTTTATTTATTGTTATGCGGTTAGGACCTATCAGGGGTTCATATGTAGAAGTATGACCTATACACATAAGATGGGGAATTTTTTTAGGCAGACAGACCAAGATAGAGGATCTAGGCATCAATACATACCCTGCAAGGGTATGACTAAATCCATGTGTAGTTCTGCATGTTCCCTATAGAGGTCTGGCCCACGTATAGGGAAATGAGAGGGAATTTTCATTTAATTGGTGGCTGGGATTGGATTTCAACTTTTGGAATCACTATGTATCCTACAAGGGTAATAATCAATACATACATAGTTCTACATGTTCCCTATATATTTTTGTCCCATGTGTAGGGAAATGAGAGGGAATTTTGGTTTCACGTGTTGGCTTGGCCAAAATCAAGGGTCAAGGTATTTATATATATCCTATCGGGGAAGAAATCAAGCCATACGTAGTTCTTTAAAATCTATGTAGTTTAATTTCTTATAGTAAGAATGGGCTCCATGTAGTTTAATTTCATGTGGTTAAGAAAAATTTTACCCGGCAGTTTATCGTCATGCGATTAGGACGATTTATGCTATGCGGTTTAATGACTTGCAGCTAGAACACGTGTTTTCACTGTTATGCAAAGTATTTCTTCAGAAACCTTACATTGGTGAGAGTTGTGAGGAGTTTTCCATCCATTTATATCAAGGAATATTCTTCATTGGAGTTGACCTTATGTGTGACATATGGTCCCTCCCATTTTGGATCAATCTTTGGGGGTTTATTCTCGAGTATCATTGAGGTTCTGAGGACCAACACCATATCCCTTTTAAGAAAAGACTAAAGGTGAACTTTTTTGATGAAGGCTCATGTGATCTCATTTTGGTATATTTCCAAATGGTGAAAAGTGTGCAACCTTTTATCATCTAGTTTCTCCAACTCATCAAACTATTTCTGGGAATGCTTGTCCATAGACAATTGATCACAAATGGTAATGTGGAGTGATAGAAGTTGAACATCAATGGTAAGAACTGCCTCTATCCCATATACTAATGAGTATAGAGTTTCCCAAGTGGTAGAACGGTTCATGGTCCAGTAATCCCATAAATCATGAAGAAGCTTTTCTTGACATGATTTCTTATCCTTTTCCACTATCTTCTAGATTATATTGGAAAGAGTCTTATTAAAATCCTCTATCTATTTGTCGGTCACTGCAAGGTAGCATGATGAATAGTTGTATTTGATTCCATACTCCAAATATAACTTGTCAAACTTAGAAGAGAAGAAGTTGGTTCCATTGATTGTTAGTGTTGTACGAGGGACACCAAATCTGGTAATGATGTTTTCTTTCACAAAGCTAACAATGATTTTTTCCCTGACCTCTTTGAGGGGTATGACTTCATCCCATGTGGAGAATAAGTCAGTTGATGTATGAATAAACTTTAATTGTCTAGTTGTGGCAAGAGGATACGGTCTAACAACATCTATCATACATATGAAAAATGTCCAAGATTACATATATGTGTTAAGTAGATCTGGGGGTTGGTTAATAAAATTAGCATGAACTTGGCAGGAATGTCACTTCTTGGTGTATGTGGCATAATCTTGTATCATAGGGGTCCAATAGTATCCAATACTTCAAATTTTATGGGAGATATTGGATACTGATTGGTGTGATACAAAAATCCAGCATGCACTTCTTTCATGACGTTAGCAGTCTCTTCTCCATCAATGCACCTAAGAAGGACTTCGTCATGGCCTCGTTTGAAGAGGACTTTTCCTTGGTTTGTGCCATTGTACAGAACAAAATTGACTACCTTCCTCTGGATATATTCTCTTCCATTCATATCTGGTGGGATTTCTCCCTTTCATAGGTAATTTGAAATGGTAGTCATCTAGCTGTTGGTGTGACCATAAGGCTCATAAATGGGGCTAATCTCATTGATTTATTCTGTATTGGTCTGAAAGAATGACAAGACCGTCTGGAGGTGGAAAATGCTGATGACTATTTCATCCCAGTATGGATCAGCTAGGTTTTTGGTTAAATTTTCTAATGCATCATCTTGAGCATTTTGTAACTGCGGGATATAAGTCAGTGTTGGCTCTGATGGAAATTCTGCCATCAACTCTCAAACATGGTTTATCAAGGGTCCCAATACTTCTTTTTAAATTGTATAGTCACCATTGACCTTCTTTATGAACATCTCTGAATCAAATTTTTCCTTAACGTGTTTGGCTCGAGCATTAAGTTCCAGCTCGAGGCCTGTAATGAGGGCCTGATAATATGCTTCATTATTTTTTCACCCCTCTGAAAGTAGGAAGGAGTAATGAAAGATGAAATTTTCTATGGATATGATTATAACACCCAGACCTACTTTTTTGAGATTTTGATCCTCCATCCTTTTACCTATTGGGATTTTGGAGGCATCGTCAAAGTATATTTCCCATGCCTGGGGACCTTCATGGGTGGAGAATACCTCTTCATCATGAAGTTCAATAACCAATGGGGTCATTTCATCTGAGGGGTGCTCTTCCAAGAAGTCTTCTAATTTCTGTCCTTTGATGGCTCTCTAAGACACGTACTATATGTAAAACTATTTTAGGATGACTTCCCACCATGATAGGCATCAAGTTATCATAAGAGGGTTGATATATACTTGAGTGGTTTGTAACAAGAGACCAGATAGACCTCATGGTGCTGCATATAATGCCTGAATTTTTGAACCAAAAAGATTTTGGATAGGTAGTTCTTTTCAACCCTTGATTATTGAGTCTCGGAATTAATCATTGTTTAGCTGAGGTAATATAGAATTTTTTTGCTACAGGTATCGTTCTTTTGCATGAGGAAGGCACCTAAGTACCATTCCAAGGAGGTTACATACATGATAAGTAGTTTTCCCTCAACTGGTGGCATCAGCACCGGTGGTCTTAGGAGAGATATTTTTAGATTGTTGAATGCTTCCGGAAAATCATTATCCTATTGGTATGCGACCTCTTTTTCATCAACCTGGTGAAAGGAAAATACTTACCTTCATGGTTGGCTATAAAGCATGGAATGTATTCCAGGTGCCCTTGGAGACCCATCAACTTGGTGAGGTTGTGAGGTGGATACAAGGCAAGGATGGATTTTTTTCTTATCAAGGTCAAATTCGGTGTCTTGATTTCATACTACAAAGCCAAGTAATTTTCTGGAGGTGAAGATGAAAACACACTTTAGATTATTCATCTTTAGACTATACTGTCACAGTTTATTGAAGACAGTTTCAAGATCTGTCAAGTGGTTTGAGTTCTGTCATGA
Source organism: Viscum album (assembly GCA_963277665.1). NCBI lineage: Eukaryota > Viridiplantae > Streptophyta > Magnoliopsida > Santalales > Viscaceae > Viscum > Viscum album. Next base: position 891,127,692 of record OY728142.1, read on the forward strand.
TTTAACTACCAGGACGTCGATATAGCACTAGAATAAATTTTCTAAGAAGGTCTTGAAAATGAAATTCATGGTGAATTGGTATGTAGTGCCGACATTTTTTAGACCAAACGGAATCACCTTAAAGAAAAATATTCTCTAGGGGCCCTAAAAGTATAGGATTCCTCATCTCCTTGAGCCATTAAGATATTTTTATATCCAGAATAACCATCCATGAAAGAGAGGGCATCTTATCCAGTGGTCACATCAATCAAAAATTCTGTGATCAGGACTGGAAAATGATCTTTCATGCAGTTCGAATTGAGGTCTCTGAAGTCTATGTAGACTCTAATCTGTCTATACTTATTTTTGATAGGGACTATGTTTTATAGACATATCAGATATTGTACTTACCAAATTAATTTATCTTTCATCAGTTTTTCAACTTCAGCCTCTATTTTGGCAGCATGTGTCAGGTGGTTCCTTCTGGAAGCATTATTATAGCCACGATGGTCTTTTGGTAGACCTAGGTGATGAGTGGGGGCCTTAAGATTGAGGCCTGGTATTTCTATGTAATTCTAGTAAAAAATATCTATTATTATTTAAGAAGGGGGTATATGATTCTTTCTCCTTGAAGGGAATTGCTTCGTTAATCATAGTGGGTCTTAGGTCGTCTTCAGTGCCTAGGTTTATCTCCCTAAGTTCATCAATTGTAGTGGGGACATCTTCTTCAAATGCGGAAGGATAATCTTTGAGTTCTTCTTATTCTTCTTATTCTTCACCCTCTTCATCATCTTTTTCCTCTTATTATGGAAACATTATTCTCATAATGAACTCTCCAATGTTAGGAGAGGAATCGCAGCTCTGATTTAGGGAGACTAAAATAGCTCTTTTTTCCCGACTGGCTGTAGGGATCTCTTTAAAGAGGATGGAACCTCATTTCTTACTTTTAATGACAGGACATCATATTCTACCTTAGTGAGTAAGGCAGGAATTGTCTGTGGGTCTTGAGGATGGTTTGGGAGAATATTTTTTTGGGACTTCCCCATCATCATAGGGGATAACATGCTTTTCAGTGTCTTTAGACTTAGCATCCATAACAGAAATCATGCAGACAGCTGATTTTGTATTTGAGATTGAACTTATGCACTCAACCTGGTTAAAGGGTAATACATACTTTTCCACAATATATTTTAGGGGATCAGTGGGGTCTGTTTGCAATCCATTTGGGGCGGTGAACCAATTAATGTTGTTGGCTAAATGCTACATATCTTTCGGTTCATAGAACTCCGCATCAATGTATTGTGATTCAAAATATTCAAATAGGTATTTATCGATATGAAATGTCCAATTTTTTCCATTAGTTCAATATTTGACACACTGTTGGTATGATGAGGGGATTCTAGCATGATGATGCAGCCAGGTCCTCCCTAACAAGATGTTCAAAGCCTTACTTTATTGTACTACCAGAAACTCGGAATCGGACATGAGGTCACCAAATGAAGTTTTAAGATTGTTTCATCCCAATAGCTTCTGCTTTCATTTATCATATACTAGCAGAGTTGTGGTGTAGGGTGTAAGACTATCCTCTTCATAGCCTAACCGAAGAAGTGTTCACAAAAATAGGAGAATGGCTATAGAGACATTGTCAATGAAAATTCTCCGAACATCAATGTTGTTTATCTTTCCAGACACATTTAAGGGTTTGATTTGTCCCTACATGATGGAATATTTATCCTAATCTATAAAGAAGATGACAGGGTGGAACTCTTTGGTATTGGTCTCTATCTAAAAGACTTTGGAAACTACTACTTCAGCCTTGAATTCTTTGGGACTTAGTAAGGATTTAATGAGTGCCTCTTTGTGGTATGCTGACTGACTCAAGGCATCCAAGATCAATAGCTTTGCCGGTACTGAGGCTAGCTATTTCAGAATATCATATTTTTTCTCTAAATTTCAATGATTCATGACTTGGTAATTCTCTTTCATGGTAAATTTAGGGGATTGAGCTTTGTATGTAAATGGTCCATCCTCTATGACTACGGCTGATAGTGTTGTTGTGCCTTCTGAGTTTGGTCGAACTAGTTTGCCTGCATGTACTGGGTGATTAGTCATCTTCTATTCCTTCAATAGATACTCTATGATTATTGGGCTCATATTTCTTTCAAAAGGGGTAGAGTAACATTCTGGTTCCAATTGTGTCTACTAGATTTTCCTTCCACGAGTTTCTTCAATTTTAACGGTTTGAGTTAAAGTGTGGTTATGGATTGACTCCTACAATGATCATGCCTTCCTAGAAACCCTCATCCTCTATGGCCCCTTCCTCTGGATCTTTGGTTGAATGAGGGTAATTTGGGTTCATTTCCATATTCTCCATCAGATAATGGGTCCATTAATTGAATGAAATTAATAGATCCAAAGATCATTTCTTGATCCGAAAATTATTTTTCCTAACTATCTTCTTCTAATGGAGCCATTTGTTAGGGTGGTGCTCGTTGTTCTGTATGGAGGGGTGGTGCCCGTTGTTCCATTTGGTAGGGTGGTTCACATGTTTTCAAACTTCTTAGACTGAAGTCAAAAAATGTCAAGGACATTTTAAAATTTTTACATGCTCATCTTCTTGCTCTTCCCTTCTGCATTTTCATCCCTCCTAGGATTTTGGGGCTAAGAATGATGGTTGTGTTCCATCAGAAGCTATTGGGGGCACGGTTGTTTGCTTTGATTGTTCCAAGAGGATGCCATGAGCTCAGTTCGATATTTTCCATGTCATCAAACTATCAAAAAAAATCTCCTTTTTTCCAGTGGATGTTTTCCATTCTTCTTTTTCTCTTAGGTCTAAGTTGGGGACATAAGACACTTGTGCTGGTGGTAAACCCAACTTAACTTATCTAGAATCTGCCATATTTTTTCAGAGGTCCTTGATGACGAAGCACTCCTAGATAGTGTGTCCTAGTATCCAATGATAGGTATAATAATTTGTAATGTCATTGAGACCCACTTCAATGGCTTGTTTGGGTTCTGGTATCCAGAGAAAGTTTCAATTCATGGTAGTAGTGAAGTATCCATAGACTTGGTCATCTCAAAATGAATATACCTTATTCCTTCATTCTTTGAACTAATTTATTTTTGAACCCCTTTTCTCATATTGCCGAGGTGGGGGTGGTTGTTGGTATCTAGGTATACCTGTATGATTTGGTGGAGGCTTGGAAACTGGAGTTTGTTCTAGGGGTGTATTAAGCATGACAGAATCCACTTCATATTTTCTCATTCTTTTTCCTAGGGATGATTGGGCCTCTCAGAACTTGATATTGGTCCACTACAAGGAGTCTTCTATCCTTTGTTCAATGGAAAAAAAATCTCAGAACCCTCTTGTGTACTTCACTAGGATGAGAGGTGTCCACAATTCATCATAGAGATTATCAATGCACATAGCGATCATTTCATCTTGGGGGTAAAAACTGTTTCAAGAGTAAGTTAGGTCTTTCCATCTGATAATGAAGTCTAAAACTCTCTCATTCTCTCACTCCTTGGGTTTCATGAGATAACTAACTATTTTCATAGGCAATGTTAAACTGAATTTGAAAAGAAAATGTCATCAGAGGTCCTCTCAGCCTATGAATGAGTTAGCTGGAAAGCTAGTATACCACACGAAGGCTGAACCTCGAAGAGTTCGCATGAAGCACTTGATTCGTACTACTTTAGGGTGCCCATCATGGGGTCACAGTAATATTCATGGTGAATTAGGTTCTATTTTGGGTCTCCCAAACCATTGAACCCCAAAAATATGGGGTTCCCAAAGTTTGGTGGTGTTGGAACATTTCTCAACCAATCAAGAAATGTTTTACATTCTAGTTGTATCAGATCACACTTCCCTTCCATGGATTAAAGTAGAGTTGTTAGTTGCTAAATGGTATTCAAGATCTGTTAATTCATATCATGTCGGACTTGAGCTTAGGTGGGTATAGTAGGGGAAAAGCTAGACGTGTTGGAACTGCTAGAATTTGAGGTGGATAACCAGCCAAGGGTATCCTTTATGGGTTTGCCTGAATATAATTTGTCTTCATTCCCAGTGGATTGAAGTATTGATGTCCTTCCAGGGATATACTTAAGTAAGATGATGGTCCCGGTGTTGGATTGGATGGGCATCCGAGTTTAATTTCATTTACCGGGATGAGTTCTTGTTGTAGGGGAACCTCTTCTGATACCACATGTCGATGCTCCGCTCGAGGAAAACATTAGGAAAGATAGCTCCCTTAATGCAGCTCGACATTGATTCGCCTGAGCTCTTTCATTTCTTACTCCTTCTTGGAAAATATTTCCTTGAGCATGACACACGCATCCAATGGGGGAGGCGGAGGTGGGTCATAGATGACCTAGGATTTATTATTCTCCTTTTTAATGATTCATGAGGGATTTAGTAATGGGTTTGCTAAGGGTGCGCCCAAATTTAGTGTAACTCTATGGTTCTGGGTATGCACCCCACTAGTTTCAGTGTGGGATGCCTCTGGGAGGGAACCATATTCTCTTGCATCCTCTCCATTTGAATAATTTCATATAAGATCCATGGGACAAATGTTCACCATGTTCATTTATGAAAACCTCATAAGGGGTGGTGTACCCATTGTTGAATGGTAGGAGATCTTGTTTCATCCTTTTTTGGAATTTATCCTTTCATTCTATGGTATCCTTCAGATTTCTTAGCGAAGATCGACACGAAGGGAACCCTGACATGACCTTGAAATATGCCTTCATCTTAGAGGGTATGAACCACGAGATGTGTTTTAATGGGTGACCTCTCTGCTCATTGTTCATCCCATATGGGAGAAGATAGATGTCTGTTGTGTGAGAATTCGAGGTACAAATGCCCCTAGCTCAGGGGGATGGGGTTTCTCTCGTTCTTCCATTGATGCACTATGGCCCAAATTTGTTAGTCTTATGAGGGAATTTTGAGTTAAAAATTCCCCTTTCCCTATGGTTTAGGATTTTTCCCGTATTGTGGTGGTAGATACTGCTATTTCCACCTACTAGATTTCACACACTTCTATATGGGTATGATCTGGGCATGGAGGTGGATTTGCATATCATTTATTTTCTTTCAAAGACATGAGAACTGCTTACTGGTTGGATTTCCTAAGGTGGGAATCCTTCTAAATGTTCTTAGTTTATAGTCTCAAGATCTTCTTGATGGCTTTATCTCATCGGGCTTGAAGCTTTTAAGACTTACCCATTGCTGGTTCTTATTAAGCATTCTACCTTTTCTGATCATGGATTTCATTTCATTGCTACCTTTGGGTAATGACATTGCAAGATTCCATTTTCAATGAGGTCTTCTAGATGGGACATGGGGTGAAGTGCAGAGCTCCATGTTCTCCCCATCCCTGAATATGAACTCTAGATAGGGAATCACTGATGAGGCAATGCAACTTGTGCAGCGTATGTTGGTAGGCTAGTTTAAGGTTTTTCTTTCGCCTTTATGATTGTGTCCACCATGTAGACGAGAGGGATTCCAATTCAATTATATGGGAAATCTCTCATAATATGTTTACATGGTCTGCATACCCTTTTTAGGGAATGAACTTTTCTTTTAGTCAGTTAAGAGTCATCCAAATGTTGAGGTGAATGTTATGAAAACATTCCTCGGACAACTCCCTTGGTTTGTTGAAGTGAGACATGTCCATGGGCCAATACATCACTAGAATGTTATCCTCATATAGTTTTCTTATCACAAGAAACATATCCTTTTTTTCTTTTGAGGACTCCTCTACTTGGTATTCCCATCTTGAATGCTTCTTAATGATTTCATTCCAAGCAGTAGGGCTGGTAGGATCCTCATTAATATCTAAATGAAACGGGGGTGGCTCAGAAGATGATCATGGCCCCAGACCATCGTATGGTCAAGAAAGGATATCACTCATCATAAACAGAGATTCTAACATGTATGAGTCCATTTTATAAGTGCCTCAGCGTAGGAGGTATTTCTCACATTTGTCCCAGAGAAGGGAGGACCTTCTTACCAGTGTGAATTTTGATTGCGGGGAGGATCTTTTTAGTTGGTGCTATAATTGAAATGGCTACCATAGAAACTTGAGGCCTGACCATGGGGAATGTCCCTACGGTGTATACCCTGTGGAGGACCTTTAGGGAGAGCTATAGAAATGGTAGGACATTCTTAGTGGTTGATTTCACTGAGGGGAGGACATTCTTGATGACTTCTATAATGGATATCATGACTACCATAGCCTCATATCTGGCTGCAGGGAGAATTTATGCAGTGTACATCTTGGGGAGGGCCTTCAAGATGTACTTAAATGAGGGGTAGACCATATTATTACTTGTTGTTGCTATGGAGAGGGCCTTCACAGCTACTATCATTTCAAGTAGATACTTTTCAATGGTTTCCATCATGGTGAGGACTACCATTATAACTTGATGTCCGACTTCAAGGAGAATCATATCTATAATGTATACCCTAGGGAGGACCATCAGGGTAGATGATTGAAAGGGGAGGGCCTTCCTACTTTATGATCTTTTAGTCAAGAGGAGGGTTTCTATTACATGCATTGGGAGATAGGATCTTTTGATCAACCATTCTAGTCCCATGGAGTAAGCCCTTGTGGGTGTTATGGGGAGGACTTTTAGAGCTGCTGGTAGCAATATTATAGGGAGGGACTTTGCAACTGCTACTGCCACTTCAATAATTTATTAATGGACTGACAGGGTCTTGATCCTTTATTGATATATACTCAAGGGTGTTAAGAACTCCATCTTCCAATAGAGAGGGATCATGTATATTATCTTCATTTTCCAGTTTCCCTTGGCATTTTTCATTTTTGGGTACTCTATTGCGGGTAACCGGCACAGTTTTATATTGTTAGTGGCCTTCATATAAGGGTCCCTGTTTGGTTCTTATAATGCCACCAGGATACTCCAATGGAAATCTTGATTTTTGGTAGGGATATATGCCTTCCTTGGATAAGCCACCACGTTGGACCAACATCCCCCAATTGGAATGGGTATTTGTTACTGATCTGGTTTTCTATGCATCGTGGGATATTGTCGTGAACCCTCCTTGACTGAATTATGGATGCATAACTACTCTGGAGTGACTAAACAATTTTTTGGGTAATTTATTTAGTTCAAGGAAACCGGTTCATGGGCCTGGTTCCCCACATTTTTCACCGATTAAATGATATCTTGACATTTCTGGAGGATATGTTCTAGAATCAATGTTTATTCTTCCATCATTTCCCGAATGTGATGAGATACATATTTGGATGGAATAGGTATGAAGTACCATTATGATGTCAGAGATAGAGTTTTTTCTTGATCTGTTCCTCCATAGGCTGCTAGTAGATACTACCAGTTCTCCTATGTCAAGACAGAGGAACGAGTCTACCACCGGTTGTCTTCTCTGGTTGCCACTGTATTTTACTGGAGGGCTTCATATTTACAATATATATTTGTTATCTACTCTCTTTCCACATTATTTATCTCATAGGATTTTTATTCATCCATAAGAATTTGAATCTACCCATATTTGTTTGCTTCTCTATTGGGATGTAGGATTGATATGCATTAGAAGGTATTTGTGCCTACCTGTAGTTGGTTGTCATCCTTCATAGGTGACGGGATTCTTGTACATCGGTAGATATTTGCATCTGCCTGCAGTTTTTTGATATGTCTATATTTCAATACTAGAGATCATTGGCAGGGATTTTCATGTTCTTGTATTGTTCCACTTTATTTTTTTTTGTGGGGGTAAAGTTGCACATCTTCCCATTGAACGCTGCCACATTTGTATGGTTTACTTCCTCCTCATGAATCAGGGTGATGCCCTTCCCCTGATTTTATGTTTTTAGTCCTCGGTGGGTGGCCTGAGGGGCCCATTTCCTTTTTAATTCAGCAGGTTCTCTCAGAATAAGATCCTCTTTAGTATGAGTATACTTGGTCGCCCAGTGTTAGCAGTGACGCACTCTACCATGGGCCCATGAGTAGGACCTCTGTGCAGTTGAGGTGAAGTCATTAGAACCAAATTCATTTTTCTTCATGAGATAAGGGAGGTACTTGTTTTTAGGCTCCAAGGATAGGCTCCCAAAATGGTTTGAGACGACCACTAGGGCCACCTTGTGATGGGGTGCTGGTCGTGGCTGGGGAGGCAGATGGCAAGCTTTTGCCGATCGGAGTGCTTGTCTAGAGGCCTCTACTGTGGGGAGAGTCCCATTTTTATGTGTTCTCCAATTATCATGTTGGATACCCAGCATTGAAGATGCTAGGTTGGGGAGGGGATCCTTCTCTTTATCAGGGCCTGGACCACCTGTGGGATCACTAAGGTGTGTGTGTCTGCATTGGTTGTATGAATGCCATTTGGATCAAAGGTTTATATGTGGAAACCTGAAATTCAGGTATATGACATATAAATACAAAAAAAAACTCTATCAAAGAAGTATCTCTCGATCATATGCATATTTGAAGATTCGCCTTAGCCCCCTTTCCATTTTTTGTGAGGATAAGGGGCTTTATTGGGGTAAAACATCCACCTTTGTTGAGGATTCATGTCGGGTTCACCATTTTTGTTTCGACCTGAGGTGACGCGTGCACGTGTTTGGTGAAAATGAAAAATTATCCAATAGGTGACAAGCATTCTTTCTTCATTATAGAAACTTTCATGTCTCCATCTTTGTTTCAGCCTGATCCTCATTTTTATCCTTTAGGGGGAATTGGATCGACCTCGCAGGGACTGGGAAATTTTTCCCATCCACATTACAAAAAAGGTTCCATAGCCAAATGGTCTTAGTGGGTGATTTCAAGGTGTTAAGTATTTGTGAAATTGGTCCTTTTAGAATATTATTTCTTTTAATGGTCTCCAATGGGTTTATTTGTGGATCCAAAAACACCCAACGGCTCTGGTATCCATGATTCATGGACCTACTTTCCATAGGCAGGCACTTGTTGGATCAGTATTTGGATAACAACACTTAAGAACTCCATTGGTTGAGAGGATGGGAGGTCGGGCTCATCACACCCTTTTGGGGGGAATTATTTCCTATTCTAGGACTCACTTATAGATTTAATTCATGTTCATATGTTTGTGAATCCTTGGTTCACTCTCGAAGAGTTTTTCCACGGGCTACCCCTGGGTTGTAGGATCATCATGGATATACATAGATTTGTTTCTATGAAGGAAATTCTAACTTAATCCATAAAATAAGTCATTCTATAGTTTATCGTCATCTAGGAGATACAGAAGGTGGATTGATGTTGGGTTCAGACCCATAATATGGGATTCCCACATATCCTTGTGAGAGGAATCAGATCCCATGTAGATCGGTTATCTTGGGGCTTAGTCCAAAGAGGAGGACCATTTGTTGGGGGAATAATTGGGTGGAACCTTTTGGAAGGTTACCCCTTTGAGATTTGACCTTCAAGAAGGAATCTTATGTATCCTAGTTTGAATAGGTATCAGAGTTCACATAGTTCATTTTGGGTGGTTATTTTTGTGGATGTTATGATCATCAAAAATATATAATCCTATGTGATTCATAATTGGTGTGAGAAACAAGAGGATATGAGAAATTAAAAAAGCTACACACATTCTCTTCTGCTGATGGAAGAGGTCAGGCCTATGGTTGAAGAAGCCGAGGTGACGGTGGCTGAGGTCATAGAGCGATGAACCCTTCAATGTTGGATGAAATTGGAGATCATGTGGCTCAGATCTTAGGCAATTAGAGACTTACCTCACTGGGATTTCCCCAAAATGTGCTCTAGTAAAGGGGATGAATGTCTCTTATCATCAAAAGGAAAACCGGGCATGGTTCCTTTGACTGATCATTGTTCCACATTGAATGGTAAATTTAGTGATCACCCTTAATCCCTAGAATGGGGAGGTTCACATCTATATCCAAATTTTGGCCTTCAGGTTACCATGGGAATTTAGACTCATAGACATCCTGGGGTTCTGAACCCTTTTGGGGATAGCCTTTTTTACTCTGCTTACCATGGCTATGTAGACTCATAGGGGCACACTGATGCACCCGGTGATCTGATCATATGGGTCTTGTGGCTTTGGAAGAGTCTTTGGCCTAATGTCGAGGGACTGGTTCACGGAGGAGCTATGGAGGACTGGACGGTAATGGAGGGGCGTGATTGGATCCAAATGGAAGGACACCCGAAGATTCCCCATTCCGCATACTGTTTTCTCATGCAGGATGGGGGAGCCCCACATACCATACTGCTAAGCGGGTAGAGGGTTTTCCATGTATCAAAATAGTACACTGACTTAGGTGTAGACCCCCACATACCGAAGTTGTATGCGGTCCAGGATGTGGTTTTCCATGCTACTTCAAGTTCCACCCATGTACTAATACGGTACACGGTGCAAGGTTCAATTCGCATAGTGATGCACTATGTGGAATGTCATATTGAATAAGGGTTCTAAAACCTGTGGTTTGTAGGGAGTTCATCCGTGAGGAATCTATGCTTCGTAATGGAACCAATTAGGTTCATGTTTCACCAATTATTATTAAGTTCCTTGTTTTTATGGTTCGTGAGTCATTATACTTGCGGAAATGTGATTCGTGGTTTTCACTTTGATTATAATTAGAAACCGAAGTTGAAATTCCCTCTGAATTCTTTCTTCCAATCTCTAGGATCTCCTTCGTGCTTTCTTCATTTGTCCCTTTTCACTTCCTCATGTTTTCCTTTTATAGAGCATTGGGGAAATCATATCTGTGGCCATGAGGCACCATTTGTGGAGGCCCATGAAGATACATCTGAACCCATGGACGACTAGATCAACTGGGTTTTCAGAGGTTATGGTTTGCAGTTCATGGTTCACAGAACATTGCCAGCTCACTTCATTCGCAAACTGCTGAGTTTGTGGAACAATATGTGGATGGAAATCCCACACTTGATTTCACTGACGACATGGTTTGTGGCATCCTGGGATGTATTTCCATCTCCCTATGGGCTCGCGCCTCATGATTTGTTCCACGTACCAATGGTTCATGGTTCATGTGCCCCATGAACTATTCCCAGTGATGGTATGCGGTTCACTTAAAACTCTTGAAAATTCTAGTTTCTTCAAGTTTCTTCTCAAATTTTCATTTCTATTTTCTCCCATTTGCCTTGATGGACCTATGGGAATGATTACTAACTTCTACAAAGTTATTTTTGGAGTATTTACTTCCCTTTTCTATGTTTTTAGCACCCTATAGTAACACCTCAAGATTTTGAAAAATATTTTTTTGACTTAATTTAATCTTTTTGATATTTTTTTTATTTCACGCAACACCAAATATTTCAAGTTTTATATGAAAGAACCATGTTATTATTGATTTATATGAAACACCAAGTTGAGGTTTCTCTACACACAGCACTTAGATTAGCTTCTAGTACATGCAACCCTATTTTTGTATTGTGTTACACATAATGCCGAGTTCTTTTGACAGCATGTGTTATACATAAGACTGAGTTTTATAGAAAAACTGTATATTATTAAAATTTTATTATTTAATATAATAAGATATAACCTAGTGGTTAAATTAGTGGTTAGGAATAGTATTAATAATATTTATGGAAATATATGGTTTATAACATGAATTCATTGATTACCAATTAATTAAAAAGGAAAATATATACAGATTGAATATAAAGGAAATATATTAATTTTTTTTGCTCCCAAAGTCATTTCATATGATAAAATTAAATTGAATACAATTACTGAGATATATTAATGAAATATATATGTTATATATTCAATAAAATATTTTTTATATTCATCCAACATATTTTATTGGCATAATATAATAAGAAACCCAATTTTATGCATAAAAACCTCTATTTTTCTAAAAGGTAATTTTACATCCTTTTAATGGTGAACCCATTTTAATTATAATTTTTGAAACATTTAGTATTTTCATAAAATAAAATAAACTAATTATTTAAAATCGGTATATTAAAATTTACTTTGGTTGAACTTTTGGTATTTCTCTTATAAGTTTCATGTTTTGATGAATAGTGAAGATACTAAATTTTTAATTAAAAACAATTTTTTCATATAAAACTTTATATTGTTAAATTATATGTTTGATTGGTTTTAATGTATAATTAAATTATCTTTTTATCATTTAATCTAATTTTGGTCATTAGAATCAATTTTACATTGTATTTGGGTATAAAAACATTTCAATCTTTGAACGTTTTCACTTTAAAAAACTCATTTTCATGTTCCATCAACATGATTTTTTTTAAATTATTTTTACCCAAATATGTGTTTTGAATTTTGATAAATGGATTTAATATTTTGAATCAAAAGAACCATATTTATTAGATAGGTCCCTTTTATTTTTGTAAAATATCAATAATAACTTTAGTAATTTTTATTACCATGGTTAAGGGTGAATCATGTAATGAAGGGTAAAAATAAAATTATAAGTATTATAAAACTACCATAGAATAAGGAATAATTTTATTGGATGATTTTAATTATTAAATTAACTCATAATGTTTTGAATTGAATAATTTAATGGAAATTGTTCCATGAAAATGACTTAGATATTATTCAAATCAAATAGAGTGACAAAACGTCACACACTCACTTTTAATATGTATAATTTTTTCAATATGTGGATGAATTAGAGATATTCACAACTATATATATTATTAATAAATTTAAAGTTTTTATATACATCATATAATTTGATTTTTTATTTTTATTGTATAAATAATTATCTTAGATAATTAAAAAATGATGATCTTGTAATAACATATTTAATGAAACAATCAATTAAATGATATTATAAATATTAAAATAAATATAATTTGACTTAATTAAAGTCTTTTTTAAAATTTTATAGGTTAATATGACATATTAGGGGTGTCTTACAAATTTTTTTAATGTTATCTTGCTTTATGGATTTTACTAAAGTCAATGTAATGAATAGTGTCAAATTGACATTGATGATATTTTATGAAATTTATATTTTATTAAATTAGTTAAAAATAATAAAAATATTAAATGATAACTATGTTGATAAATTATAGTATAAAATATCATAAATCTACCATTAATGGTACATCTTACAAATTATATGTGAAAATTACATCCTCTTAATATTAAAAACATTGTTAACATAGTAAAAATTATATAGGTTAACTAATGGTTAATAAAAAATATATGGTTAAAAATTACCTCACAACATATATAAAATTTATTTTTTTATGATAATATAAAATTATCTATTATTATATTCAAATATATTACCTTTTGGAGGTATTTGAATTCATTTTTTATTTATTATAAATTAATATTTTTGAGAGTATCAAAAAGTTCCCCTCTCCTCTATTATAAAAGGGAACCTACCCTCTACTTTTATTCACACCTGTAAAGCCTATTGGATCATAACAACACTGCCCAAAACTCTTTTAAAATTACTTACCTTCATCCTATGATCCTTCCTTTGGTTATAAATCCAACTAGAAGAGCCCTTTTGTGAAAACCAAAAAGAGATACCCAAAGAAGAGGTAACATTCATCAACAAACATTTTTTTTATTTATTGATAAACCTAAATTATTTTTATTTAATGTTTATATAATAACATGTGTATCATAAATATACTAATATTTTTTTTATTAATTGTTTTACATAAAATTTCACACACTTCCATCTAATGGGTAATGAACATATTGTCTGTGTGTGTGGTGGATAACCGCCTCACAAAACTAGGATTGTTTATTTTTCCTTTACCATATCTCAGGGTGTGAATTGTGATGGACATGCTATTATTTATGATATGTATATATATATATGATATCTATTACATAATTATACTTCTCTAATGAAAATATCATAACTACTCTTTTACCATAGAATCTATTGGAAAATGATAATTTTGCGTGTGCGTACATATGGCTTACCATCTCCATGACACGACATGATTTTTTTCATTTATATTTCACATGGATGGTAATAAGGATGAATTTTATGAATATATATGTTAATTCCCATATAATAATTATATTTTTATTATAAATCTTATGTGGGTGCCGCTTTCGCGGTTTTACCCAATTTTTAATAATGATTCTTCAATGATAATATATCATATAATTTTATTTATTTTAATATGAAATGTAAATGAAAGTGGAGTTTATGCGTACGTATGGCCTACTGTCTCCATAAACAGTGTATTTTATTTTCTACCTTTAAATTTTAAGAATCACCATAAACACATATATGGTAAATATATATATTATATTTATGTCATTTTTATAATTCCTTATATGATTAAATCATGATATATGTAAGAGTATCAAGGATAACAAGTCAAAACACATGCCAAAAACAAATCGGATATTACCCAAAGTGTAACATTAACATAGTATTGTTAATAAACTGGTAATATAAATTCATAATCAAATAATATATGACATTATATATAATAATATGGTTTTTTAAAAGATTTATAATAAAAATATAATTATTATACGGAAATTTTTTTTTTGTGTAAGGTGAGAATTAAGACATGAGGTAAAGGAAGTATATCTCATTTTTTATATCCGTGAGATACATGACTTATTCACCAATCATTTATTGTATGTGGTGTATATACTAATTTATGAAATTTTATATCATTAATTTCATTTATTTAATGATATTAAAATATTTAATTGATATTAATAATTAATGTGGTTTGTGATTCTAAAGTTACTCAAGTAGTAATGGATTTTTGTCTCACTTTTATTTTTCATGAGATATAAGTTGTGTTCACCACATATCTATTTTTGGTAGTGCATATAATGACCATGAATGTATTATATGATCCTTATACTTAAATTTATGATTATTTACTTATCCATTTGATGATCTCTCTTTTATGGGGTTTACAGTTCAAAAATTACCAAATCAGTAAGGTAATTTTGTCTCGATACTCCTTATTTGAGACACATGTTATGTTTGTAGGTTCCAGGTGCAGCGGAAGTGTGTTGGTGGGTTTCCCAAATTTAATTTTAGCATTAAGAATGATTAATCCGACATCTGTCATGATGTAAAATTTAGAATCTTTGGAATATAACTAAGAATGAAAAATAAAAGAGGGAGTCCCAGAACTATATAGATAGGATCATCATATGTTGGTTATGATTAATTTAATTAATTGAAAAGAATTACCTTGATGGAATTATTTCTTCATTGATGTCTCTGGTAATGATCTGATGTGATCTGTTGTTGCGTCATAGAATCCAAGTGTAGGATTCCTCTAGCAGTGATCCACACATGCTCCACGTATATCTAGACGTCGCCGAAGGGATATCCAGGTGTTAGCGCAGAAGAACCTTTGCTTGCGATGTCCGCCTTCGATCACATTGATCCGGTGGTGGGGGATCTCTCTCAGTCTTGAGAGCATTCTTGGAGGAAGGAGTTCTCTCAGCCTTGAGAAAATTTTCCAGAATTTTTGTGCACAAATATTCAGGAAAAGTGTTGGGGTTGTGAGGATATTTATAATCGGTTTTGAGGTTATAGAGTTATGACAATAAATAAGCGTGTTACACATTTTATTTATTTCATTAACTCTTACAGAAACCCCCATGTCGAATGATTAATTCCTTGACATGCACCCATGCTGATTATAATAAATATCATTTAATAAGACGATATTATTTCCTCAAAATCCCGACTCGAAAAACTACACGGCGTGTAATCATTAATACACGGTGTGTACTCTTTTTCCATAAAAACTACATGGTGTGTACATTCAATGTAGGCGGCGTGTTTATCATGTTTTCATTTATCTTTATTTTCTCCACCACATTTATTAGACCTTGAGTAATGGATATTTATTTCTCAAATAAATGTAACTGGATTACTTGCTAATAAATATATATTATTTCACCCACAATATATCCTCTCGAATAACTAGTTTCGAAATAAATGTGATCAGGGATCCTTAAATAATTATTAAACCAAATTCAGGAATAATCTTTATTTAACTTGTTAAATTAATATTTAACTGAGATACATGGACACACTTAGTTTGTGACCCTCTAGGCCTCTTTCTTAGTGGCATTAGGTGGAGCCTTCCTAAAGTCCAAGGTTAGCATCTAGCAACACGCCAAGGTACCCATAGAGAAAGAAGTTAATGTCGCAATGACGTGTCACCTCATACGAACGCATACCATGTAATATAATCTCTTTTTCACGATATCTTGAATCAAGCGGGTTATATGCTAGTGCCATCAACCCATGTGCTCGATTATTATTTCTTTGAATTTCTGAAATTGAACCTTTCTATTCCTCACCATGGCCATGGATTTATTTAGGCTATATCAATTCCATCAAAGGGCCAATGATATCTACTTCCATTATGGAACATAAGGGACAAATTTTTTCTCGCATTATCTATTAATGTAGTATTACTCGTGATGCAGTCAATGTATCCTACCTCACTGCGAATAGTGTGTCATCACAGTTTTCATCAATACATCTAAGGGCGTGAGTTGTAATACCAATTAATAATAATCATAATGTATAAGGACCAATACACATGTCCACAAATAGAAACATCCAATGACACTATGAAATGTGGATTTCCTACTAGCAGGTCTCGTTCTCATAATATCCTCCTGAATATTACCAAGGGTGCACAACATGAGAAGGTTCCTCAAAGATTTATGAGTCAACACCTCTAATGGCCTGTATTATTTGTGTCCCACAAATAACATCATCCGGTCGTAGAAAATATATTCAAGAACAGTGTTATGGCACTTTTGGGTTCTCATCATAGCAGGGATCCACTATGACCCTTTAATGCAACAGCTATCCTTAGAACATTATCACATGCATTGTCATGCATAAGAACAATCAAGATGTGATAAGATATTTATTAATGAATAAAGTACAAAGCAGTTGGTTCTAGGCCACCAAATCCAACAGAATCCCACTTGGACTAGAGCCAAATACTAAAAACCTTTAACCCACTATCTCTCACATGATATTCATGCTTCTGCTGAGATGGGCCTTTAGTCATGGGTTCTGCCACTTTATCTTCTGTGGATACTTTTCTCACTTCAACTTCACTCCTTTGATCGAAATCCCTCAAGAGGTGATACTTTTGCAGTATGTACTTTGTCCTTGATGTGACCTTGGTAATTTTGCAAGAGCCACCACTGTAGTATTATCACAATACAACATGATAGGATATTTACTAATAGGCACCACATCAAGCTCCTAAACAATGTTCTGAATCCATACGGCTTCCTTGGCTACATCATAAGTAGCTATATATTCGGACTCTGTTGTAGAATCAACGAAAACTGGCTGCTTTGAACTCTTCCAACTCACAGCTCCTCCATTTGGAAAGAAAACATATCCAGATTGCAACTTCAAATCGTTATGATCTGTCTGAAAACCAGTATCATCATACCCTCTGATGACAAGCTCCTCATCTCCTCCATACACCAGGAACATATCCTTAGTTCTTCTCAGATACTTAAGGATAGTCTTAACATCAGTTCAATGTTTTTCTCCTAGATATACTTGATATCTGCCAACCTTGCTCAGTGCATAGGCAACATCAAGCTTGGAACATAACATAGCATACATGATGGTGATTCTATCTTTCTTTTGTTGTGTCTGAGGACACATTTTCTTAGAAAGATATAGGACATGTGACAATGAACCAATCCCCTCTTGGATTTTTCCATACTAAATCTCTTTAGTATCTGGTCAATGTATGTACCCTAACTTAGTCCAAGAAGCCTCTTTGATCTATCACGAATGATCTTGATCCCTAGAATGTAGGTCACTTCACTCAAGTCCTTCATGGAGAAACACTTGTCCAACCAATTCTTAACTGACTTTAAGACTGGTAAATCATTTCCAATAAGCAATATGTCATCAACATATACTACTAGGATAACGATCGCATTCCCATTAAACCGCTTAAAAACACATGGCTCACATTCATTCTTAATGAACCCAAAGTCCTTTATGGCTTCATCAAATTGAATGTTCAATGTCCTCGATGCTTACTTTAATCCATAAATGGATTTATGCAACTTTCAAGAACGTTTGGCTTCACCTTGAGTCACAAACCCTTCTGGTTGTGTCATATAGACATCTTCCTGAAGGTTCCCGTTAAGGAATGTTGTTTTGACATCCATTTTCCAAATATCGTAGTCATGGTAAGCTGCTATGGAAAGTATGATTCTTATGGATTTAAACATGGAAGCTGGTGAGAATGTTTCATCATAGTCAATTCCTTGACGCTGTCTAAACCCTTTAGCCACTATCCTTGCTTTATATGTGCTAACTTGACCTTCCATGTCCAGTTTTCTCTTTAATACCCATTTGCATCCAACAGTCTTTACATCAACTGGCTCATCGATCAGAACCTAGAGTTGGTTATGATACATGGAATCCATCTCAGAATTCATAGCTTCTAGCCATCTTGCAGCTTCTAAGTTTTATACTGCTTCCTTTTAGGTGAGAGGATCATCATTGTCCAACAATAATAATTCACCATCCTCGGTGACTAGGAAACCAAATCTATCTGGTTCCCTTACCTCTCTTGAGCTCATACATAGTACTTGTGTTTCTGGAACCTCTTCCACGGGGACCTGTGGAACTTTTTCCTGTACCAACTCCTGTGTATCTCGAGCATCAACTTCATCAAAGTCAATCTTTCTCCCACTATACTTTTTGAGGATGTTCTCCCTCTTAAGAAATACGGCTTATCTGGAAACAATCACTTTCTTGTCTGAAGGGTTATATATGTAATATACTTTCGTTTCCTTGGGATATCCTATAAAGATACACCTCGTGCCCCGGGGTGCTAGTTTTTTGTCTAAGAAGGCCTTAACATACACCTCACATCCCCATACACGTGTGTGAACCAAAATGGGTTTCTTTCCATTCCATAACTCGGATTAAATTCCATTTGACGCCTTAGTTGGTACTCAGTTTAATGTGTATGCTGCAGTTTGTAATGCATATCCACAAAAGGATAATGGAATATCTACATGACTCATCATTGACCTCACTATGTCCAACAAGGTGTGGTTACTCCTTTCACTAACACCATTCCAATATGGTGTATAATGAGGAGTGAGCTAAGATAGAATCCCAAACTCCCATAGAAGATCGATGAACTCTTGGTTCAGATATTCTCTACCTCGATCCGATTGATGTTTCTTTATCTTCTTACCAAGATGATTCTCTAATTAATTCTTGAATTCCTTAAATTTCTCTAAGTCTTATGAATTATACCTCATTAAGTATACATAACCATATCTACTCAAATCATCAGTAAAAGTAATGAAGTAAGAATATCCACCTCTAGCTTCTACTGGAAGTGGTCCACACACATCCGTGTGAAACAATCCTAGAAGCACTGTGTCCCTTTCACCTTGTCCACCGAAAGGCGGCTTGGTCATTTTACCTTGTAAACAAGCGTGACATCTATCAAGTGTTTTTAGCTCAGTAGAGTCTAAATAGCCATATTGGTAGAGTTTTTTCAAGCTTTTCTCATTTACATGACTAAGATGGTGATGCCACAACTGGGTGATGTATGAGCCATGTGAGTTTGTTTCATTATCGATTTCCAACATGTTGTTTTTGTAATTTAATACATACAAACCATTATTTAAATGTGCCATACCATAACATACATTGTTCTTATAAAAGAGACAACCCTTATTTCCAAACATGAAAATAAATCCATCCATATCCGAACAAGATACAAAAATTATGTTCTTGGTAACACTAGGCACATAATAAAAGTTATGCAAAACCAAAATCATCTCAGTTGTCAATGAGAGGTGGTAATCGCCAATAGCCAATGGATCCAACCTTGCACTATTAGTAGATTGAAGATCCACCTCTCCTATAGAAATCTTTCTAAATCTACTTGGTTCCTGCATTTGAATACAGATGTGAGCCCCACAAGCTGTATCTAATACCCAATGTGTAGAAATAGAAAGATTAGACACAATAACGAACTCACCTTTAGCTTCCTCGTGATTCTGGGTGCAGTTTCTCTTCCAGTGGACTTGCTTGCAACAGGAAAAACATACTTCCTCCCATTCCTTTCCCTGCCTCTAGATCTTTCCCTTCTTGGAAGTACGGCGCTTGGGGTCTTCATACCTTTTATAAGTCTTTGGCCCCTTTGCCTTGTCCTTCCTTTTCTTTTTCACCATAGGGACTGAGGGTTTGTCACGCCCTATGTCCTTATCTACTTGGAAAATCAAGTTCATAATTTTCGATAGAATCTTATCATTACTGCTCATGTTGTAGTTGACAATAAAGCTTGTGAAGGTCTTGGGAAGTGATGATAGGATGAGATCTGTACACAACTTATCCGGGAATTTAATACCTAATATGTTCAGGGATTAGATGTAGCCAATAAGCTTAAATACATGAGGCCCATCTGGCGTAGACTCTCCATTCTTAGTTGTCAACAAAGTAATGTAGATCTCATATCTCTTTTGTCTCACCTTCTCTTGGTAGAGATCTTTAAGGTGAGACGTCATGCTATACGTGTCCATGTTTTCATATTTCTTCAAGAGATAATTAGAGATGGCCGATAGCATGAAACATTGGACATTTGTGGCATCATCCATATTTTTCATATAAATAGATAGTTCCTCATCACTGGCCTCATTTTTAGGTGCAACTGGAATAGGCTCTTCCAACACATACAATTTCCTCTTGTGGTGAAGGATGACGCATAAACGCCTCTGCCACTCTTGGAAATTGGTGCTGGTGAGAAGGTTTTCCTTCTGGAGTATGGTTCGCAATGATATGTTTGAAGTCATTTTTCTTTCCGTTTCTACAAATTAAAATGAGCAAAGGTTTAGTACTTTATTATAAAAACTGAGACAAATAAATAAATTAATACTTATTAGTCTCCCACTATTTTATCGAAATCTAATAGCCCTCACCATTAACTTCGGAATATTCTGTTGCCTGAATATTCAGGTTTCAAGGATCTATATTGCCCTTAGTATTACCCCAACTAGGGTTGGTTAAGAAACTTGAAGGGTTTTAGGTAGGCATTCCAAATGCCAACTTCATTAACTCACAGCTCCTTGATTCGCTGAGTGAACTCCCCAATCCTGAAATCCTTTTATTTTGGATTTCCTAAACCTTTGCCTCTTGGTCACACAAAGTCCTATTGTGGCACTCAACCCTTTATGTGAACCAAGTCAAGTCAACCCAAAACCTTAAATTATAATTCCCTGATAATTGAAATCACCCCAACTAGGGTTGTTCAAGCACTTTGAACTATGTTTGGATTCTAACCAAGATTATGGAAGGCTATACCGACTTAATATTTTTTTGAGGAATTTTATCCTTATATGTAAA
Source organism: Viscum album (assembly GCA_963277665.1). Taxonomy (NCBI): domain Eukaryota; kingdom Viridiplantae; phylum Streptophyta; class Magnoliopsida; order Santalales; family Viscaceae; genus Viscum; species Viscum album. The sequence continues at coordinate 891,149,024 of OY728142.1, forward strand.
TTTCCAATTAATTATATTTTATTACATGATTTTTAATATTAAGTGGGATACACTTAAGTGATTAACCATGTCTAAGATAATATTTATGCATAAGATGGTTTTATTTTAGTTCCATCTTGCATGCTCGTTTAATTCATTAATTGTGTGATTGGGACAACACACCCACAATAAATAAACCATGAAACTGACAGAAATAAAATAAATGATATGATCATGAGATTTTTATATTGGTTATTTTATCTAGAGGTTGATAAACTAACCCAAGACCTAGGTGAGAAACACCTTGAACCTTTCGGGTTCATGCTTATAGCTTTCCACCTATCCACCTTTGTATCTCCCTAGATTGGTTTCGACTTGGCTCCTGACTTGAGCCGCCTCCACCAGCTTGAGAGTTCCATCCAGTACATATACATTTATCTCAAACGTAGGTCAAGGGTAAAAAGGGGGTTTTACATAAAAGAATCCTTGGGCGTGCAAGCCCTACATATTAATGAGGAGAAGGCTCGCAGACCAACATATTTAATTTAAATAAATAAATTAAAAGAAACATTCACATATAAAGGTCTTGGTCTAGCTCATGATCATCCATACATGCAATGATATTTAGCATAAATAAAACTAGAATTAAATTCTTTAATCGTTATTGTTTATGATAAATCACGCTCGAATCAATTAATTATCTTTAATTAATAAATCCTTTTATCTTAAACCCTTTTCGAAATTTCCTTGATATTCTCATCCATCGTAATTTTAAACAAATAAATTCATTTAAAATTATCTTTGTACATAAGTTGTACCTTGGAGGCAACCCGGTGAACTCTCATTCATTACGCATCTGTTAAATTAAACACATATATATAAAACACATATCACGTGTTGTGCCTCAGCTTTATGCCTGCACTATGGTACACATCTCAAGGGTTTGTATAATATAATAATAAATTTTAATAAATCTGCGTAATTTGGATGAGTACAAGGCATGTAGTTCCAACTACATGGTGTGTACTTTTGTTCACCGTCCATCCGAAGTACACGCATTGGGACATGGCATGTTTATGTACTTCAGAAATATTCAGAGTACACAGCGTGTTCAGTGGGACACACACTATGTAGTTTGCATGTTACACGGTTTCCAGCCGGGCAAGCCGTGTACGGGTTACACGGTCCAACCCTAACCCAAATGGAGTACACACTATGTTCAGTTGGACCACACATCGTGTAATCCAGAAACCATGTGCCACCTATTTCTGGTCAACACATGGTGTCATAAATGACTTAGATAGGATCCAATACACAGCCTGATTTGGAAGACCAGTCCGATGCATTGAACCTAGACTACACAGAGTGTACTTCTGAATACATGCTGTGTATTCTGGTGTTTTACGGCCAGAAGAATTTGGCACCTCTAGATGAGTTCCTATATTTTATTTTAATCAAAATTAAAAAGAAAAATTCATTTCTGTAAGGTGAACGAGAAACAAGAGGGGAGGAACAGATCTCGAGATTCAGATTTTTAAGAACGATTAACTTGAATTGAAACAACTAAATAATTAAATGCATAAAACACCAATGAAAAACTAAATGATAATAATCAACGATATGACCACTCTGATACCACTTGTAGGTTCTGGTCGTAGCAGAAGCGCATTGGTGGGTCTCCCAATTTTAATTTTAGCGTTAACAACGATCAATAGAGATCTGTCACAATGTAAAACACCGGATCTTCGGAATAGAACGAAGAACAAAAAAAAAGAGGGATTCTCAGAACAATAGAGATAGTATAATCATATGTTGGATATAATTAATTTAATTAATTGGCAAGAATTACCTTGATGGATTTATTTCTTCATTGATGTATATGGTCACTATCTGATGTGATCCGTCATTGCGTTGTAGAATCCAAGTGTAGGATTCCTCTAGCGGTGATCCACACATGCTCCATGTATCTTTGGACATCACTGAAGGGATATCTGGGAGCTAGTGCGGAATAACCTTCGCTTTCAATTTCCACCTTCGATCGCCTTAATCCGATGGTGGTGGATCTCTCTCGGTCTTGAGAACGTTCTTAGAGGAAGGAGTTCTCTCATCCTTGAGAGAATTTTACAGAATTGTTGTGCACAACGATTCGAGAAAAGTATTGGGGTTGTGAAGATATTTATAATCAGGTTTGAGGTTATAGAGTTATGACAATAAATAAATGCATTACACATTTTATTTATTTCATTAACTCTTATTGAAAACCCCCATGTTGAATGATTAATTCCTTGACATGCTCCCACATAGATTATAATAAAAATAATTTAATAAAATGATATTATTTCCTCAAAATACTAACTGGAAAAACTACACGGTGTGTAACCATTAATATAGGATGTGTACTCTTTTTCCATGAAAACTAAATGGTGTGTACATTCAATGTACACAGCATGTTTATCTTGTTTTCATTTTTCTTTATTTCCTCCACCACATTTATTAGACCTTTAGTAATGGATACTTATTTCTCAAATAAATGCAACCACATTACTCCCTAATAAATATTTATTATTTCGCCCATAGTATATCCTCTCGGATACCTAGTGTCAAAATAAATGCGATCATGCATCCTTAAATAATTATTAAACCACCATCGGGAATAATATTTATTTAACTTGTTAAATTAATATTTAACTGAGATACATGGACACACTTAGTGTGTGACCCTCTAGGCCTCTTTCTCAATGGAATTAGGCTGATCCTGCCTAAAGTCCAAGGTTAGCATCTAGAAACACTCCAAGGTACTAATAGAGAAATAATTTAATGCCACAATGAAGTGTCACCTCATATGAACACTTACCATGTAATATAATCCCTTTGTCATGATATCTTGAATCAAGCAGGTTTCATGCTAGTGCCATCAACCCATGTGCTCGATTATTCTTTCTTTGACTTTCTAGAATTGAACTTTCCCATTCCTCACCATGTCCATGGATTTATTTAGGATATATCAATTCCATTAAAGTGCCTGAGATATCTACTTTTGTTATGGAATAGAAGAGACAAATCATTTGTCGCATAATCTATTAATGTAGTATTACTCATGACTCACCCAATGTATCCTACCTCGCTGCGAACAGTGTGTCATCATAGTTTTCTCCAATACATCTAAGTGTGCAAGTTTTAATACCCATTAATAATAATCTTAAAGTCTAAGGACCAATACACACGTCCGCAGATATAAACATCCAATGACACTATGAAATGTGGATGTCCTACTAGTGGGTCTCGTTCTCATAATATCCTCCTCGATATTACCAAGGGTGTACACCATGAGAATATTCCTCAAAGTTTTATGATTCCTCACCCCTAATGGACTGTATTATTTGTGTCCCTCAAATAACATAATCCGGTCATAGAACATATATTCAAGAATAGTGTTATGGCACTTCTGGGTTCTCATCATAGTAGGGATCTGCTATGACCCTTTAATGCAACAGCTATCCTTAGGACATTATCACATGTATTGTCATGCATAAGAACAATAAAGATGTGATAATATATTTATTAATGAATAAAGTACAAATTAGTTTGTTCTAGGTGACCAACTCTAATAATTTTATGCACTTATATTATTTTATGAGGTGTATATACTGCCCTTTAACATGTTGTATCTTGAATATCGATATTTTCATTATATTTTATGATTTATTTAATGTTATTATCTTTTCATTAGGAAATGTTTTTTCCTTCAAAATAATGTTTTTTTAATTGTTTTAAAAGTGTTATAAATTATCTTTTAAGAATTTTTAATGAAAAAGGATTTCAAAGATATTTAAAATAGTTTTCAGATATTATTTTATAATATTTCAAGGTTATTTTCAATTAAAAAGGTTTTCAAAATGTTTTATGATTTAAAAAGAATTGTTCAAAATGGAAATGATATTTTTCTCCTTAATTATTTCATGTGATCTTTCAAAATCATTTTCTATATAAGATAACATTATTTGTTGTTACTTACATTTTACTAGAGATATGATCCAATGATAACATTATTATTCTTTATCTGAATTGTTTATGTTTAAGGTGGATTGATGTTTATGAATTATGTTTCCTTTCCATGAGTTATGTTATGATGAAATGTTTATGAAACCCATTTCATTTAATGGGTTTATATATGGTGATTTATTTATGTTCTTGTGGAAAACATATGTAGGGATTTAATTATGTGACAATTGGGACTTATAATTCCCTCAAATTCATTGGGTAATGATTTATATATCATGATATAATGATGTAAATAAGTTTATGAGTTTGATTCACTATGGATGATGGGGAAACCAGATCCAGACGGGGAATATGGGGAAACCCGATCCACTATGGGAAGATAGGGAAACCAAATTACTTACAAGAAAATTAAAATTACTAGGGATGGTGGTGTGTCCCTTCAAGTAGGTGTAGTCCCCATGAAGTGCTCTTTTATTTTTTTTTTGGCAATGTTCCTTGACATATAGGGTATGATATTACATGTTTATGTGTCCACCAAAAATTCCATTTCTTATTCTTATGTTATGATTTCTAGGATTACGATCTTCATTTCCTTATGGTTAATATCTTATTAACTACCAATATTTATGCCATGATTCATTTTTATGATCTTCGATATGTATGGTATGATCTTATCTTGTTATGATCACATTATCATGCACTTTTTTCTCAGGTTTATGCTTTCATATCTCCCCTGTTTACCCTTACTAAGCATCTAATATCACCCTTTCTTATGTCTCTATTCCTCTGCTTATAAAAAATTATTTTAAGTAGGAGTACTAAATGGGGAGATATTTATGGGAGATATTTAAGATCTGTCACTAAATTAGAATAATTTGTTCCATGTTTCCAAAGGTACTAAACTATTACGATCCTTGGGTATGTGTTTTAGTAATGTAATGAATATTCATCTAAAAATATGTAATATCCATGTATGATACTCTTGGGCCGTTATAATACAATCCACAAATTCTATTTATAGATAGGATGAGGCATGGAATAATAGAATGTTGGTACCATAAGTTCCTTGATATCTTTAATAAAATCTATATAAACTTTTAATTTTCCAATGAAATCTCTCAAATGTCATTATATATGAAATTATTAATGGAACTACTCTCAAACATAATAAAATTAGAGGATCATTTAATAATCTCCCTATGTGATGAGTTCTCATCTTTTTTTAAAAGAAAAATCCATCCAATGTTAATAGATCTGGGTAGTTGTAGGGTCTATGTCCACCATATATTTAAAAAACTTGAAATTAATTCACTAAAACTTCATGTGTGGAAGAAACTATTTGGAAATGAACCCCACATACATTACCCAGAACATAGAAGAAAAATGAACCCATTTTACTAAACCACAATGTAAAGCACTAAAATAATGTAGGAAATACTATTAGAAATAATGATAGAAATAAAACATGAAAGGAAAATAACAACACAAAATTAATATGTTTTTCATGCTTGCAACCTAATCCATTGGGGATATTTTCTTCAATTTATATAAAGAAAAATAGGACTATTATAATTATCTTAATCTCACTATCATGAAATATTCAAAAGTGAAATTTATGATCATTTTTAATTGTATCCTTCTGGTACATCCAATCACCACTACCATCATATCTTCATAAGAATCAATCCACCTCATCTGATGTCTATGGAGGAACCCTTCATCTGGTCAAATAATTTCACCACCTCAACATGCCTAATCGAATTATTATTACCACTATGAAGATATCATAAATATAGAATCCCACATATCCTTTTGTGTATGAATTTATAATGGTTTCACTCTCACTACACCAGTCCAAAACATCCAGTGAACTGGCACCCTCTTATTGTCACCCTATCTCCACACAGTTAGTGGAAATAAGTCCACCGTATTTTCTTTTTCTTGTGGTTTTTCATTTACAACTTCTGGAAAAATTAATCTCACACTATAAAAATTTCTCAATTTACATTCATTTAAGTTTTGTAACAATGTCATCTTATAACTCTCAAATAGACATCCTCCTTAGAATTTCATAATGCAACTTCATGGTTCCCCACCAAGACTTCCTTCAAGTCATCCTAGACTTACTGTGGTGTAGCAACACCTTAGTACTCCCAAGTCATGAAATGTTTCAACATATAATTTTGATTTTATACTTCTTTGATATTACCTAGTTATTACATACCAAAAATTATCTAGATGAAGTGATAATTCAAATTAAGGAGCTTCATTTGATAATAAAACATCAGATTTTTGATCTCCCAGTTTTTCTATAAGGTATGGATCCTTATATTTTAAATTAAAATATCTTTTTCTGTCTATATGATTATACATAATGATGTTATGAAGGGAACAAAATTATTTGGGGATTTTTTGGATCTTGTATATTCTATTTTTCAAGAAACATTATGAGGAACACAGTTGGAACATGGTTAGTAGTAACTCTATGGCTTAACCATTGGTCCTAGAAAGTGGAGATGAAAATTTAGTTTAACCATGAAAGAGAGTATACAAAAAAATAAAAAACCTACACAAAATTTAATGTATCTTGAGTATGGACTGCATATGATTTTCCAAATTTTTTACCTAGCCATGAGATGGAGTTTCTCCTTGGATAGTGATTGTGAAAAGGATTCACATAGTTTGTCTAACCATGCACCGAGCCCATGCAGGGTGCGTGCCATGGGATAGTACTAGTGCATGGTTGGATAATGGTTTATCCAACTGTGGGGCCAAACTATGCACCCCATAAAAAGTGTGAAATTTCTATTTTTATCTTCTTTCTTTTAACTATAAGGCCAACCTTTCTTCTCCATTTTTCACAAAAATTATTGCCCCCCTCATTGAGGTCTCTCATCATCACTCTCACTAGTATTTGAGTTACTTCCTTTTATCCAATATTTTAATTGAACATCTTTAATTATGTTAGAAGCCTCTAGGTACATTTATTAGTCCTCTTCCATCTTTTTCTATTTCTCTCTCCATAATCTGAGTTATATCTATATGAGTTAATAAGCCATATTTTCATGGAATTTGTCTATTTTACTTATTTATTCTAATATAGATTAAATATAAATATCATATCATATGACGAGTCATCTAATGGTAAGAGGTTCAAGTTCTAGTAATTTTACCTAAAATTATAGTTGTTTATATCATGAACCATTGTGTCACATGCCTAACTCTCTATGTTTTGGCTCATAAATGTCAAAATAATTAAATAAATTATTAGGTATTAAACTGGTTATACCTTGCACACCAATTTACCTCATTGAAGGTTTTATGCATCGGCTTAAACTACCCTATGGGGTGTATTTCTTATAGGCCTAGGACACCTATTAATCTTTGTCTTGAAATTAAACCATCCTTGAGGTGTGTAGAACTTTCCCTTGATAATAGGTTTATTTTAGGGAATTAATGAGATGTATATGGAATAAAATTACCCCTGGACCATGAAAATACTTATAAATGGAATGAATAAAAGGTTAATGGTAAGACTATTTCACGTTTCCCTTGTTAAACAATGTAGTGGCAAGTAGTTTACACTTGACCACTTTTTATTACACTTAGGTCATATAATTTAAATGATGAATTGAATTATTTAATTGTATTAGATTATAAACAATGGAAACTTATTATTACTTACCAATTATGTGACTATAATATAATAATTTAATTGATTAATGTCAAGGGTGGAATTCCTTAGCCTTGATTTTTATAATGAAATAGATGTGATTACATCATGTTTACTTTCTTTAATGGATGCGATGTTCCTTATTAATTATGTGTTATTAGTAGGCATAACAATCCTTATTTTTATATGTAATTATTGGAAATGAAATTATATACTGTTTATGTAGTGTTGATGGAAATGGAACTCCATATTGATTATATGTAATTAATGGACATGAAGTTATATATTGTTTATGTGGAATTAATGGACATGAAATTACATATTTTTTATTTGTAATTAAAGTACATGAAACTCATTATTTAAAAATGTAAAATGTTTAGTGGAATTTAGGATTGGTCTAAGGTAGTTAGTATTGGACGGGTGTCCTATGAGGAACTTGAGCCAATATGGGTTTTATTTAGATCATTTACTCCTTGTTTTATATTACCTGCTCACTATTTCATGGTATATTCATAGAGTGGATATTACTAGACACTAATGGTGTTGTCCTACTATGTTTTAATCTAACCCTATTTCAGCCTCTGATTAGTACCTAAACAGACTTTATGGATGTAGGTAGGGAAAATGAAATCACTCTATCATGGATTCTTGATTTTTATACTAGAATAGAATACAGGAACAAAGGACTAAGCTAGTGATCACGATGTTATTAGAGATATTTTTTTTTACTTTTGTATATTTTTTTGTATAGAATGTATTGTGTATTCTTATTGCATATTCCCCTTATTCCCATTTTTCTTACCATCTTGAAATCATCATTTTTTATATGGTTTCAATTATTAATTTTTTATTTATTTGGTCGGATGTGTATCAGTTATACTTCCTTATTTATTATTTTTAAACATTTAATTTTATTATTCTTATAATGGTTTACCTGTGGTTTTTCCATTTTTCTCTACTATGATAAAGAGGTTATAATCTCCCCACCATGCCATCACAGATCCTTGCTTCTAGTTAGTGGCCTTTGGTGTATGAGGAGGAATTATTGAGCCCATTTTCTCAATAGGTCAGGTCACTTATGAGGGGACAGGGCCTGAGATGTCACAAAGTGTTATCAGAGGCATTATTTTATTTGTCTTGTTATTTTGGGATGATATAAAGGAGATTATTAATTGTTAGAATTTTGTAATGAGTTGCCCCACCGTTGGTGGTGGGGTGGTAAGGGTTTGGGTGGGTGAGGGGCAGGTCGGGGGGTCATGTCCCTAGGCTTGTGATTTAATGTAATTTTCTTCCTTGCGTGTGTGTCGCTTTCGCGGTTGTACACAATTTTTTTTAAAAAATTGTAATGAGTTTGTTTCTAGGAGTATATAACCCACATATAGGAAAAAATCCATATTTCCATGGAAGGGACATGTTGTTCTAGTTTTTTTACCTACTATAGTTGTACTAATTTAACTATTGGGAGATGTACATGACTTTTGGAATTTATTATGATAATGATTTTGGATTTTCTTTTATGATTGTCTTGAAATGATAAGGAATTATTGTCTCATGCATCATTATAGGAATGTAGATACTCATATTCTATACATATTCAATTTCATGTAGCTTGGATTTCTTAACATTTTAAACTTGTTATATGTTTCTTGTGTATTATATTTATATATTTTTCTAACATTTTTGTAGGATAAATGAGATAAATAATTGGTTATTTATAGTGTTTTCATCAACCTAAACAGTGTTTTCCAACATATCAGGATGGTGGAACCTTAACTAACCAATTATGATATGTTTGAGCTTTGAACCATTGGTTTCATGGGATGAAATGTTAGTGTTTGAAATTAAATGGATTCCAATTTCAATTTATAAAGTTCATAGGCCTCTATAAATTTGGAATAGTGACCAATATAATTAAACCATCATAAAAGGATGGTTTAAGTTACATTAAATTCCAATTTTAACTTATAAATATTTGGAATTTATAATTTGTGAATGGTAATTCATCTAACTAGATAATTTTATGAATATGTAAATTGTTAAATTATGAATCATGAATGAATTGGTTTCCATTAAATGAGGATTAAAATTAATATTTAATGGGTTTTTCCTCTATAACATGGAATTGAAACTCAAAATATTGGGACCTTGTGATTAAATAGTTGAATTATACCCGTGTTTGGCCTTCATAGTGGGTAGTTGAGTTAGGGTTCTTAGGTAGTGAACTCTTTTGCTTATCTTTCTATCATAGGTAAATTCTTTCTGCCCTCTTACAATATAGAGATGGCTTGGGCTGTCTTGTTCTTATTAAAAACCTTTCAGTTGTTGAATCTCATATGAGGAATTTTCCTAGAATTATATATATGTGTATCCATGATGGTCGTGGGTCAATCACCAAGAAGGCAGTGATGACCATGATCCTGAAGTGGTATTACATGTACTAAAAATAATACCTCTTGTAGTACCACATGTGGAACCTCCTGGTATACCTGATCTAGGCACTGGGTCCCAATTTTGAGAGGGTTTATTACAATTCATGTAGACCATGCATGGATCCCAATGACCTACCCCTACTATGGAAGAGTGATAATGAGAGTTTCAGCAGCATCATCCACTTTATTTCTTGGGGGATGGTGAACCCTAGGATGTTGAGTCATGGTTGGAGAATATATTCGACATCTTTGATCATATGGAGGTGCCTCCAGAAAGGAGGGTAAATCTCATGGTTTATATGCTTCATTATTATACTAATAATTGGTGGTACATTATTACTCATTAATTTCCACATCAAGGCATGGTTTGAAGGTATTTTCAATCAGAATTTTATGATTACTTCTATCTAAATATTTTGAGATCTGAGTGAGCTAGAGAATTTATACATCTAGATTATGGTAATCTATCTATTATGGACTATTCAACTCATTTCATAGAGATACAAAATTATGTTATAACTCTTTCCAATTATGAATTAACTATAGTGAGGTGATTTTAGGGTAGTCTTGGGAAAGCTATCCAATCTTAGAAGAACATTTTCCAATTGACTACCATTTCTAAAAAAGTAAACTAGGTGCTCATCTTTGAGAATAACCTAAGGAAAATGGAGGGTGTGGGGAACATTGGTCCAATGCTTAGACTGGGTGACAATTTTTCTAGTGGTAGAAAGAATAATTTTGATCTTTATCACGAGGGCTGAAGAAGTCAGAGTCTTTTCCAGGGTAGCCATGTATTATGTTGTTAGGGTGCAAAGTTAGGTAGTGTGAAGGCTTAATGTGAAGAGAGCCAGTTGATTATCGAGATTTCAAAAATATGGGTCATATTTTATAGTTCGTTTAGACTATCCCACCAATTTTTGATGGGAGAGTATCTACACCAGATCCCCCTTTCAGTTCAGGATTATTAGCTCCTTGACAGGTAAGAAGTTAGAGTACTATAGTTTGTTCAAGACAAGATAGTGGTTGTGGTTGAGGGAGCTAGATTTATGAGATATAGTGCTAGTAGAGCATACCTACACAGGGAGGTCAAGATATTACTCAGGGACATTTATCAAACTAGTTACATGAAATATACCTTATACCTAAGGAGAAGTGTGTTATACCATCTATCATATAAGGTATAATCTTAGTAGCATTGACTTTAGTGTATGCTTTATTTTACATAGGTTATAACCTTCTTTAATATCTTTGGGTGTTACGAAATGTCTTGGGATAGAAACTAAGTATTTATATAGAGTGATTAATCTCAATACTCTATTGGGTGTATGATCAAGAAGTGTACACCAGTATAGAGATTTTTCTCTTGAGATAAGTCTTTATAGTTTATTATGGAACCTCTTCATCCTTGAGATTATGGGATTTGAAATTAATCTTAGGATGCACTGGTTGTTCCCTTATCAATCCCTTATTGATTTTTATCATTACACTGTGATTTTAATATCCCCTAAGGGAAGTATCTATATTAATAAAGGTGAATGGGATGTCCAAGAAATTCAACCTAGACTTGAGAATCATGGGTTGGGTCAAGTATCAGCCTTAATTTATAGAATTTTTCTATATGATTAAGGAATATGTTAGATAAATTTCTCTCCTATAGTGGATCATTTAATTTATATCTTTTATAATTACTTTTACAAATATCCTCTTGAGAGACAAGTAGAGTTTTTTATTGAGCTCATTCCTAGAGCAGTACAAGATTATAGTTCTCCTTATAGGATGACACCTATGGAGATTCAGAAACTCAAGAGACTATTAAAGGACCTATAATTAAAAGGGTTTATACAACCAAGTACTTAAACTTGGGGTTCACCCATTATTTTCTCTAAGAAGTTAAATGGGATCCTTATTCTTTATGTGGATTATTGGTGGTTTAATTAGCTTATGGTTAAGAACTGGTGTTCACTACCTTTTATAGATGACTTATTAGAGAATATCTGAGGATATCAGGTTTTCTAAAAAAATTATTTTAGGTCGGACTATCATTAGGTATGGGTAATACCCTCAGATTTACCACATAAAATATTCCACAGTAGATATGTCTTATACAAGTATTTAGTTTTTCTATTCAGTCTCACCATTGTCCCCATTATTTGTTTAATTTATGGTAGATTTCATGTATGACATCTTGGTGTACTCTCTAACTCAACATGATAATGAAAGACACCTTACCATCATATTGAGTACAGTAAGAGATCCTAGTATATATGATAAACTCACAAAATGTCAATTCTCAATTGATAAATTGCACTTCCTAGGTCACATTATATCAAAATTATGGGTCTCTATTGATTGAGATGTGGTTAGAGCCATTTTTTATTAGATTTTTTCTAACAAAATATTTGATATTAAGAGCATATTTGGGACAGATGGTTATTATAGTCATTTCAACCAAGACATCCCATGCCTTGTATACCTCTTAAGAGAGTGAATAAAAAGGTTGTTAAGTTTTCATAGTCTGATGCTTGTGAAAAAACCTTTTAGTATATGAAAGGAATGATAACCTTAGTGTTGATATTAATCCTACCTGAGTTGGGTAGTGTCTATACTGTTTATTTTGAAGCATAAAGTACTAGGTTGGGAGTCATTTTGTTTTAAGGGGGTTGATTCATGGAATATGGGTCTCTCTATTTGAGGCCTCAAGATCTTAATTATCCAATGCATGATCTCATTCTTGCTTAAATTATTCATGCCTTGCATTATTGGAGGCATTGTCTATTGGGATAATGATTCGTTGTATACACGAACCATAAAAGTCTTAAATATATATTTACTACGCATGAATTGAACCTCAAATTGTGAATATGGTTTAAATACCTTTATTAATTTGATTTTGATCTTACTTATGTTCTTGTTAAAGTTAATACAATGGTTTATGCTATGATTCATAAGACGCAAACATGGTTGGTTTAGGAATCTAGCAATGAGTGTCAGTTGATGGCTCTATTTTTTTAGATGCATCCATAGTTTCATTAGGGTCACGAGAAACCAATTCTAATGGCTTTATTAGTGACCTAATAACTTCAAGATTGAGTAATTATGAGACATATTTTGAATTATGGAGGCTTATTCCAGAGGGAAATAATTTTAGGTGATAACCCACCACATAGATGGGTTATTAATAAGGATTATATCTTTAACATTCATAGACACATATGGGTTCCTAGATATGTGTGAGAAGATTTATGTGAGAATATCATGCCTCTAAATGGGAAGTTTATCTAAGAATTAAAAAAAACCATGACTTACGTCACCATTGTTACTGGAAAGGGTTGAAAATAGATAGAGCAAGGTTTTTTACTCGATGTTCCACCTGTCAGCAGGTGAAGGTTGTACACCAATGGATTTATCGTATTTTATAGTTGTTACCCATTCCTAAGTGGAAATGGGATGATTTCTATTCTTATTTCATTATGTTATTACCAATATCATCTCATTGAAGAGACTCATCATGGTTGATTTTGGATATGATAATAAAGGTCACTCAATTCTTTCCTATCAATGAGTCCTTTCTAGAAAATGAGATAGAGAGTCTATATGTTAGGGAGAACATATGCCTTCATGGAGTTCCATGTACCATCATATCAGACAGGGAAACTAATTTTACATCATGTTTTTTGGGATGGGTTGCATAAGTCTCATGGTCTACAGGTGATTCTATGCATACCCTACCACCCTCAGACAGATGGTTAGTCTGAGCATACAATATAGGTATTGGAAGACGTGCTTTGAGTTTCCATCCTTGATTTTGGAGGTTATTTGGAGAAAAATTTATGACTTACTAAGTTCTCTTATATTAATAGTTTCCAAGTGACTATATAGATGGTTCTTCACGAGGTCCTTCATAGTTGGTCGTTTCGATCATGACTATACTAGTTAGAGGTAGGGTAGGAAGTGTTATTGGGACCTCATCTAATTCAAGAGACATCAGAGTAGTTACAACTTATCAGGAAGAATATGGGAATATATCAGTCTAAGAAGAGTTTTTATGTTGATCTCCATCAATGACCTCTAGTGTATGAGGTTGGGTATCAAGTATTCTTACATGTTTCTCCTAGTATTGGGAATTGAGGAATTATGAGGTAGGGAAATCATTCTCCTAGATTCATTGAATCTTTTTGAGATTATAGAGGGGGTTATACTAGTGTCTTGTCAGATATCACTCTATAAAATATATAGGGCTATGTATTAGATCTTCCATGTCTCTCATTTTCATTGTTACTATTCAGACCCATCTCATATCCTTCAGTCTGTAGAGGTTGAGTTGGATATTGAAGCTTCTATTGAGGATTACCTAATTTGTAGTGTGGATAATAGCATAGAGGCTCTTCCTTGTTGGTTAGTTCCTCTAGTTTGGGTACTATGAAAGAAAGACCATGTATAAGATGACAACTAGGAGGTAGAGGATAACATATGAGCTAAGGGGCCTAAATTATTCTCAAATGATGCTCTATCACACTTAAAAGGTAAACTTGGGTACGAGTTGTTTTAAAGAGGGGAGGTTGAATGATCTTGATTTTTCTACAATGTTTATATCATTTTATTTTTTGTTTAAATATCATTTTTATCTATATGATAATTCCTAAGGATTTTATTAAGGGTTTGGAAGAATCTTGGTCTTGTTCAGAGCCTAGAGATCTAGCTTTTAGAGAAATGGTATGAAGAGCATAGTTGGCACACAATTACTAGTGACGGTTCATCTCATCCCTAAAACCCAATAAGAGTATATTCATAGTTATTTTAATCATTTAATAGAGGCTTCATGACCATAAAAAATCTGTATAAAATTTCATGTATGTTGATCATGGTTTGTGCATAGTTTGTCAAACTATACACCTAGCCATGTGGTGGGATATTATCTTGGAAAATGATCACAAATGGGATGTGTATAGTTTGTATAACCATACATTGAGCTCATGAATGGTGTTTTACATGTGACGGTGTTGTTTCATGGTTGGAATACGGTTTTTCCAACCATGTGACCAAACCATGTACCCTTTAAAAGTGTGAAATTTCTATTTTTTATTCATTATTTTAACCCTAATAATTCCCTTTAATATACCTTTTTTCACACACAGTAACATCCCACTCATTGAGAGATCTCTCCATCCATCTCTCTAGGATATGATCATCTTCATTCATCTAAGCTCGGAATCTAATGGTGTTCATCATGGTAGGAGCATCTCGGTAAAGTTATTAATTCACTTCCTTATTTTATCTGTTTCTCTTTCCATCTTTGGTGTTATATCTATATGAGTCAATTTGTTCTATTTTCAGGATATTTTTCTATTTTTTTGATTTCTTATTTTCTATCTTGAATCTTAAGCTGATATCAAACATGGATTTATCAATCAGTATAAGGTGGGTGGTCTAGTAATTTTCCCTAAAATCCAAGTTTTTTATATCATTCATCATTGTTCCATGCCCCATACTTTATATTAATTGCCTATTAAATTTAAATTAATTAAATAAATTATTTTTCCCTAAATTTTTTATCCCTTACACACTAATTTACTTTGTTAGAGTGTGTATAACTTTTCTTGAACCACCCCGTGGTGTGTATTGCTTATTGGAAAATGACCCCTATTAATCTTTGGATTTAAATTAAACCACCTTTTAGGTGTGTTGATTTTTCCCTTATTAACAAGTTTATTTTAGGGAATTAATGATATTTATGTGGAATGGACTTACCCATGGACCATGTGAACACTTTTAAATAGAGATGATAAAAGGTGAATGGTATAACCATGTTACCTAAACCTTGTTAAACAATGTAGTGTAAAATAGTTTATGATTTTCCTATTTTTATTACTCATTAGTATTATGATTAAGATAATTAATTAAATTAGTTAAATGGATTGGATTATATAATATGTCCCATTATTGTTACTTACTAGTTATATGAAATTAATTTAATAATATAACTGATGAATGGAACGTGTGACATTCCTTAGTGTTGATTTTTAATATGACATGGATTTTATTATATCATGATTATTTTCTATAATGGACATGATTCTCCTTATTAATTATGTGGTATTAATGGAAATAAAAATACTTATTTTCATATTTAATTATTTTACATGAAGTTCTATATTTTTTATGTATCATTTATGGACATAACATTCCATGTTGATTATATTTATTTAATAGAAATGATGTTTCAGATTGTTTATGTGTAATTAATGGACATGAAGTTCTGTATTGATTACTTGGAATTAACAGGAATGATTCTCATTATTATAAAAAATAGTAAATGTTCAAAGTCATTTCAGATTGTTCCAAAGCATGTAGTATTGAATAGGTGTCTCATGAGGAACCCAAGCTAACATGGGTTTTATTTAGTTCATTTAATACTTTTGTTATATTACCTACACACTATTTCATGTTATATTTAAAAACTGGATAGTATTATACATCATTGGGGGTGGCCTACTAAATTTTACTCACACCCTATTTGGTCTACTAATTGGTTCCTAAATAGACTTCATATGGAAACTCTTCTCTTTAATATATATTCATTCATGATTTATTAAATAAGATTACATATAACACAAATCAAAAGATTGAAAATTAAAGTATATTTAAAAATTAGGTACATATCATAACATATTGAACATGGGATACAACAACATTATTGAAAAATTCCTTAACATGCTTATAAAACTCCATAGCTTTTAAAACTACATGGGATAACCATGGGACATATATAAGAAAGGGGTGCGCAATAAAGTCTGATAGGGGAATAAAAATGGAATAAAATTAAGAAAGTGTTAAATGTTAATAAATATGTATATAAATGATACATAAAATGGATGAGAATCACAAACATGCACAATGAATCATGATATATCATGATAACATAAAGGCATAATGGGAAATGTGGTAACAACATAAAACATGGCATCATAAACATGGTTCAAGGTTAACTACCAATAAATAATGACAGAAAAATTCCCATTCTATATTAGGTTAACTCTCTAATCCCTTATATGATATATCATGTGACTAAAATATTACCTAATTCATTGGAGCGCTATATAATTTTGGGTGCACCTGTCACTTTCATTTCATTCACATGCATAAGTGTGCCACATAGATCATACAACATGGAATAATTTATAATAAAATGTTATTCTAGGATAAAGGAGTGTGTAATAAATACATGTAATTCCCTAATAAAATAATCATAATTTCATAAAGGTGAACACCCTTGATAGTAAATGGTTATGAGTATTCACAACACAATTTTTTGGCATAGAAAATCACAGTGAAATTTTGGCAGCATAACGGGGGAATATAAATGTTAACAGAGGGGATTAATGATTGTTAAAGTGTTATATAATAATTTATAAATAAAATTTTCAGTAGTGGGGATATGGTAGAAAATATCTTAATGTTATTAAATGGATATAAGAGGCATAAGATAATGAAGATACTTGAATAAAGAGAAAGTGAGGATCTCATACCTTGAGAGTGTGATTCTAAAAGCTTGATAGGAGGTTCTTGAGAGAATGGTGGAACCTTGGGAGAACTATATAGAGGGGAGTGAAGATTAATGATTTTCTCCAAGGTTTTTAGTGAATAAAAATGGGAGGAGGGTGGGTTTATATATGAAAAGAGAGGAGAGTTCTTTATTATTTCTCAAACTTAGGTTTTTGACTCTATATAATAAAATAACTAAAACCACAAACATTACCATGGTTATTGCCCATGTTTTCTACCAAATAGTAATGTTTTTAATTATTTTATATGTAAAAGGGAAGAAATTATTAGAATACTACCCTTGGTGACGTGTAAGTGGGTCAAGTCCTTTAAGAAATGATTTTAAAACCTTAAAATATATTATAGGTTTTGGAGGATTCATAAAGGCTTTATTAAATTTATAAAATAATAATAATATTAAATTATTTTAAACTTAAAAAATATATTTGGTCCTTTATACAATTTATAGTATTTATTAAATCATTTTTGGGCCATTATGATGCCATAATACAAATCGTATATTGAAATCGTGTTTAATTTTTAGCCAAAAATTTGATTGTCTCAAAAAATTATGAAAAAATAACTATAGGATAATTTCTAAATTCTGATTAAAAAATAATATTATTTTATAAAAATAATTTTATAAATATATGAATTTTTTCTTTTAAAATAGAATTGACATTTATTTTGAAATACTGGGTTTTTAGACAATAACAGTTTTCGAACCCTGATAAAAATTACATTTGACTTCATAAAAATTATATGATAATTTATATTTAATTAAAAAAATATTATTTTAATAAAATATTATTTATTTAAATAATCTATTAATTAATCAAAATAAATTCCTAATTAAATTTTAATATTACCCAAAAATAAAATTTGTATTCTATTATATCAAAATATAAATCATTTATAAAGTAAAATTAAATATATATTTATATATATATATATATTATTCTACTAAGAATACAATATAAATATTAATATTGTTGTGGTATTGATACATATACCTTTATTACCCCAGAAAAATCTCTAAGGGTAAGGTGCATGATGGTGAGACTTTCACAGGGTGGTTCGGAGTACATGGTTTTGGCTATAATTTTTATGTGCTAGAACTTCTCCCATAAATGATTTTTATCATGATTTAGTTGTTGGATCTTAAATTGCTCTGGGTAAAGTTTAAATCCTAGTGATTTTATCTCCCTTTAATAATCTGATAAATGGGTTTCATGGGGTACGATCCTACTAGTTGAGGTCATCACATCCTTTGTCTATGTCAATTGGATTTTTCAAAACCCTCTTTTTATACTAATCATATGATAATTATTTAACGGATATATTATCATTGGTAATTATGATTAATGGTGTTTAAAATATTATAGTATATAATAAAAAATAATAATTCCATGTGCTTTCTATATCCATAATATATAATTATACATTTAATTTAATTACAAGGATAATTTAATATATATAAGTTCGAGTCATTACAATATTCCCTTGTTTAGAAATTTAGGCCTATAAATTTTTATTTTACACTCCAAAATAGATGAGGGTAATTTTGTATCATCACTTCCCCCAATTCCCATGCATCTTCTTCAAATTTTTGGTTTCTCCATAGCACGTTAACAGGGTTCATTATCATATTTCTTAGAACTTTGTCTCTATGATCTAAGATCTTTACTGAATGATCCTCATATGAGAGATCATTTTATAAAGGTATCACCTAAGGATTGAGTAAATTTGAGGGTTATGGTATTTACTTTATTAAGAGAGATATGTGGAATACATCATATACTTTATATAGGTTAGGTGGGAGTACGAGTCAATAGGACAATTCTCTGATGCGATCAAAAGGAACCGATGTATCTTAGAATAAGATTTCCATTATTCCAAAATCTCATGAATTTCTTCCATGGAGATATGTGAAGGTATACCTTATCCTCAAAATCAATATCTAGGTCTTAATGACAATAATAATTATAGATCTTCTGTTGACTCTGAGCATCCATGATGTGATGATGAATGGTATTGACTTTTTTTACCATTTCCTTGGCCATTTCTGGACCTAGTAGTTTGTGTTTCCCAACTTCATCCCAGCATGCAGGTGTTATGTATCTCTTACCATAAATGAATTCATAAGGATCCTTTTGGATTCTTGATTTGATTCTTTTAATGTATGATAACTCTACCAAAATAATATGTTGATTCTATCTTCCATTTAAGTCAATTGAGCATGCTCTCAACATGTCATTGAGTGTCTAGATAGTCTGCTTAGATTAGACATAATTTTGAGGTTGACAGTTCGTGATGAAGTTAAACTCATTATACAGAGAATTTTGGAGACACTTCCAAAAATTTGTGGTAAATCTTGGATCTCAATCAGATTCAATCAATAATGGTTTTCCATGCAGCCTCACCACTTCTCTAATGTATATCCTTACAAGTTGATCGAGTGAGAATTCCTCTAGAATTGAAATGAATTTATCAATCATTGTAAGATAATCCACTACCACCCATATATCATTATTTACACTTGATGACATTGAAAGATCAGTGAAAAATTCCGTGGTGATGTTTTCCCATTTCTATATGGGTATGGTGGATGGTGCGGCAGGCTGAGTATTTCTCCTGCTTTGAGAATGGAATCTAGGGTTTTGATTAGCGATGAAATCATCCTTACCAGATTATTTTGATCTTACTAAAGTGTTTGTTGGTCCTAAGAAGCGTTGTAATTCTGTTCTACATTTTGATGGTGTGGCGGAGGAGGCAGGGGCTCTAAAGGTGTTGATGGCAGGAGGTGATCCTCCTTTGCGACCTAGTGTTGGGCCTCCAAAGGTGGACGCGCTTCCAAAAAGAGGTGTGAATCGATTATTCCCTGGACATCATGATGGGTAAAATGTTTCTCATAACAGGATATCAAGGAATGGGGCATTAGCTGTTGTTGAATCGAATCCTTGATTCTTTGAAGATCAGATTTCTTCTTGTAAGCATTCCATAAATGGTCGACTTAGCTAACATGTTGCTAATTATTGGAAGCTTGATGATCTCTGGATTCACCTACAGTGGATATGGGGTTTTACAGATTTCCATATTGTTTTGCTGGGTATGAATTTATTTCATTTTACCTTTAGTTCCAATGACTATAAATTGAGGGCTTGGAGTTATAGTTTCGTTAACCTAAAACCTGGTATTATGATATTTCAGAATTGGGACCCATGGATCAATCCCTTTCAGGCCAAGAACACTATTTCTCAGTCTTGGATCTATGTGAAAGGCATGAATTGGGTCTTTTGGCACCCAGACATCCTCTGGGATGTTTCCATGGCTGTTGGAACTCCTCTTAAAATTGACAAGGAAACTAATACCGCTAGGTATGGAAATTTACCTTGCATGTTGTTTGAGTTTTACATGTCACATCCTCTTATTGAGATAGTATATTTAATTGTTGGTGATTATATGTTTGAAATTTTCATTGAATTTGAACATGTTCTGGAGTCTTGTTTAAATTTCTCGACTATTGGGCACATTAAGGATAAATTTCATAATGGTTTGAGGTGTTCAAAATGTAAAAAATATGGGCATCTTGTTGAAAAATGTAAATTCAAGATTCCATCTGTTGGCACTTCTGGGCCTAAATCAGTGGTTGTGATTCATGGCCCCGTGAGGTTATGACAGTTCCAGCTTCTCCCATTAAAGGAATTGTATTACCTGGTTCTGGTAATGGTAATGTGGAGAGAATTCCCCCTTCTTATGTTGATGTTGTAGCTGGAAGAAATGATAAGGATGATGGTAATGGGTGTGCACCCCTTGATTCTTTATTGGATCAAGAGGAAGAACCTTTTTAATGGAGTGATTCCATTAGTCATGATAGTGATGTGTCTTTTGATCGTTCTCTTTTGCTGGAGGAGCAATATATGGTTAAGGGAAAGCTTGATTCCAATGTTGAATCTTTTGTTCCTACTGGGAAGCATTTTTCTTCTGCTAATGTGGAAATTGAGGTTATGTAAGTTGATTCCTAGTTTGTTGAGGTTTCTATCTCTATTCCTACCCCTTCATGGGTAGTGTCTATTAATTATGATCCTATGGCCACTGTTTCTATGGCCCCAGTTACGGATACCACTGCTGTTTCAATCAAGCATGTGCAGGCTTCTACTGTAGCTGGTAAAAATATGGAGTAGCATATGCTGCTTGAGTCTATTCCGCAACTTGTGCAGGCTTCTGTCCCTGGTACCTCTGGCACTGCTTCACTGATTGACCCCACCAATGTTTCCATGGGAATGTGTCTACTTCCAGTTCTTGATAATAAGGCTATAGCGATCGAGGAGCAGCATGCCCTTAATGAGAAGACCCCACATTCTGTGCCTATTGGTGTCCTACTTTGTGATGTTACTGCGGGTTCTCAATCCTCTCATCATGTGTCTGTTTTGGCTTCATTGCAAGGTCCTTTGAATGAGGATGTAGGTGGTGGTAATAATGTGAAGTCGAACTTCTTCACTATGCTAGATTCCATTAATTCTCTGAACTTTGACAAAGTATTCAGGGAGATCAGGAGTCGAAAAGGTAAGTCATCTTTTTCTACTATAGTGACTAATGAATTTGGACCTGAGCAGGTTCTTTCTGAGGACGTTCAGATGGGGAAACCCTCTGCTGAACATACATGGAATGGTGAGGTACGGACTGAAGATGTGCAAGGGTATAACATAGCTTCTATGTTTGATAATTGTGTGGCTCACAAGGATGAAGAAATTGATGATCCGGTGCATATTTTTAATGCAAGTGATGCTTGGAATACTCATAAATAGTAGAAAAGGGGAAGACATCCAATATTTATAGGTGGAGTTTGTGGATGGGGTCGTGGAAGGAAAGGGTAGCATTGATATCTATTTGTTATTTTGGTGGGGTTACTCCCCCTCCTACCTGTATATTTCCTTATGTAATTTTTACTCTTTTTATAATAATTTTTGGAGGCCATGGACCTTTTCCATGGTCTACTGTTTGTGGTATGTGGGTATGGTTAGTGGTTGAATCATCCACTTTGAGTTTTTCCTTTATTATTTTACTTGCTAACATAAAATACATCTTTTTGAATATTCCACAATCTTCTTCTTAATATTGTCCCACCAATAGTTCTCTCTATGATATTGATACTTATTCATACTTCCAGTATGGATAGATAAGGTTGGTATATGTACATCATCCAACAAATCCTTCTTTAACTCAGGGTTTGATTGTACACATAGTCGTGAACCGAATATTACAACCCCTTCTTTAATAATTTTGAACTCATATATTTTCCCTTTTCTTATAGCTTCCACTTTATTCTAAATTCTCACATCAAATCTTTGAGAATCCTTTATCTTCTTTAGTAGTTATGGTTCAGCTATAATTTGTGAAATTATTAATGATACTCCTTCCTTTATCATTCCCATGTCTATTCTTTTCAAGTCTAAGAAGATCAAATCCTTCTCAATTCTCATCAATGATAAAATTATTGGATCCTTTCTACTTACACCATCTACCAATTTATTTTCTTTCCCAAGATGGTAGTGTATTCAGTAGTCATAATCCTTAATCATATCTAACCATCTTTTTTGTGCTTATTAAGCTATTTTTTTTCTTGAATATACACCAGAGGCTCTTATGATCCGTATATATATCACACTTCTCTACAAAGAGATAATTTCACTATATTTTTAATGGAAATATGACTTTAGAAAACTCTAGGTCATGTGTTGGGTAGTTGGGTTCATGAACATTAAATTTTCTTGAGGTATAGGTTATCACTTTGTCATTATTCATTAACACACATACCAATACCTTCTTTTAAGCATCACTATACACCACGAAAATTTCCCCACTTTTGTGTAGTGTAAGTATAGGCACAATGAGAAGCCTGTTTTTTAACTCTGTGAATATGTATTCACATTCGTCATTCCAAAAAAAATGGATCTCTTACAATTTATATTTGTTATAGGGAAATTGTGATAAATTTCTCAAAAATCAATTATAATACCCATATAACCCAAGTAAATTTTAGATTTCTATCATAGATATTGGCCTCTCCCATTTTCAATTTCTTCTATCTTTGACGGGTCCACAGATATCCCATTACTTGTAATAATATTCCACAAGAATGATACTTACTTTAAATAGAACTCAAATTTTCTATACTTTGCATAAATATTCTTCTTTATTAAGGTCTTTAGCACTATCCTCAAATACTTATCTGGATCCTCCTTAATTTTTGAGTATATTAGAATATCATATATAAATAATATGATAAATTTTTTTAGGTAATATCTACAAATTATTTTCATTAGGTCCATGAATATTTCTGGAGAAATAGTGAGTCCAAATGAAATTACTATGAACTCAGAATACACATACTTTGTATTGAAATTGTTCTTGAGGATATCCTCATTCTTCACCATTAATTGATAATATACTGGTCAAAGATTCACCTTGGAGAAGTTTTGGGATCTATAAAACTGATCAGCTAAGTCATCAATATGTGGCAGAGGATACTTGTTCTTTATTATGATCATGTTGATATCTTGATAATATATGAAAAGACTCATTGAACCATCCTTATTCTTGATGAAGAGGACTATTTCACCCTAAGGTGAAGAACTTGGGTGTATGAATCTTTTATCCAAATTCTACTGTAGTTGTTCCTTCTGCTCCTCATGTTCCAAAACACCCGTTCTACATGGATTCTTGGATAATGAAAATGCCCTAGGTATAAGATCAATTGAAAATTCAACCTCTCCGCTTGGAGGAAGATCTTATAATTATTCAGAAAACACTTCAGCATATTCCCTCACAATGGGAATTTCTTTAAGGATGATCTTTTCCTTAGACTCAATTATAAGAACTAGATACACTTTCTTATAGGGAAATAATATCCATGATTGATATTTTGGTGCTAAATAAGATTCATCCTTCTCCTTTAATTTTTATAGAATTAGAGGATGATTTGTGATACAGAGAGTGGTTTTATTCTCATGAAAATTAATGTTGTCTCTATATAATAAAATCTAATACATGCCCAGAATTGCATCTAATTCCACAAGGGAGAATCACAAGGTTCTCTTGGAAATTTATCCCACAAGTTTTTACATAGGATGAGTTATATACTTGGGATGAAATAATTTCCCCATTTTAAATTTTCACCAACAGATATAATTCCATGCTTTATGGTGGTTATTGAGTAGTTTCACTAAAATATTCTGATATGAATGAAATTTTAGAACCAGATTAAAAAATTATATTTTCTATTATTGAATGAATAACTAGTGTACCTTTCACCACTTATTTTTCAATATCCAACATAGTAGTTTTGATGGCCTAATCTCTCCCTTAATACCTTAGAGGCTGTTTTTTGTCTCTAAAAACAATTGTCTTAGTGCATTGGTTTTCAAAGATCCCTTGTTCCTTATAGTTGAAACAATGAACAATGCGCTACAGGTTGATGGGTCATTCCTTTCCTTTATCACATTAGTGGATTTCTCCCATCGATAATCACTATATATGTGTCCTTACTTCCTACACCAAAATCATTTCCTCACCCCCCCTTAGATAATTTTCATAGTGCTTCTTTCCACACTTTTGAAAAGTGGGATGTTTAAATTTCATAGTACAATTAGATTTTTCCATTTCACTTCTAGAATTAACCTCAACATTCCTCTTAATATCCCCATAATACCCTTGAGATTCAATTATCTTTATTTCAACTTTGAGTTCAAATCAGAAAATTTTATCATAACTATCAAAGTCTCATATCGCGAGGTCTTTTCATAGCCTAGGTCTTACCCCCCCCCCCAAAGAAGCAGTCAGCGTTGAATTTAGGGGTAACGACAAAGTCAAAGGTGTATTTTTAAAGTTCTATAATGTTATAATCATACGACATGATATATTCTTCATATTTTTGTTTTATGTAAAGAAAATATTTTTCCTTTTTAATTTAGAGAGTACAAGGAAAATATTTATTGAAAAATAGTTTCCATAATTCCTTCTACCTCATCGCTTAAATCTCTTCCTCGGGCTTTATATCCTTGACCAATGTAAACTATTTATGAACTTATACCTCCATATAAGAAATATCTAGTATAACCTTATCTTACTCTTAACATTAAATAATGTATAATATCATCTCAATGGGGTTGATCCATTATTCTGTGATTAAGGGAATAAATGATCCATTGAAAATTGGAGTCCTTTATAACATAAAGGTCTCAATTTCATCTTGTTATTTCTTATGGGGTGTTGGGTTATCCTTATGATATAGCTTTCTATTCAAAACCTAATTTGGATAATATATTATCATCATAAAATTCTTTATTTCTACTCCCATCGGGTTGGGCATCTCACTTCGGTAGTCATCACATTTCACTTCACATTGGTTTTTTTACCTAATTCTTCTTATTTAGGGCCATTACCTAGAATAAAGGGAAAATTAGGGATGATTGTTTTTATACTATTAAAAACATAAACATAAATCCAATTACATTAAATGGATAACTTATAAATTACATTTATTTAATTAACATATGAATTTCTAGGCTTCAATCTATATTATACAGGATCTATTTCCTAACGTATACTCTTATGGGAATTTTTATTCCCTTAATAATGGTTCATATTACTATTTTGAATTTACCAAATCATATCCCTTAGGAGTGTCAAACCAAGATTTAATAAAGGACCATTTTCATCCATGAGTTCCATGTCAAGTCTAGCTCAACATGGTTTTTTTGGATTTTACCCCTATGTACATCTATGCCAGAGCACAACCACTTGTAGTATCCAGATAGAGATGTATTTTATTGGAAACCACTTACTCTATAATTTAAAAAAATTGTTTTACTTCTTATGTTTAGTCTTATCCCTATGGATTTCTCTAGAGTTGTATAGTCCTAATCCCAAAAATAACTAAACATTTATTTTATACAACATTATAAACCATGCTCTTTATTACACATTAATTCATGATATATTACGTAATATTACATATAAAATGACCTATAAGATCAATAAGTCTTGTTTTTTTTTGGAATTAGGTACATATCATAACATGTTGAACATGGGACACAATAAAATTATTGAAAACCTTCTTAACATGCTTCTAAAATTCCATAGCTTTTAAAACTGCACTGGATAACCATGGGACATACATAATAAAGGGGTGAGCTATAAATACCAATAAGGGAATAAACATGGAATAACATTAATAAAGTATTACATATTATTCAATAGTAATTTCTATGATACATAAATGGGGTGAGAATCATAAACATTAATAATTAATTATGATATAGCATGATAACATAAACACAATAGGGGAAATGTAAAATAACTTAAAACATGGCATCATCAACATATCTCAAGGCTGAATGACAAGACATAATTACGGGAAAATTCACATAATATATTAGTTTCTCCACCTAATCTCATTACTTATATCTCATGAGGCTAAAACATTACCCAATTCATTGGAGTGCTATATAATTTCAGGTGCACCCATCACTTTCATTTCATTCGCATGCCTAAGTGCACCATATAAATCATACAACATGGAAGAATTTATCATAAAATTTTATTAAAAGATCAAGTATTTTATAATAAATACATTTATTTCTCCAATTAAACAATTATAAGTGCATAAAATTTTACACCTTTGATAGAAAATAGGTGTGGGTATTCACTACACAATTGTTTGGCAGGAAAAATCCTGAAGAAATTTCAGAAGCATAATAGGGGCGTATAAATGTTCATTGAAGATATTAATGAGAGTGAAAGGGACACATAATAATTTTTACATAATATGGTAATTAATGGGGATATGGGTGAACATATCTCTTTGTTAGGAAACGGAGAAAAAAATGTAAAAAATAATGAAGATACTTGAATAAAGATGATAATGAGAGGATCCCTTACCTTGAGATTGTGATTCTGAAACATTATAATAAGATTATTGAGAGATTGGAGGAACCTTGGGAAGACTCTAGAGAAGGTAGGTAATAGTAATTACTTATACAAGGTTTTTTAGTGAAGATAAATTGGATTTTGGGTGGGTTTAAATAAGAAAAGAGAAAATATTTCTTTACTATTTCTCAAACATAGGCTTTGGACTCTATATAATAAAATAACCAAAACCAAAAACCTTATCATGGTTTTTGCCCATGTTTTCTGAAAAATATGAGTTTATTTTATTACTTTATAATTATAAGGTCTGAACTTATTAAAATTTTACCCATGGTGAGGTGGAAGTGATTCTTGTATTTTAAGAAATGATTTTAAAATCTAAAAATATATTATATGTCTCGAAGGATTCATAACGGATTTATAAAATTAATGAAATAACATTAAAGTGACATTATTTTATATGTGAAACATATATTTGGTAATGGATACAATTTATAGTATTTATTAAATCATTTTTGGTCATTATGATGTTATAATACACACCGTATATTTATACGATATTTATTTTTTACCTAAAAAATCGGGTGTCTCAGAAAATTATGAAAAAATCTCCCTAGGATAATTTTTACATGATGACTCAAAAAATAATGTTCATTTTATCAAAATTATTTTCTAAATATATGAATTTTTTAATTTTAAAATAGAATCTATATTTATTGATAAATGTTGGTTTTTTTTACAATAACAATTTTCAAACCCTTAAAAATTTACATTTTACTTCATAAAAATTATATAATCATTTATATTTAATAAAAATTATTTAATAATAATACTTTAATAAAATATAATTTATTATAAAAATCAATTTTTCATCAAAATAAATACATTAATTGAATTTGAATATTACCCAAAAATACAATTTTTGTTTGATTGTATCAAAAATAAAAATCATTTATAAAATAACAGTAAATATATTCATTATTCTATTGAAAATATAATATACATATTCATATTATTATGGTATTGATACATATCCCTTTATTAAAATAGAATAATCCCTAAGGGTAAGGTGTGAAACGATGAGACTTCTATTTGGTGGTTCAATGTACATGGTTTGCGTAGTAATCTTGATGATCTTGAACTTCTCCCATAAATAGTTTTTCTCATAATTTAGTTGTTGGATCTCAAATTGGGATTGGTCAAGGTAAAATCCCATTGATACTATATCCCTTATAAGATCTGATAAATGGGCTTCATAGGTTATAATCCTACTAATTGAGTACATAACTTCCTTTGTTTTTCTTAATTAAATTTGTCAAAACCCTATGTTTATACTAATCACATGATCAGTGTTCAATAGAAATATTTTCAATGGTAATGATGCTTAATGGTATTTTAAATATTATGAGATATAAAAAACTGAATAATTTAATATGTTTTCTAAATCCATGATATATAATAATACATTTAATTAAATTTCAAGGTGAATTTAATTTAAAAATGTTCGGGTTGTTACACTTCTTGGATGTGAGTAGGTACAAAGGGAATCACCCTATCATGGATGCTTAATTTCTATACTAGGATGGAGCATGTGAGTAGAGGACTGATATAGTGCTCGTGATTCTATTGGAGATATCTTTTTTTATTTTTTTTATTTTTGTACAATACGTACTATATGTGTATTCTACCTCTTTCCCTTACTCCCCCTTTTTTGGTATAGCATCACGACATCATCATTTTATATATGATACTGATTATAGGATATTTATTTATTCTTTTGTGTGTTTATAATATCTTTTTACTTATTTATTATTTCCATTACTTTTATTTTATTATGACTCTATTTGTTTAACTATGGATTTTATGTTGTTCATCACTCTTATAAATAGGTTATATTCTCTACACCATACCATCACAAACCCTCACTATTATTCAATAGCCTCTGGAACATGGGGAGGTTCTCTTGATCCCATGTGGCTATCGGTTCGGGAAACTTATGAGTTAACCAAGCCCAAGATGTCACAGTATTTTTGTCCAACTGAATAGCACTTTGTGAGTCAGAAAATAGTGTCCCAACTTCCAATGTTTTTTTACGATCTTATAGAAACTCCTTCAACTACAAAAACTTCATCCCTATTTACATCAAATAATCATACTCTATATCCATTATTTAATTTGAAACCACTAGTTGAATCTTGGATATCTAACTTATTATTATTTTACCAAATTTTAACACATATCATTTATTTCCATTCCTTTAATCTAAATCTCCACAAAAGTTAAAGTTAGTAAAACCTTATAGAGGGTCATCTATTTAAATAAAAAGTACCAAGTATTCCAAACCATTCAAGTACCAGATAATCTAATTCACAACCAATCAATGCTTCCTTCCAAGTTCTGATATAAACCTTCTAATAAATAACACTTTATATGAAATTTATAGATGATTACAATCCATGGTGTACATAAAAATTCTATCATTTGAAGCATATGGAACCTTCCCCATGTACTCGGCCTTATATTTTGTTTGAGGAGACTTATCCTTACTTATATTAAAATCTCTGACCAAGGGTGTGGTCATGTATTTTTATTCTAATATACTTAATCATTCCACCACCTTTTAGGTATATTCATCCAGAGTCAGTTATTGTGTACCGAAACTTTGATCTCATATAATCTCCATCCCAAAAATACACTTTTTTGGAATAATATCCTTCATCTCAAATATTTTATATAACTCAGTATTTATCTCATCATTCATTCCTTTCATTAAAATATCTATTATCATTTCATCCACATAATGTATAATGTTGATAAAACTCTCATCATTAAACACCTTCTGATAATAGTAATAGTTGTCATTTCTCTAGAAAAACTTTCATTCTATCATGAAATCATTGAACATTTGATTTCAATTCCTTGGTTCCTACTTAAAACTGTAAAGGATATGTTTTAGTGTAAACACAAGATCCTAGTTCTTTTTATACTTGAAATTAGTTGGATACTACCTAAATATTTATTTATAAAAATCCCCATAAAGGAATATTATCTTCACATTCGTCTTCTCTTGATAAAGATCCTCTGATGCAACCATACTTAACAACACCATTTAAATAGTTGTGTTCTTTACCATCAGATAAAATATTTTAGATAAATCAGCTTTTTTCTACTATTAAAATCCCTTCGAAACTAGTCTGGACTTGTACCTTCATCTACCATATTTCTTTTTCTTCATCCAATATACCTATTTATTTTGGATAATATTCCTCCCATCAGGTCTCTTTGTAAATTTTTATTTTATGGAATCATGGAGGGAATCAATTTATTTACCCATTGATAACTATTAATATTAATAATAATGTATACTCCGTACCTAATCTAGGAATTCAGAATCACTAAAATCAATTATAAATAGATAGTACAATGTAATCTCATTCCTTTTCACTAAGCACATTTCTCTGGTTAGTCTCTACAGTTTTTCCTATGGCCATGTTTCTTTTGGAACTGTAACTTCTAGAGTGTAAACATCTAGTGAAAGGGATTAATAATTAATTTAAATATAATATTTCAGTTCTAGGAAACACTATCAGAACAGGACCCCTTTTTTCTAGTAACTCAACTATATGGTTTAGTATTTTATGAACTTTCATGCTTCATAGATTTTTTTGAAGAATAATATATTATTATTTTCCATCCGAATAAACATCATCTTCCAATGATACTTTTTTTATCATAATTTCCCACCATATTTTCATCCATCCACATGATCTATTTTTTTAAAGATCACACTTTTACTTTTATTAACTTTCCAAGAGTAATTATCCCCGATTCAAAAAAAAAATCTTCATCACCATATCCAATAAAGTTAAATGATCGGGACTTAGTGTCCATCATGTATCATTACATGGTATCTACATGTGTATATAAAAATGTTTTTGAGACTTGGAGTTGGTTCAAATAAAATTTTCTTTTATAAAAGTAGTTCTATAAAATTTTCTTCCTAATGGGTGATGATGGACTATGACTAAATAAGTATGTCACACAATTGATAGTCTCTACATAAAACACCTTGGGGAATCCTATGTGAATACTCATTATCTAGGAATTCTAAACAAAACTTCTTTTCATTATATTTATAATAATATTATTCTATAAATTCCCTAGAATTATTTTCTCAAAATAAATTTATTTCCACCATTAAAACATTCAGGACTCCCTACTTCCATACTCACAGCTATTGCTTAACTATAATAAATTAAACTTACATCTAATATCCTTTTCCACTATTACCTTCCACTACACAAAAGACTCAAACACGTCATACTTGTGGTTTCTGAAGTATACCCACACTTTTTATGTGAATATATCAATGAAATTCATGCAGTAGAGTGGTCTTTAATGAGAACAGACCAGGGTTGTCCCCCAAACATCTTTGTGAGTCTACTCAAACTTTTTGTTCTTTAGTTTTTTAACTTCTATTTATAAATACACCTTTAACTTATTCTCTATGAAATAATCCTCATAAATTCTATACTCCATGCTTTTGGTCTTTAGAAATCCCATAGAAACTAAAATATTCATTCCCTTATAACTGAGGCATCATATACAATCATGAAAAAGTTTAGAAGAAGTAAATTTTTTAGGGTCCCATCCTTTAATCCTTTTTCTACTAACATTAAAGCATATGAAATATTACACATTTCATACTTTATAATTGTATATAAACAAAATTCATTGAGTTATACCATTGAAATTAAGTAATTCCTTAATCCGATGATGTGTTACACGCTTTAAATGTTTGGAAAGCTTTATTCCTCATCTAGATTAATATATCTCCCAATACAATGATCTAAAGAGATTTTAAATCTTCCATGTAAACTATTTTATATATTCTAGATATGTTATTCTTCACACTCCCACTATTTGATATTGAATATAATGAATCTATATAATATATCACCCAAGAATCAAATGAGATGGTAGTACATATAATAAAACAACTCATTTCCTATGAAACTGGGCTCACAGACCCACTAATTTAAGTTTACCTTCCTAATTTATCCCTTTTATCTCTGAAATCATTTTTAAGTTGGACTTTATTCCCACAATGACAGTACAAGGGAGAACATTTCACCAAGATAACACTACTTCGGATCCTCCTGCCTTTCTCTTTCTAATTCCCTATCCATCCAGTAGTATTCTCAATTCATTTCATAATATAAGTATTTTAATAAGATGCATATATCTCTTTCTGATGGATTTATTCATTCAATATCAATTAACAAAAATCTTTGAACATTACATCTATCTTTTTACTATAATTACTCACAATTATCTCCATCACATATCATGACTTTGAAAGTGAGGAAAGTAACAATGGTTCTTAAACTAGATTTATATTGTTTTCATTTACTAATTCAATTTGAATTTAAATTACATTGAAGTTATTTATATGATTCTCTATAGTCCTCCCTTCCAACATTTTCATGTTGAATAGTCTCTATAGCATAAATGTGATGTTTATTATCATGGGATTCTCAAAAATATCATTTATGGTCTTCATGAGTTCTAATGAAATATTCAATTCTTATATTTTGAATTATATATTTCATAATAGTAACATTTACATCATCCTAATTTATTTCTTATATATCATATATCATTCATTATATTTTATTGCTTACATATTGGCTCTAGTCAATAAAATATCAAGGTCTTTCTGTAGAAGACAATCCTAAATCTAAATTTTTTTAAACCAAAAATTCATCTCATTGAATTTATTCATATTGACCTTGATAATTCCTAACACCATGACACATGAAATTTATAACTCCAACTAATTTTAGTCAGTGTAAAAAACACATATGGAACTACTTACCATTATTATCATTTAAGGTATAGGAAAGAAGGAATACTGCTGGAACGAGATATAAAACACCTTTATCATGGCCTAATTCTTCATAATCACTCCAACCTTGAGCTCTAATAACACTTTTTGGGTTTAAAAATTACTTCAAATTAGAACACTAGAATATAATTCACTATTACTTCGCTTGGTGAAAAAATATATCTAGAATGAACCTCGAAAATGAATCTTATAACTTAAAATAAAAATGTTCCCAATTCACCACACTATGTTTTAAACCACCAAAAGAAAATAGGTAAGACTATTAAAAATAATGATTTAAAAAACACAAAAGGAAAATAATGATAAAAATTATTACAGGGTTCAGTATTTCACCCTAATCCATAGGGGAATGTTGCTTCATGTTTATATAAAAAACAAGAGAAATATTATAATGATCTTAATATCACTATTATGTACAATTAAAAAATGAACTATCCTACCATTTATAGAAGTGTACTTATACAACTTCTAATCGCCACTGCCATTATATATTCACAAGTTGAAGTCCAGCTCCTTTGATATCTGCAGAGGAACCCTTCATCTAGTCAAAGTATTTCACTACCCCAACATTCCCTTCTAGTTGAATATAACCCTTCTAGAACCTCCTGGTAATTCCTTGTTTCCCTTTTCAAATAGATTCAGTGGAATATTACTGGTTTCTGGTTTTTCCTCTATAGAGGAGTCTTTACCGGTCTCTCTAGCTAGTGGTGTCACCACTCGAGCTCATGTTATGTTCTTTCAGTGTTCTCCACCCAGTAATAATAAAGGCCCGGTGTTGTCTGGGTCCAAATCTAGGAGATATTGGTATCAATGATATATTTAATTATTTGGAATTCCCTGGGGCCTGATAGCACATGAAAATTATGATTTTATGGTTTCTGAGCTTCGACTTACAAAGGCGTCCATGGTTATGATTCTTGAGCATAAGAAACACTGCTCTAAAATTTCAATCTTTGCTTCGAGGCTCTAAATGAGGGGATTTTTTCATGGTGATCTAGTTAACCAGTATATTTGGGTCTTTTGGAAGTGAAATACTCTAGTGGAACTACTGGACACTTTTAATCAACATATTTTTATGAAAATCAGTGAGGGTACACAGGGGTATCTTTTCCCTTTTGTCTATGCCATGTACGATGCCAGGGAGAGGAAATATTTGTGGTAGAGTCTGGAAAATTTTGACCAAGGTAATGAAGCATGGCTTGTGGGGGGATTTTAATTTCATTATAGATCCGTAAAATAATAAAGGAGCCGTAAGGTTTTCTAGTAGTGATCGGTCGGCCATTGTATCTTGTGATACTTGGAATGGTTTGCTAGACTTGGGTTTTTTGGGAAATAAATTTATGTGGTGCAACAATCAGAGAGTTCCTCAGCACACCAGGTGTAGTTTGGATCAGTGTATTTCTAACCTCTCAACTTTATCTTCTTTTTCGAATACAAGGTTGGAGAATTTGGTGTGGGCTCTATCGAACCATGATTCTCTTATTATTTTCTTGGATCATAGGCTGGTGAATAATAGACGCTACTTCTACTATAGGAACTGGAAAATGGATACCAGATTCCATTCAATGGTGCTTTCATCATGGGAAAAACTCATACAGGATGGATTTTGGATGGGATTTATTAACAAACTAATAAGAATAAGAGAATATTTACAACACTGGTATTCCAATTGGCCCATTATTTCTGCTATTTTAGAGGACTTGAATGATGAAATTGAACATCTTAAGAGAAGGCTATAAGATATCTAGGATTAGGAATTTTTTGTGCCCTGGTTAGGAAGAAAAGTCACCTTGTTGTGCTAATCTTGGAGTAAGAGAGGATTGTTCATGGGAGATCTTGTGCTACTTGGCTTAGAGAGGGAGATAGAAATACAGCTTTCTTTCAGGATTGCATCAAGGAAAGGAGACGCACACTTTTACCCAATATTTGAATGGAAGATGGGTATTTTACTGAAGATATTGGGGTTTTGGGAGGTATGGCCCTTGAATATTTCAAAAAATTATTGGTTTATCCTAATCCATACATGCAGGACGGATATCCATCGGAGAAAACTAATCTGTTTAATTTTATACCAAGGGTGGTGTCCAATGAAGTTATTATCTCTCTTGAAAAATTACCGGATAAAGATGAGGTGTCGGAGGAGGTCTGGTCTCTTAATTATGAGAGCGCTCTAGGGCTGAATGGCTTTCTAGGTTATTTCTATATTAGCTTATAGGAGTTGGTTAAAGGGGAACTAGTTGAGTCCATCCAGGACTTCTTCAGAGGGGGTCATTTTTCTTGAGTTTCTTTTGCATCAACGTTGATCCTCATCCCAAAAGTGAAAGATCCATCTTCTCTCAATCAGTACCAGCCGATTTGTATGTGTAATTTCTCCTTAAGGGACCTTGCATACATTATCAATAGAATACTTGTGGTTAATCTTTCTCAATGGGTCTTGTAAAACTGGCAGGGCTTTATTAAAAAGAGGTCTACTCAATCTTCCATTGCCATGGTTCATGAGTTGGTAGGGGATATCAACCTTAAGAAGCTTGGGTCTAATGTAGTGATAGAAGTGGACATGCAAAAAGATTATGATAAAATGGAGTAGAATTCTATCATTAAAGTTCTGGCTCACATGTGTTTTTTCAGAGGTGTTGTGGATCTCTTGTTTAGAATTTTCAGCTTTCCCTGGCTTGTTATTTCCTTTATGGGGAAGCGGTGTGGGTTATTCAAACCCAACTGAGGACTATGATAGGGATACCCTCTTTCTCCCAATATTTTCATCTTGGTTCAAGACACTCTTAGTAGATATCTTGAGGGACAAATTATTAGTGGGCGACTTCGGGCATATCATGGTAGAGGGAACTCCATTGACGTTTCACACATCTTCTTGGAAGATGACATGTTATTCTTCTTGAATGGTAACAGGAAAAACATTATAGAATTTAACATGATCATGGAAACCTATTGAAAGTGGAGTGGTAAGTCCATAAATGGGTATAAAAGTAGTGTGTATATCTCAAAATGGTGTTCAGAAATAAGGGGGAAAAGATTGAGGAGGAGTTTGGAATATATAAAAAATATTTCCCAATGTAATATCTTGGAGCTCCTATTACACCTGGAAGAGTCTGGATTCATCACTTTGATGGGATCATTGGGAAAATTACAGACTACATTACAAATTGGAAGAATAGGTTCCTATCTTTTGGGGGGAATATTATACCGTTGAATTTTTTTTTCTTTCTTCGATCCCCATGGATGTGCTTTTGGTGCTCAACGTTCCAAATGCAGTGCTGAAAAATATTGAAAAAGTATTGACAAGATTCATTTAGGATTCACATAGTGAGGGCTAAATACACTAAACCTCATGGGAAAGGATGTCTAGAGAGGTTTATTATGGTGGTATTAATGTTCGAAGTGTAATAAGGGAAATACAAGGAAAACACTCTAAGATTGCTTGGGAATTTCTGGAGAACAAATTGTTATGGGAAGGGTTTATTAATAATAGATATGGAAACCAATTAACCAGTGGTAGAGGATTTGTTTCTCATATTTGGATAATGATATCTAGCTACCTATAAGTGATTCGTACTCACTCCAAATTTCTTTTTGGTTGTGGAAAAATTAATTTATGGAATGATAATTGGGTAGGTTCAACGCTCAGCTTCCCAGGTTGTCTGATTCTGGAGATTTCCTTTGCTCGGGATAGAAATTTCAGACCTTTTATTCAATACATTCTCACACACAACCAACTGAAGGATTTTGAGGTCATCACTTTGAATAATGAGTCCGATAAACTTATTTTCACAGGTTCAGCCTCAGAGCTATTCTATGACAAGGGGTACCATTTGGTGACTCAGGTGCATGGTTTATTAGATATCTAGAATGAAGTAGTTTTGTGTAAGGATATTTCGGTGAAATATAATTTTATTATTTGGAATATTCAGAATCAAGATGTTTCTATGAATGACTAGGTGAAGCCCAAGGGAATGTCAATGGCCTCTAAATTTTTATGTTGTATGATTCCCACAGAGGAGTCGACAGGTCATCTTTTCTTCACCAGCAACTGGGTGGTTACTATTTGGGGATTCCTCGGTGAGGTCTTTGTATAAAGAGGTAGGGTGGTCTTGGATATGGATTTTCTTCAGTCTTGGTTCTTAGTAACCGAAGGCAGCATCTCTAGAAAAAAAGGTGAGGGTAGTGTTGCTTAGTGCGGGACGCTGGAATCTTTGGAGTGCTCGCAACCATATGTGACATGGGGGTCTAGGAGTTTTGCACTTGGCTCTGGTGGTTTATGCTAGGAGTACAAGTATTGATTTTATCTCACTTGTTAAGGGTTTGGAGACCACCTCTTTGTTAAGTATCATCATGTAAGGTAATTATTGTACCCCCACTTTCAATATTGTGAATAGGAAGGGATGTTGGGTGTAGTGGAAATGTCCGGATAGTGGTTTGAAGCTCAATGTGGATGGGTTTTGTGTGTCTGGTTTGATGAGAGGGGGGAGTGGTTTTTTATCCCGGAGGGGTGGTGATATTGTCTTTCAGTGATGAATTTGGAGTGGGAGACTATCTTTTGGCCGAGGAATATGCAATTATGAAATGTATCGATCTATTCCATTCTCATAACCTTATGCTTGAGTCGGTGTAAACTAACTTAGCTATTCTTCATAGGTCAACATGAGGTATTCTCTACATTCCATGTAACATTTCCTACATTATTCGAAAATGTGCGCATCTTTTGAATTTACAGGTGGAAATTAGTCACACTTGGCGCGAGGGCAATAAAGTTGCAGATTTTTTTTCCTCTAGGATTACCACCGGTGATCAAAGTCTTTTGTTTTCCACCTTGGGATCTCTTCCACGAGCATGTAGAAAATTTGTTTGGGTAGATTCATTGGGACTTTATTATTTTAGACCTCCTTAGTATTGTTTTTTATGGGGAACTTACTATATTTAAATTTTAATAAAAAATTAATGTTGGAAGTAATATGGGTTTCTAAAATTCCCTTTTTGAGCTTTGTAGACACTTGATAGGAGGGGTATATCTGGTGTCGATAATTCTTTTACCAAATTCTAAATTAAACTTATAATATTTGTACCTCCATTTTTATTTGAACCTCTACCTCTTTTTAGGATGTGAATGGTTCTATTTATCTATAAAAATCATAGGCACCACATACAATGTGTGAAAGTAATAAAAACATGAGTTTTTACAAGGTTAGGCCCCGATGTAGGAAATCTACAACTTTTTATGATTATATTTTCACTGAGCCATAGATTTTACACTTTAAATATTATCATAAATTAATAGTTTTTTTATAGTTATCAGCCTACACCCTTTTACCATATTGCATTGGTGAGTGTTCATTATATTACACAAATGAATATGAACTCCATATCATGGGTTCTTTATTCTATAATACCATCACGAGTTTTCATTTTTTAACCTTACCTTTAAAGTAGATCTTCACTAAGATTAGGATTTAAAAATATAAAAACAAAAAAGTCTCCTTACTTAACACAAAGTATTTTATTTCATTCAAGTATTCAAGAGTATTTTCATGTAACACATTTTCTATTTTTATCCTTTGTTCAAGTTCTTATTTAAAAACTACTTATAGGATTCACTCACTCAAACTTCAAGGTAATTTTCCACTTTTAGATATTTAATAGAAATATTACATGTTATACTTTCTCAAATATCTTCTTCTTTATCTCCACAAAATATATATCTTGAATTTTAAAATAAGAAACTTTTAGGATATTTTATTTTTAGTGTGTACAAAGGGAAGGGAAGTAATCCTATTCTTTCTCACTTTTTAAATGTCTATAGCTTTATTTATCATAGAAACTAGTATGAAAACTACCCCCATCATCATATTCTTATGTTATTATTTAATTTCAAAATAGTGTATCAACATAATCATAGGATATGTTTAATGTTTTCTTAAAGACGGTTATATTTTCTCTTGGAACATACTATCCACGCACAAAGTTTCTTCTTATCAAGAGTTAAATTTACTTCAAGACAACTCAAATTTCTTGAGGGGCTCATCCACCACCTTTACATTTATTTACACCAACTTTAGTTTAGGTTCATTTCTCAATTTCCACAAATATAAATATCTTAGGAATGTTTTTCAATCCCAAAAAATATTTCTTTTCATGGAACGACTCCCAAAATCCTTTATATCTAATTTCTCAAAAATTATCTTCAGTAATATTACTGGAGTAACATTTTATTTTTCTACCTCATTTTTCCTCTTGACTGAATAAGTCATATATTTTCTTCTATAAGGCTTGAGTTTTTTCTCTCTAAAATTCTCCATAAATATCCAAATTCAAAAAAACTTCCTAGTAGTATAAAAATATAGCAATAATTATTATCATGGAACTTCTTTATTCTGTAATGATAGATTCTATGAAAAGTATTACATATTTAATGCTTCATTATATATAATATATCTATAATATTATCTTAGTCCATCTCGATTTTATTCCTAGTTTGAATCTTATTTCTTATTATTCTATGTAATTTTGTTGAGGTCCAGCCCAAGCATCTTCTGATTTTTTTCTTTCTAAATTGATTTAATATGGAACTTCTTCATTTATAGGATATTTAAATTCCCATACTTCTTTATCAGCATTGATCTTCCTAATATGAAGCATGAATATCATATTTTAATATTTTTTTCTTGATTCACAAATTATTTTGTGATGTTTAAAACATTAAAGAATGAATCAAGAATTAGCTGAATTTATTTCCATAAATAACTATATTACTGATCAACAATATTGATTAATAAATTTTTTTTATTTAAAAAAAATTAATTAGTATAGTTATATACTCATATCATCTCATTTAATATTATTTATCTCAATTTTGAAACAAGGTTAAAAATAGCTTTAGTATTTTTAAGCATGAAAGAGTATCTTTATCATTATCAAATTTATTTTTATTCAAAATATTAAATTTAGAAAGAAGGTTACATTTTTATTCTGAATAATTCTTGAAATTTAAGTATAGAATTATCCTTATATAGATACTATTTAATGTTTATATATAATTCAAATCTTCCCTATATTGGTTGATCCATATGCAGATGATTCTTTTTCATCCATCAATCATCCTTATGTGGACTGGATTCATCCTTACATAGATATGTATTCATGATTACCTAGATGGAAATGATATTTACCCAGCCATGAACCATCTTTACATGGGTAGGAATAATATTTATCAAACTATTCCATTACCATTTTATCATACCTTTTGTGTGTATGATCGTTATATAGGACTGCACTTTTCCAAATTCAACTCCATCTCTAAATTTCCAGGTCGATTCATATCATCTTAGAATCAGTTCAAACCAGCTAAAAGGAAACTTAAATCACTCAAAGTCATCTCATGTGAATTTAAATGACTCTAGTAATTATCATAATAACTCCAAAACACTTCAATATAGCACCAAAGTCCTTTGTAGAATAATAAATACTCATGTTAGAGTATTTGAAGAACTCCTCTTCCTTTTCATTTCAAATTAACTTAATCTTTCATAAATTTTCATCCAAGTGATTCTAAAAATTGTGTTTAGTGTCCTTCTTTCCAAATAAACCTTGGATGGATTTTATACTATTCATGATAAATTCTCTCAAATTTTTGAATATATTTTAATACTTTTAATGATTGTTATAGAAGTTTTCCAATAAATTTCATCAGTTTTCTTCTTCCACATCTTGTTAAATGTTGTAGATAATGATCCTTCATATCTAATCAACACTTTTAATATCTCCATTCAAACTAGCTCCGTAATAATCTAATTTGTGGGATTCCCACTTAAATCTGTTTAACAATATATTCTAGGGTTTTAGTTTCAACCTCTTTAATTTTCAATCATATTAATGATATTTCATTTTCATATTCAATTTGAAATGGTTTTCATCATTTTTTTAATCCTTTCATGAGAAAAATCATTGTCTTCATTGGGTATATTATTCCCCAATCACCCACCTTCACCACACATATATATTTACATCTTCATTAACAACAAATATAACCAATACAAACCCTTGGTAACTTTAATCTCCCCATTTGTTTTGTTTTAAGTACCCATACACTCATTCAAGAATCAATTTATGTCAATATTTCTTCTAACCCTTATTGATAATAAATAAAGAGTGAAAATTAGTGTCTCCTCCCCTGTATTGATATATCATGAATATAAAGGAAGGTATTACTGGGGAAAAATATTCTCTCTTTTTACTCTTCTAATTTTAAGAAAAAAAAAAATTTCCCTTGTGTTCTTCTATTTGTTTGGATACTTGAATAATTCCATTAGAGAAGGGTGGAACCAATTTTTTTTTCAGAAATGTTTCTTCAACTAATAAACTTTATGTATAATTTGTATATCCTAGTGTAGAAAAAAAAGAGTTGTTAATTACATAAGAAATATTTCCATATTTATTCACAATGTGATACCAAATTTCAAATTCACTTCTTCAGAGAAGTATCAAAATACGTACAAGAAATTGTATAAATTTTCACCCAATTTTAAAAAACACATAAAAATATCCAAGTTAAATTTCATTTTTATTTTTATTTTTTATATTCACCCCCCTAATAAATAGATTAAACATAATCCATA
This sequence comes from Viscum album, assembly GCA_963277665.1. Taxonomy (NCBI): domain Eukaryota; kingdom Viridiplantae; phylum Streptophyta; class Magnoliopsida; order Santalales; family Viscaceae; genus Viscum; species Viscum album. The sequence continues at coordinate 891,191,111 of OY728142.1, forward strand.
ATATTATTTGGAAAGCACAAATAATACCTCATATTCATCTTTAGAATAGGATATATAGAATTCTAGATTTAACAATAATTATATAACTCTAGTATCTTGTTTGTAAGAACCTGGATCTTCTTTCAGGTATGGATCTTAATTTTGGGTGTTTTTTAGAAAAAGAGAATAATTTGGAAATATTATAAGTACATTTCATGTACTTAGAAGTACGCATTGGGTACCCTGTTACCATGTATAGCCATGTCTTGGGAACGTAACAGCCAAGACATATCTGTGTGGAGTGACATGGCAGACCGCTAATATCGAGGGTCGGTTAAGGCTTGTATAGGGCGTGTACATTAAATGAACACGCCGTGTACTTTTTTTTTATTTGATTAATCAGACCTAGGTCACATATAATCTCCATATTCATCTTCTTCTAACCTCATTTCTTCCATAAGAGACCGAGAGAGACATTTCTTCTCCAAGCCACTGATCTGTTATCTGTTCTCTGAATCAAACACCATTGGTTGTGTCAAAATCACCTCAGTGAGATCTTCCTTCTTCTAGAGCCTCTCTTCCTAATTTCTCTTCTTTCGTGAGATATTTGACGTTCAGATTTTTTGGTTTTTTGTAGATCTAAGACATTATAGGTAGATTCAAAGGATGAGTTCCAACTACATCGATCTTACTACGCCTCGGTCGGTGTTTTTTTTTCTTTTGTTGTTTGTATTTGAGTTTTATATTCCAAAGTGCCGATTACCCATGTTTTGGGTATTTTAGGTTAAGGAAATTGAACCTTGTTTTATCTTACTAAGATTTATTGTTGGATTAAGGGTTTATTGATGATATATTTTGTGAAATTTCATGTTTAAGGAACACCCCAAGGGTGTGTTTACCTATTTGAATGTTTAGGGTCATTTGGTCTAGGTTTCCTATAAGGAAAACCTTGTTTCCTTTCCTTTCTTGATAGGATGGAACTATTTGACTTTTCTGCTTGTTAAATGCTTATGGTATGCATTGGAATATGTTTACCTATGTATTAGTTGATATTACTTGGGGAAACTTGATATTGTTTATGTACGATTTAATTGCACAGGGTTGTGAGAACCTGGTGTGGTTTGACCATAGGGGGAATTGACATTGAGTGCTTCCCCAGAGTATATGTTACATTTCACTCTATGAGACCACGGGGGGGGGGGGGGGGTGTTGACGGTGAGTTCTCCCTTAGAGTGTCTATAGTTTACATTATGAGACCATAGGGGTAATAAAATTTGAGTGTTTCCCCATAGAGTATTTAGTTATTATGGAAAGACCATAGGGGGAATTGACAGTGAGTACTTCCTCAGAGTGTCTTTGAATTTTTATTGCATTACATGGCCAAAGTGGTTAGACTGTGTAAGGTACCTAGAGGGTTAACATAAATTTTGAATGTTATGGTGTGTCTTCCAAGCCAAAGAACAATCTTGGATTAGGTCATGTTAGGTAGCCCTCTGAGATACCTATTTTGATACTTGATAAAATGGTGAACATTAAATGCTAATGAATGTAAATGGAAACTGTAGGATTTGGTTGATTTTGTGTACTCCTTGTTTATTTTCTATATTTCCAATATTACCTACCATATATACTCACTAAAAGTTAGGCATTGATCTTGTTCTAGTTTATGACTAAGATTCGTCTCACACCCTGGTTGGGTCATGATTTTGGACCCAAACAGATTATATGGTTTTAGGTATAGATAAAGTCAAGCGCCCTTCGACATCAGGTACTTGATTGCTATGGAGATGGAGAGAATGGGATCAATATGATGCTTGTGATGCTTCTTGATTTGACTTGTTTTCTTTTTTATTTTGGTTCAGTACTATATTTATAGAATTGTGACTTTTTTGGATGATTTCCTAGACATAGGTGACATGTATCATTTATATATGTGCTCCAGTTGTTCATTTACTTCAGTATTCCATTATTTGCTTTTTGTTTGGTATTACTGCTTCCGCTACTGTTTATTATTTGTTATTACATTGTACATACTCTTCCAGTGAGGGAATAGTTTCCCCACTATCACACCCAAGGCCCTCATATCTAGTTGGTAGCCTCTGGCATTCGAGGAAATGTGCTTGAGGCCATCTGACCAACCGGGTAAGGGGCACCTTTGGGTGGCACCCGTAACTGGGATGTTACAAAGTGGTATTAGTGGCAGGTTATTTTTTTCTTTTTCTTACTATTTGGAGCCTATAGATAGGGATAGGAAAGGATGGGTAGTTGGTAATAAGATGTTTCTGAGAGTAGCTAACTTGTGTACAGGTAAAATCCAATTTACCTAAATTATTGCAATTTTTATAGTTTTGAAATTGTTATAGTTGATTTGATTTCACTGTCAGGTGGTTTACATTATTTTTTATGTTATAATTGATATTATTGAGGTTTTCTTTCTATTGAAACCTGATGGGATGAGGGTATGTCATCTCATGCATCATATAGGAACTTGAAAGGGATCACATAACATGCATTCTTGTCATGCTATTTAGGGTACATTATTGATTTTATGTTGTTGTGATAGATGTTTTTCAAGATATGCATGTTGTTGTGATAGATGTTGTGGTAGAATACATGCTATTTTGATAGGGTACTAGAATAATCAAAGTTTCATTTGGATGGATGAAAAACTTTGGTCCCTGAGGTGTTATGGGATCTCTTGGATTGTAATTTGGTGGATCATATTGAACTTTAACTGAATTATATTATGATATGACATGAATATGATGATAAGATTTGATTCACAGGGAGTATGGGCCCCCAAGAATCAGAATTTGGAACTTTAATGCTTGTTTTAGTGTTTTTAAGGGGTTCTAGAGTAGTTTATGGGGCTTACTGTCCAGAAAAACCCAAGAATACATGGTTTTTAATGATTAATACATGCCATGTATCCTTCTGTTTAGGAAGAAAAAGTTTTTCTTAAGTAAATGCCAAGTACTTATTCTACACGTCGTGTAGTCTTTGATTGTGTGACTGACTGTGTGGGAAGAGACACGGGGTTAAGAAATGTTTGGTGGAACATGTCGTGTATAGGGAGTATAAGCCGTGTTGTAGAGACCATGTATCTGGCCATGTGAATAACGACACTGGTGGATGAACTTCAGGTAGTACACGGCGTACCCCGAGCGAACACGCCGTGTGAAAGTCGACCGTGTCTCCAACTGTGTAACCAATGACACGGGTCAGTAAAATACTTCTAGTAGGGTACTCTCTCAATCATGGACTAACCTTGGGGGATGACCAAGCCCAAGATTTCATGATTTTGTAGTAGGTTACTCTCTCAATCATGGATTATTCTTCTCTCTTCACAAAGCTACATCACTTCACACCCATTTTGGGGGGGTGATGAGTAATTCATTGCGAGGAAGTTTGAGGATGGACTCCAACATGACATCCAATATCAGGTGAACATCTTCAGGTTGAATTCCATATCTTCTATCATCAACTAGGTGTTGATCACCCAAGCGCAACCTGAGGGATTCTAGAGCTATGGGCCTGGGCGGTTCAACATACAGAGTTGGTACTCTTTCGACTGATAATAGGAAGCGTCGCAGGAAGTCTACATGTTGATATCCGAGTAGGTGGTATTTTCTTTTAGGTATCTAGGTGGTGTGCTACCAGTACGAAAAGGGTGGACAAAAGAAACATCAGTGCTCGAGAGACCCATTTTAGTGCCAATCTTGCAGCAATATGGGACATCTTCAGTGTTTTTGCAATTCCCTCCTTCCAGCAGCTTGTGAGGGAGGATCTATTTTGACTACTTATACTAATGTAGGACCTCTAGTTTCACATCAGACTGGGGGCTGGAGTTATTTAGGTCATTTAGGCTGAGGTGGTGATCGTGGCCACAGTGGTTAGACAAAGGTTTTTTTACAGCCATAGGGTGGATAGGCTTAGGGATCCTAGAAATCTTCATAGGGAGGCAGCATAGGTCAGGATTTTGCATTAGAGTAGATCTAGCAGAAGCAGGATCTTGGACCCTCTACAGTTAGAGATATGATTTCGGTTGCCTCGGTTTTAGCTTCTTCACTTTTCGATATAGGGGCTTCCCATATCTTTATATCTGTTCCTATTTTGGATAGCCTTGGCCTCTATATCTTTACTTATACTAATATCATGACGATGGACACTTTGTTGGGGACTAGAACGGCTAGTGTATGTCAGTGCAAAGAGTTCCCTCTTTATTTTGTTGTGTGTCACTTCTTATGGTACCTTTATGTATTAGATATTATAGTCTATGACGTCATTATCAGAATAGACTGGTTAGTTCCCTTCTAGGATGTTGTCGATTGTTATCCTCATAGGGTGAGTTTCACATCACCAGAGGGTAGATTGTTTCTGCAGAAGGGCTAATGGGATGTTCAGGTGGGAAGATCTGAAGCCAAAAATCATGGGTTATTAGAATTTAAAACCCAGATTGATATTTTATATCTAGATGACTTTGGGACCTCACAGATGGACTTTCCTCCGGTGGTTGATCATTTCAGGGATGTTTTTCTAGATGACATTTTAGGTTTGCCTCTGGAGTGAGAGGTAGAATTTTCCACTGAGCTTGTTCTAGGTGCAGCACCAGTGTCCATTCCTCATTATAGGATGGCTAAAACATAGTTACAAGAGCTCAAGAAGAAGTTAGTGGAGTTATAGGCAAAGGGTTTCATCTGACCTAGTACTTCTCCTTGGGGTTCACCTGTCCGATTTGCGAAAAAGGTGGATGATACCCTCAGACATTGTGTGGATTATCGGAAGTTGAACCAGTTGACTGTCAGGAACCGATATCCATTGCCAAGGATTGATGATCTATTTGACCAGTTTCGGGGAGCCTGTGTGTTCTCAATGATTTAATTGAGATCCAATTATCTTCAATTGTGCATTAGACCATTAGATATACCTCTTACAGCCTTTTGGAGTAGGTATAGTCTATACGAGTATGTGGTTATTCCATTCAGTCTCACAAATGCGCCTTCAGTTTTTATAGAACTGAAGAACCAAGTGTTCCATCCATACTTGGACTCCTTTGTGGTGGTTTTTTTGGACTATTTATTTGTGTTATCTCATACTCGACACGACCATGCTACCCATCTTGAGATCATTTTGAGTACATTGAAAGAGCATCAGTTATATGCCAAGATCTCAAAATGCCACTTCTCGGTGGACCAGATTCACCTCCTGGGTCATGTAATCTATGAGATAGAAGTATTAGTAGACCCAGAGAAAGTGAGAGATATAGTTTTCTGGAAGTAGGAGAAGAACGTCTTTGAGGTGAGGAGTTTTCTTGGGCTGGAAAGTTACTGTAGACGTTTCATATATAAATTTTTATGGTTAGCAGTACCACTGATGGGCCTGACTAAGAAGGGTGGGATGTACTTGTGGATAGATTCTAGTGATTCAGCCTTTCAGGAGATGAAAGGAAGGTTGAATTCATCACCGATGCTATTTTTTCTAGATCTATTATTTACTCTGATGCATCATGCATCAGATTAGGAGTAGTACTTATGCAGGGGGAAGGAGTCGTTGTGTATGGGTCTCGGTAGTTGAGGCCGCATGAGAGGAATTACTCGATGCACAATCTCATGTTGGTTGTAGTTGTTCAATTCTTGTGCTGTTAGAGGAATTAACTTCTGGGAGAACATTTTGTGGTGTACACTAACCACAAAAGTCTCAAGTATATCTTTACCTAGTGTGACCTGAATTTGAGATAGTGAAGGTGGTTTTAGTACCTTCATTCCTTTGACTTTGAGATTTCCTACACACCTAGGAAAGGAAACACAGTGGATGATGTGTTGAGTATGAGGAATTAGATATAGGAAGTTTAGGAGGCCAGCAGTGAGTGGTAGCTTATGGCTCTATTATTTGAGATTCATTTGGAGGTGCAAGACCGATAGGGGCAGATGTTTCTTTCTTCTTATGTTTATTACCTCTACTCTACATGATCAAGTACGAATGAGGCAGCTATCAGATTCTGAAGGCCTAGTACTATGAGAGAGTGTGTCATGGGAGGACCCTACTCCTTGATGGACCATAGGTAAGGATGATATCTTGTGTTTTCATGAGTGTGTGTGGGTGTCTGCAGACATGCGTGAGGGGATTTTGCAGGAGTGCTCCTTTAGAGTGTCTATATTTTACATTATGAGACCATAGGGGTAATTGAAGTTGATTGTTTCCCCATAGAGTATTTAGTTATTGTGGAAAGACCATAAGGGGAATTGACAGTGAGTGCTTCCTCAGAGTGTCTTTGACTTTTTATTGCATTACTTGGACAAAGGGGTTAGACTATGTGAGCTACATACAGGGTTAACATAAATGTTGAATGTTATGATGTGTCTTCCAAGACAAAACACAATCTTGGATTAGGTCATGGTAAGTATCCTTCTAGGATGATTATTGTGATACTTGATTAAATGATAAACATTAAATTCTAATGAATGTAAATGGAAACTGTATGATTTGGTTACTTTTTTTACTCCTAGTTTCTTTGCTATATTTCCATTATTACCTGCTATATATACTCACTAAAAGATAGGCATTGATATTGTTGTGGTTTCGGACTAGGATTCATCTCACACCCTGTTTGGGTCATGCTTTTGAACCCAAACAGATTATATGGTTTCAGGTATAGATAAAGTCAAGCGCCCTTCGACATCATGTTCTTGCTTGTTATGGAGACGGAGAGAATATAACCAATATGAGGCTTGTGATGCTACTTGAGTTTACTTTTTTTCTTTTTTATTTTGGTTTAGTACTATATTTATAGAATTTTGACTTGTTTGGATGATTTCCTAGACATAAGTGACATGTATCATTTATATATGTGCTCCAGTTGTTTATTTACTTCAGTCTTCTGTTGTTTGCTTCTTGTTTGGTATTACTCCTTCCACTACTATTTATTATTGGTTATTCCATTGTACATACTCTTCCAGTGAGGGAATATTTTCCCCACTATCACACCCAATGCCCTCACTACTAGTCGGTAGCCTCTGGCTTTTGAGTAAATGTGCTTGAGGCCATGTGACCAACCGGGTAGGGGAACCTTTCAGCGGCACCCGAAATTGGGATGTTTCAAAGTGGTATTAGTGGCAGGTTATTTTTTTCTTTTTCTTACTATTTAGATCCTATAGATAGGGATATGAAGGAATGGGTAGTTGGTAATAAGATGTGCCTGAGATTAGCTAACCCATGTACCGGGAAAATCCAATTTACCTCAATTATTTCAATATTTCTGGTTTTTCAATTGGTATAGTTGATTTGATTTCACTGTTGGGTGGTTTACATTATTTGTGAAGTTATAATTGATATTATTGAGGTTTTATTACTATTACAACCTGATGAGATGAGGGTATGTCATATCATGCATCATATAGTCACTTGATAGAGATTACATAACATGCATTATTTTCATGCTATTTAGGGTGAAATATTGATTCCATGTTGTTGTGATAGATGTTGTGCTAGATATTCATGTTGTTGTGATAGATGTCATGATAGAATACATGCTATTTTGATAATGTTCTGGAATACACAATGTTTTTTTTGGATGGATGACAAACTTTTGTCCCTGAGGTGTTATGGGCCCTCTTGGATTATAATTTGGTGGATCATATTGAACTTTAACTGAATTCTATTATGATATGACATGAATATGATGCCAAGATTTGATTCGCGGGGAGTATGGGACCCCAAGGATCGGAATTTGGAACATTAATGCTTGTCTTAGTGTTTTTATGGGGCTTGAGAGTAGTTTCTGGGGATTATTATACATAAAAACCCAGAATACACGGTGTGTAATGATGAATACATTCCATGTATCCTTCTGTTCGGGAAGAAAAAGTTTTTCTTAAGTAAACTCCACGTACTTATTCTACACGTCGTGTAGTCTTTGACTATGTGACTAACTATGTGGGAAGAGACACAGGGTTAGGAATTGTTTGGTGGAACATTCTGTGTATATGTAGTACATGACGTGTTGTATAGACCATGTATCTGGGCATGTGAATAACGACACGGGTGGATGAACTTCGGGTAGTACACGGCGTACCCAGAGTGAACACGCCGTGTGAAAGTTGACCATGTCTCCAACTATGTAACCAATGACACAGGTCAGTAAAATCCTTCTTGTACACACCATGTTTGACTTAAACACACTGTGTAGTTTTTTTCAAAGAGAACCGTGTAGTTCTATCCATGTAGAAGAACTTGGTTCGGAGGGAAATTCAAGTACACATCGTGTCACAGGATGAACATGTCGTGTGTAAGGATGTTACATAACCAGTTTTGGTAGGAGTACACGCCCATGTTTAAACCTAAGGAAACATGTCGTGTGGAGGGTATACATGCTGTGTAACCCTGTTTTGTAAAACATTAATGATTTCTTCTCCTGATCCTTTCTGACACTTCTAAGTTTCAGTCCTTGATAATCTTGAACTGAGGTGTGTACTTGAACTTGTAGAGTCATTCCACCGAGATGTCCTCTAGTTGTACACCAGATGTAGGGAAATGACCAGACACTAGAAATGGTAGATCAGGGACTACCAGCAGATCCTCCCTTTGTTCCTATCTTGGCACCAGCTGCTATATCGGACACAGGTGTTGAGGCACAGTTCCGTGAATGATTCTTGAGGATGATGCAGACCTTCCAGGGAGCACCTCATCCTACCCCGTCTATGGAAGAGTTGATGTGGGTTTTTTAGTAGCAAAATCCTCCCATGTTCTCAGGGGATAGAGGACCTCAGGCTGTAGAGTCCTGGTTAGAAATAATTATATCTATCTTCGAGCATATCAAGACACCTCCAGAGAAGAGGGTTAAGGTTGATACTTAAATTATTGGGGAATATTCCAATAGATGGTTGGATTTGAATCATAGGCGGGGAAATAGTGGGTTATGCATTGGGATGAGTTACAATATACCTTCTATGACTACTTTTATTTGTAGACCTTGAGGGCTGACCAAGCCCAAGATTTCATGAGTCTAAAGCAGGGTACTCTCTCAATCATGGAGTATTCTTCTCTATTCACAAAGTTGCAGCACTTCACACCCATTCTGGGGGTGATGAGTAATTTATTGCAAGGAATTTTGAGTATGACCTTCGACATGACATCCAATCCCAGGTGAATGTATTCAGGTATAATTTTATATCTTCTATCATCAACTAGGTGCTGATCACCCAAGCGCAACCTGATGGATTCTAGAGCTGTGGGCCAAGGCAGTTCAACATACAGAGTTGGTACTCTTTCGACTGATAGTAGGAAGCGCCACAGGGAGTCTACGTGTTGAGATCTGAGTAGGTGTTATTTTCTTTCCGGTATTCAAGTGGTGTGATACCAGTGCGGAAAGGGTGTAAAAATGAAACATCAGTTCCTAAGAGACCCAGTTGAGTTCCAATCTTGCAGAAAGATGGGACATCTTCAGTGTTTTTGCAATTCCCTCCTTCCCGCAGCTAGTGAGGGAGGATCTATTTTGACTCCTTATACTGAAGAAGGACCACTGGTTCCACATCAGATTGGGGGATAAAGTTATTTAGGTCATTTATTCTGAGGTGGTGGTCATGTCCACAGTGGTTAGACAGAGGTTTTTTGACATCCATATGGTGGATAGGCTTAGGGATCCTAGATATCTTCAAAGGGATGCAACATAGTTCAGGCTTTTGTGTTGGAGTAGATCTTGCAGAAAGAGGATCCTGGACCCTTTACAGTTAGAGATATGATTTTGGTTGCCTTAGTTTTAGATTCATCTCTTTTCGATATAGGGGCTTACCATATCTTTATATTTGTTCCTTTTTTGGAGAGCCTTGGGCTCTGTATCTTTACTTCTATAAATATCATGACGATGGACACTCTGTTGGGGACTAGAACGGCTAGTTTATTTCAATGTAAGGAGTTCCCTCTTAAGGTTGGTGGGTGTCACTTCTTGTTGGACCTTTATGTATTAGGGATGACATTATATTATGTCATTCTTGGAATGGACTGGTTAGTTACCTTCAGGGCTATTGTCAATTGTTATCGTTTTAGGGTGAGTTTCACATCACCAGAGGGAAGATTGTTTCTACATAAGGTCAAATGGGATGTTCAGGTGAGAATATCTGGAGCCAAGCATCATGGGTTTGGAGGATTTACAGCCCATATTGATAGATTATATCTATATGACTATGGGACTTCATAGATGGACTTTCCTCCACTGGTTGATCATTTCTGGGATGTTTTTCTAGATGACTTTTAAGGTTTTCCTCTGTAGTGAGAGGTAGACTTTTCCATTGAGTTTTTGCAAGGTGCAGCACCAGTGTCCATTCCTCTTTATAGGATGGCTACACCATAGTTACAAGATCTCAAGAAGTAGTTAGTGGAGTTATAGGAAAAGGGTTTCATCTGACCTAGTACTTCTCCTTGAGGTTCACCTGTCCTATTTGTGAAAAAGGCGGATGATACCCTCAGACATTGTGTGGATTATCAGAAGTTGAACCATTTGATTCTCAAGAACCGATATCCCTTTCCAAGGATTGATGATCTATTTGACCAGCTTCAAGGAGCTTAGGTTTTCTCAAAGATTGACTTGAGATCCGATTATCATCATTTGTGCATTAGACCATTAGATATAACTCTTACATCCTTTTGGAGTAGGTATGGTCTATACGAGTATGTGTTTATGCCGTTCAGTCTCACGAATGCGCCTACAGTTTTTATGGAACTGAAGAACCAAGAGTTACATCCATACTTGGACTCCTTTATGGTTTTTTTGGACTATATCTTTGTGTTCTCTCATACTCTACACGACCATGCTACCCATCTTGAGATCATTTTGAGTACATTGAGAGAGCATAAGTTATATGCCAAGATCTCAAAATGCCACTTTTGGATGGACGAGATTCACTTCTTGGGTCATTTCATCTCTGAAATAGAAGTATCAGTAGACCCAGAGAAAGTGAGAGATATTTTTTTTTCGAAGCAGGAGAAGAAGGTCTTTGAGGTGAGGAGTTATCTTGGGTTGGCTAGTTACTACAGGCATTTCATACAGGAATTTCCATGCTTAGCAGCACCACTGATGGGCTTGACTAAGAAGTGCGGTAAGTACTTATGGACGGATTCCTGCGATTCATCCTTTCAAGAGATGAAAGGAAGGTTGACTTCAACAATGATACTAGTTTTTCTAGAGCCGGGAAAGAGTTATACTATTTACTGTGATGCATCAGGAATCGGACTGGGAGCAGTGCTTTTGTAGAGGGAAGGAGTCGTTGCATATGGGTCTCGGCAGTTGAGGCCACATGAGAGGAATTACCCGATGCATGATCTCAAGTTAGTTGTTATTGTTCAAGTCTTGTGTTGTTGGAGGCATTACATTCTCGGGAAAATTTTTTGGTGTACACTAACCACAAAATTCTCAAGTATATCTTTACCCAGTGTGACCTGAATTTGACATAGCGAAGGTGGGTTGAGTACCTTCATTCCATTGACTTTGAGATTTCCTACATGCTTAGGAAAGGAAACACAGTGGATGGTGTGTTGAGTATAAGTAATTAGAAATAGGCAGTTCAGGAGGCCAGTAGTGAGTGGTAGCTTATGGCTCTACTCTTTGAGATTAATTTGGAGGTGCATGAACGATAGGGGCAGATGTTTCTTTCCACTTATGGTTGTTACCTCTACTCTACTTGGTTGAGTGAGAATGAGGAAGCTATCAGATTATGAAGGCCTAGTACTATGGGAGAGTGTGTCAGGAGAGGACCCTACTCCTGGATGGACCATAAGTTAGGATGATATCTTGCGTTTTCATGGGCATGTGTGGGTGTCAGCAGACATACGCGAGGATCTTTTACGGGAGTGATCCCTTAGAGTGTCTATAGTTTACATTATGAGACCATAGGGGTGATTGAAGTCGAGTGTTTCCCCATAGAGTATTTAGTTATTATGGAAAGACCATTGGGGGAATTGATAGTGAGTACTTCCTCAGAGTCTCTTTGACATTTTATTTCATTAATTGGCCAAAGGGGTTAGACTGTGTGAGCTACCTAGAGGGTTAACATAAATGTTGAATTTTATGACGTGTCTTCCAATCCAAAGCACAATCTTGGATTAGGTCATGTTAGGTAGCCTTCTGAGATACCTATTATGATACTTGATTAAATTAATAACATTAAATACAAATTAATTTAAATTGAAACTATAGTATTTGGTTACTTTTGTGTACTCCTAGTTTCTTTTATACATTTCCATTATTACCTACTATATATACTCACTAAAAGTTAGGCATTGATCTTGTTGTGGGTTCGGACTGGGATTCGTCTCACTCCCTGTTTGGGTCATTCATTTGGACCCAAAAAGATTATATGTTTTCCGGTATAGATAAAGTCAAGCGCTCTTTGACATCAGGTGCTTGCTTGCAATGGAGATGGAGAGAATGAGACCAATATGAGGCTTGTGATGCTGCTTGAGTTTACTTGTTTTCTTTTTTATTTTGTTTTAGTACTATATTTATATCATTGTGACTTGTTTGGATGATTTCCTAGACATAGGTGACATGTATCATTTATATATGTGCTCAAGTTGTTTATTTACTTTAGTCTTCCATTGTTTTCTTCTTGTTTGGTATTACTGCTTCTGCTACTGTTTATTATTTCTTATTCCATTGTACATACTCTACCAGTGAGGGAATATTTTCCCCACTATCACACTCAAGGCCCTCACTTCTAGTCAGAAGCCTCTGGCATTCGATGAAATGTGCATGATGCCATGTGACCAACTGGGTAAGGGGCACCTTTGGGCGGCACCCAGAACTGTGATGTTACAAAGTGGTATTAGTGGCAGGTTCTTTTTTGATTTTTCTTACTATTTGGAGCCTATAGATAGGGATAGGAAGAAATGGGTAGTTGTTAATAAGATGTGCCTGAGAGTAGCTAACCTGTGTACATAGAAAATCCAATTTACCTTGATTATTGCAATTTTTCTGATTTTTCAATTGTTATAGTTGATTTGATTTCACTGTTGGGTGGTTTACAATATTTTTGATGTTATAATTAATATTATTGAGGTTTTATTTCTTTTCCCACCTAATGAGATGAGGGTATGTCATCTCATTCATCATATAGGTACTTGATATGGAATACATAACATGCATTCTTGTCATGCTATTTAGGGTTCATTATTGATTCAATGTTGTTGTGATAGATGTTGTGATAGATATGAATATTGTTATGATATATGTCATGATAGAATACATGATATTTTGATAGGGTACTGGAATACACAATGTTTTTTTTGGATGGATGCCAGAATTTGGTCCATGAGGTGTTATGGGCCCTCTTGGATCGTAATTTGGTGGATCATATTGAACTTTAACTGAATTCTATTATGATATGACATGAATATGATTCTATGCTTTGATTAGCGGGGAGTATGGGCCCCCAAGGATCGGAATTTGGAACTTTAATGCATGTTTTAGTGTTTTTATGGGGTGCTAGTGTAGTTTCTGAGGATTAATGTCTAGAAAATCCCAGAATACACGGTGTGTAATGATGAATACATGCCATGTATCCTTCTTTTCGGGAAGAAAAAAATTTTCATGAGTAAACACCAAGTACTTATTCTACACGCCGTGTAGTCTTTGACTGTGTGGGAAGAGACATAGGGTTAGGAAATGTTTGGTGGAACATGCCGTGTATAGGTAGTACATATCGTGTTGTAGAGACCATGTATCTTGACATGTGAATAACAACATGGGTGGATGAACTTCGGGTAGTACACGGCGTACCCAGAGAAAACACGTCGTGTGAAAGTCGACTGTATCTCCAACTATGTAACCAATGACACAAGTCAGTAAAATCCTACTAGTACACACCATGTTTGACTTAAACACACCGTGTAGTTTTGTTCTAAGAGAACCATGTAGTTCTATCCGTGTAGAAGAACTTGGTCAGGAGGAAAAATTCTTGTACACATCATGTCACAGGATAAACATGTCATGTGTAAGGATGTTACATAATCAGTTTTGGTAGGATTACATGCCCATGTTGAAATCTAATGGAACACTCCGTGTGGAGAGTATACATTCTGTGTAACCCTATTTTATAAAACTTTAATGTTTTCTTCTCCTGATCCTTTCTGGCACTTCTATGTTTCAGTCTTTGATAATATTTAACTAAGGTGTGTACTTTAACTTGTAGAGTCATTCCACCAAGATGTCCACCATTTGTAAACCAGATGTAGGTCAATGACCAAAAACTATAAATGGTAGATCAAGGACTACCAACAGATCCTCCCATCATGTCTGTCTTGGCACCAACTATTATATTGAACACAAGTGTTGAGGAATAGTTTCGTGAAGGATTCATGAGGATGATTCAGACCTTCTAGGGATCACCTCATCTTGCCCCGTCTATGGAAGAGTTGATGTGGGTTTTTTAGTAGCAACATCCTCCCATGTTCTCAGGGGATGAAGGACCTCAGGATGTAGAGTCATGTTTAGAATCCATTATATCTATCTTTTAGCATCTCGAGACGCCTCTAGAGAAGAGGGTTAAGGTTGATACTTACATTATTGGGGATTATTTCAAGATATGGTGGGATTTGAATCATAGGAGGGACACCAGTGGGTTATGAATTAGGATGAGTTCCAATGTACCTTCTATGACTACTTTTATTTAGAGACCTTGAGGGCCGACCAAGCCCAAGATTTCATGAGTTTGGAGCATGGTACTCTCCCAATCATGGAGTATTCTTCTATCTTCACAAAGATGCAGCACTTCACACCCATTATGGGGGGGTGATGAGTAATTTATTGTGAGGAAGTTTGAGGATGGCCTCCGACATGACATCCAATCCTAGGTGAACATATTCAAGTTGAATTCCATATCTTCTATCATAAACTAGTTTTTGATCACCCGAGCGCAACTTGATGTATTCTAGAGTTGTGGTCCAGGGCGGTTCAACATACAAAGTTGTTACTTTTTCGACTGATAGTAGGAAGCGCCACAGAGAGTCTATGTGTTGAGATCCGAGTAGGTGGTATTTTCTTTTAGGAATCTAGGTGGTGTGATACCAGTGTGGAAAGGGTAGAAAAAAGAAACATTAGTGCCTGAGATACCCAGTTGAGTGCCAATCTTGTGGAAATATTGGACATCTTCAGTGTTTTTTCAATTCCCTCCTTCCAGCAGCTAGTGAGGGAGGATCTATTTTGACTCCTTATACTGAAGCAGGACTACTAGTTTCACATCAGACTGGGGGCTGGAGTTATTTAGGTCATTTAGGCCGAGGTGGGGGTCATGGACACAGTGGTTAGATACAGGTTTTTTGACAGCCACAAGGTGGATAGGCTTAGGGATCCTAGACAGCTTCACAAGGCTGCATCCTAGTTCAAGCTTTTGCGTAGGAGTAAATCTAGTATAAGTAGGATATTGGACCCTCTAAAATTAAAGATATGATTTTGGTTGCCTCAGTTTTAGATTCTTCTCTTTTTGATATAGGGGCTTCCCATATCTTTATATTTGTGACTATTTTGGAGAGCCTTGGGCTCTGTATCTTTACTTCTACTAATATCATGATGATGGACACTCCATTGGGGACTAGAACAGCTAGTGTATGTCAGTGCAAGGAGTTCCCTCTTGAGGTTGGTGGGTGTCACTTCTTATGAGACCTTTGTGTCTTATAGATGATAGTCTATGACGTCATTCTCGGAATGGACTAGTTAGTTCCCTTCAAGTTTGTTGTCGATTGTTATCTTCGTACGGTGAGTTTCACATCACCAGAGGGCAGATTGTTTCTAGATAAGGGTGAATGGGATGTTCAGGTTAGAAGAACTAGAGCCAAGCATCATGGGTTGGGCGGATTTACATCCCAGATTGATAGTTTATATCTAGATGACTATGGGACTTCACATACGGACTTTCCTCCAGTGGTTGATCATTTTATTGATGTTTTTATAGATGAATTTTTAGGTTTGCCTTTGCAGGGAGAGGTATACTTTTCCATTGAGCTTATGTTAGGTGCATCACCAGTGTCCATTCATCCTTAAAGGATGGCTACACCATAGTTATAAGATCCCAAGAAGTAGTTAGTGGTGTTATAGGAAAAAGGTTTCATCTAAGCTAGTACTTCTCCTTGGGGTTCACCTATCTTGTGTGTGAAAAAGGTAGACAATACCCTCAGAAATTGTGTGTATTATCAGAAGATGAACTAGTTGACTGTCAAAAACCGATATCCCTTGCTAAGGATTGATGATCTATTTGACCAACTTCGAGGAGACTTTGTGTTCTCAAATATTGAATTGAGATTCGATTATCATCAGTTGTGCATTAGACCATCAGATATACCTCTTACAGCCTTTTGGAGCAGCTATGGTCCATACAAGTATGTGGTTATGCCATTCAGTCTCACAAATGCGCTTGCAGTTTTTAGAGAACTGAAGAACCAAGGGTTCCATCCATACTTGGACTCCTTTGTGGTGGTTTTTTTGGACTATATATTTGTGTTCTCAATTACTAGACACAACCATGCTACCCATCTTGAGATCATTTTGAGTACATTGAGAGAGCATCAGTTATATGCCAAGATCTCAAAATGCCACTTTTGGATGGACCAGATTCACCTCTTGGGTCCTATCATCTCTGAGATAGAAGTATCAGTAGACCCAGAGAAAGTGAGAGCTACAGTTTTCTGGAAGCAGGAGAATAATGTCTTTGAGGTGAGGAATTTTCTTGGGCTATCTGATTACTACGGACATTTCATACATGAATTTTCATTCTTAGCGGGACCACTAATGGGGATGACCAAGAAGGGTGGGAAGTACTTGTGGATAGATTCTTGCGATTCAGCCTTTCAAGAGATAAAATTAAGGTTCAATTCATAACCGATACTAGTTTTTCTAGAGCCTATAAAGATTTATACTATTTACTATGATGCATCAGGCATCGTACTGGGAGCAGTGCTTATGCAGGGGGAAGGATTTATTGCGTATGGGTCTCGGAAATTGAGGCCACATGAGAGGAATTACCCGATGCATGATCTCAATTTGGTTGTAGTTGTTCAAGTATTGTGATGTTGGAGGCATTACCCTTTGGGAAAACATTTTGTGGTGTACACTAACCACAAAAGTGTCAAGTATATCTTTACCCAGTGTGACCTGAATTTGAGATAGCGAAGGTGGTTTAGTACCTTCATTCCTTTGACTTTGATATTTCCTACATGGCTAGAAAAGGCAACACAGTGGATGATGTGTTGAGTATGAAGAATTATATATAGGTAGTTCAAGAGGCCAGCAGTGAGTGGTAGCTTATGGCTCTGTTCTTTGAGATTCATTTGGAGGTGCATGATCAATAGTGGTAGACGTTTCTTTCTTCTTGTGGCTGTTACCTCTACTATACTTGATCAAGTGCGAATGAGGTAGCTATCATATTATGAAGGCCTATTACTATGGGAGAGTGTGTCAGGAGAGGACCCTACTCCTGGATGAACCATAGGTTAGGATCATATTTTGTGTTTTCATGGGTGTGTGTGGGTGTCAGCAGACATACGCGAGGAGCTATTGCGGGATTTTTATTCTTTGGTTTGGGTAGTTCATCCTAGTGTCACTAAGATGTATCGAGATCTACACTGTCAGTATTGGTGTACCAGTATGAAGAGAGTTGTTTTTAGTTTTTTGATGAGGTGTTCCACCTATCAACAGGTGAAGGAGAAGCATCAGTGACCAGTAGGGCTTTTGCAGTAGTTACCCATTCTTGAGTGGAAGTGGAATGATGTTGTCATGGACTTTGTGATAGGTTTACTGAGGTCACCTCGAGGAAATGATGTCAAGTGGGTTGTCATTGACAGACTCATGAAGTTTCCACATTTCTTACTGATCAAGGAGACCTTTAGTGTTGATGAGCTGGGAAGGATTTACATTCGAGAGATTTTACATTTACATGGGGTTCCGCACTCCATCATTTCAGATAGGGACACATGTTTTACTTATCATGTCTGGTAGGGACTACAGAAGGATTTGGATACATAGGTACTTCTGAGTACATATTACCATCCCCAGACATATGGCTAGTTACATCGCATGATTCAGGTGTTGGAGGACATTCTTTGAGCATGCGTCCTAGATTTTGGGGGTTCTTGGAAGAAGCACATACCTCTGGTGGAGTTTCCCTAAAATAATAGATTTCAAGAAACTATTTAGATGGAACCTTATAAGGATTTATATGGTAGTCCATGCCAATCATCCCTATGTTGTCTAGAGGTAGGATATGTAGTTATGCTGGGACCTCGTCTTGTCTGGGAGACCAGAGAGTAGGTGGAGTTGATTTAGAAGAGGATGGCTACCGGACGGTCACAACAGAAGTATTATATTGATCCATGGAGATGAACTCAAGATTTTGAGGTCAGATATTAGGTTTTACTATGTGTCACACTGAGGTTGGGAAACAGGAGGATTAGGATTTAGGAAAAAATTTCACTGATATATGTTGGGTTGTTATATATTTTGGAGAGAGTCGGGATGGTTTCCTATCCGTTGTAGTTATCTCAGAGGTACTAGGCTATGCACGACATCTTCCATGTTTCTTATCTATGGAGTTACTTCTCTAAATCATCTCATTTTTTTAACTCAAGGAGGTTGAGTTGGAGGTGGATGCATCATTCGAGTAGCATCCTATCTATATTGTTGATTACAGCGCGAAGGTTTTTCATGGCCGTTCAGTTCCTTTGGTATGGGTGATGTGGCAGCATGGGTGAGTACAGGACACAAATTTGGGGGGGGGAGGCCGATGTGTGATCATAGTGGCCAGATATATTCGAGGATTATTCTTTTCCACCTTGTTAGAGAAATTCGGGGATGAATTTCTTTAAGGGGGAAGTTTGTAAGAACCGAAATCTTCTTTCAGGTATGGATCATGATTTTGGGTGTTTTTTAGAAAAAGGGGATAATTTGGAAATTTTATAAGTAAACTCCGTGTACTTAAGAGTACAAGTCATGTACCCTATTACCACATCACTCCACATATCCATATCTCGGCCTTTTGGGTGTTTTTGAGAAAAAGGGGAGATTTTTTAAATTTTATAAGTACACGTCGTGTACTTAAGAGTACACACTGTGTACCCTGTTACCGCCTCCAGCCCTCTCTTGGGCATGTAATGACTAATACATGTCCATGTGGAGTGATGTGGTAGACTACTAATGGTTGGGGCTAGTTGAGGATAGTACATGATGTGTGCATTAAATGAACATGCCGTGTAATTTTATTTTTATTTGATTAATCATATCGGGGTCATGTCTAATCTCTACATTCATCTTCTTCTTACCCTATTTCATCTAGGAGTGACTGAGAGTGACGTTTATTCTCTGATCCACTGATCTGTCATCCATTATTTGAATCAAACACCATTGGTTTCATTATAATTTCCTCGATAAGCTCTTCTTTATTCTAGAGCATCTCCTCCTAATTTCTCTTCATTCGTGAGATATTTCAGGTTAAGCATTTTTGGACGTTTTTGTAGATCTACGACATTCTAGGTTGATTAAAAGGTTGAGGTCCAACTATATAAATCTTACTACATCGAGGTAGGTGTTTTGTTGCCTTTAATTATTTGTCTTTGAGTTTTATATTCCAAAGTTCAGATTACCCATGTTTTGGGTATTTTGGGTTAAGGAAATTAAACCATGTTTTATTTGCCTTAGATTGATTATTAGATTAAGGGTTGATTGATGTGATATTATGTGAAATTTCATGTTTAAGGAACACCCCATGGGTGTTTTTCTTTGTTTTAATGTTTAGTGTTGTTTGGTCTAGGTTTCCTATGAGGAAAACCTTGTTTCCTTGTCTTGCTTGATATAATGGAACTGTTTGACTTTGCTGCTTGTTAAATGTCTGGGGTATGCATTGGAATCTATTTATCCATTTAGTAGTTGATATTACTTGGGGAATCTTGATATTGTTTACACATGATTGAATTTAAGAGGGCTATGAGAGCCTGGTGTAGTTAGATCATAGGGGGAATTGACATTGAGTGCTTCCCGAGAGTGTTTGTTACATTTCACGCTATGAGACCACAGGGGGGATTGATAGTGAGTGCTCCCTCAGAGTGTCTATAGTTTATGTTATGAGACCATAGGGGGAATTAATGTTGAGTTATTCCCTAGAGAGTTTGTAGTTATTGTGTAAATTTCATTGGGGGAATTGACGGTGAGTGCTTCCTCAGAGTGTCTTTTCCTTTTTATTGCATTACTTGTCCAGAGGGGTTAGACTGTGTGAGCTACCTAAAAGACTAACATAAATGTTTAATATTGTGATGCATCTTCCAAGCCAAATCATAAGCTTGGATTCAGTCCTGTTAGGTAGTCTTCTAAGATACCTATTCTGATAATTGATTAAATTATGAACATTAAATGCTAATGAATGTAAATGGAAACTGTAGGATTTCATTACTTTTGTATACTCCTAGTTTCAGTGATGCATTTCCATTATTACCTATTATATATACTCACTGACAGTTAGAAAAAAAATATTATGGTGGTTGCCTACTGGGATTCGTCTCACACTCTATTTGGGTCATGATTTTGGACCCAAACAATTTATATGGTTGCAGGTATAGATAATGGAAAGTGCCCTTCATCTTCAGGTACTTGATTGTTGTGGAGCTGGAAAGCATGTGACCAAGATGAGGATGGCGATGCTGCAGAAGTTTACTTTTTTTCTTTTTTATTTTGTTTTGATACTGTATTTCTCTAATTGTGACTTGTTTGGATTCTTTACTAGTCATTGGTGACATGCATCATTTATATATGTTCTCTAGTTATTTATTTACTTATGTCCTCTATTGTTCACTTATTGTTTAGTATTACTGCTTCTTCTACTATTTATTATTTATCATTCTGTCGTGCATACTCTGCCAATGAAGGCATTGTTTCCCCACTATCACACCCAAGACCCTCACTACTAGTTGTAAACCTTTGGAATTGGGGGAAATGCACCTGAGACCATGTGACCAACCGGGTATGGTTCACCTTTGGGCAGCACCCGAAACCAGGATGTTACATTGTTATTCCTTATTTCCCCCTCAAGGGATTCACTAAAATGATCTTCATCATGACTGATTTTATCATCTGAAATAATTTTCAAGCATTTTTTATACTAGTTGAGATGTCTAATACTAATTTATGTTTGAAAAGTATTGTGTTTCAATGATACACTAAAATTCCAATTATAATAAACATGGTGAATTTTTCTTTTAATAGTACAGACTTAATAGATTTATCTATTTCTCCCTTGTTTCAAACCTCACCTTCAATTCCCTCTAACAATATATACAACCACTAAGATATGGGAATAAGGTGGGTCTTTTCAATCTCTTAATTATTCTAAATGGGGTTGAGACTATTTTTCAAATATCAAACTCACATATTTTTAGCTCTAAAATTTATAGATCTCTTTATGATTGCTTACTTATTGATTTTATAAATTTTTTCCTCCTTGGAAAGCATGGGTTTCTACTTGTATTTATCTTTATTTGAGATGGAGTGTAAATCTTAACTATATAAATCAAGGAAAATTATTTATTTTGTACCTCCCCATCTTTATTAACCATTTACAAATGATAATTCTATGTGGTTAAACATTATATATCCATATGGTCAGTCTTCTTCGGAAGTGTAGACTTCTTATTTATAGTAACAACTTCATAACATGAATACATTTGTTCTTTATATATAGAATTCAATATATTTTAATTCTCTATAATCCATGTAATCACTTGGTTTCAATGTGACCATATTTCTTTTACTTCCACACACACTTTCACAATTATTTGTGTTACCCTTCTTGGGAAACATTTAAAATTATTCTTCATGATTTTCATCCACCATATTAATCCTACAATCTCTTTCTTGGATTTACTATTTCCATTTAGATTTTAGTTTGAACCCTTTAACTTTGATATTTATATTCATTTTTAAATATTTCATAGTGTTTTCTCTCTTTCCATAATAGAATAATCTTCTCTTCTCAATAGATGTGACATTCTTCTCTACCTTTATCATAGACTTATTCAGTGTTATTTGTTTTCTAACATATTTCATTGGTTTATTTCCCAAGAAAGACCCGATTTCCTCACTTTTTATCTTATAATTAATGGAATCCTCCTTTAATACACTTAGATTTTTTATTGGGATGGTATATTCCAGCATTTATCACAACAGTGACCACCTATGTTTCATTATTCAAAGATGTTTTCAAAATAGTCAAATCTATTTTTCAAGGATATATTCTTCTTTAACTGTGATGTATAATTATGTCCAATATATCTTCTCTTTATTTCAACATTTCTCCCCATTTCTTCAAACCTTATTTGAGTTGAACACATTGACATGTTATTCTATAAATACATATCCTTCTTTAAAAACCACAAGCAATGCTAATAGTGGAAAAACAAACATCTTTTTCTTCTCTTTAGAAGAATAATAGAAATAAATATAACCTTTTTTTTCAAAACAAATCCCTATTTTTTCAGATACATTTAAATAATATGATTTTATTAGACTTCATTAATTTCACCCCTGATAAATTCGTTGATTTATTGGAATTATTTTCTATCGAAATTAGTCCATATTTTGAATTTTTTCCTGCATTGTGTTTTAAAAAAGAATTAATCCAATGATATTTATTAGGACCATGGAATACCTTTTTAAATGAGGTAATTTTTGGTTGATAAAGATGTTATTCCCAGAACTTATTTCAATAATAATAACTCGTCATTAATTTATGAATTTTTTAAAATACTTGAGTGGTAGAATTTCTCTTCTCAGTAGCTTGAGTTGTTCCTAGTTTTCCTTCTTTTAGATTTTTCAATATGACTTCCTACTCAAGACACTTAATATTGAGGGTAAAGTTTATAGCCTCAACTAACTTTAATATTTATTCCCATGCACTATTCACATTTTTAATTTAATCCTCATGACGTTTGATATTATATTTCAAAGTACTATAATGATCCTTGATTCTTTCAACCTCGATATCCAATTAGGCTTCCTTGACATCAAGAGTATATTAATATTCCTATTCTAATGCATGGATATTTTATTCACAAGATTAACTTATCTAAAATCCCCTATTAATATCCTTTTCCTTTTTTTCTTTTACTGAAGGATTTTGTTCTTGAAAAGGCTAATATAATATGATCTTTAGCTTTCACTATTGTTGAGATAATTTTTCATTATTGGAAAGACTTTTCCAGAGCCTTCTGTATATCTTTAGCATCTAATATAAATTGTGTTTTCTCATCATCTATAACATTAATGAACTAAAATATATGAGTAATAAATTCATCAAGAACTTTTTTCAAATAATCCTTAATGTCATAGGGAAGTTTTTCAACTGATTCACTAGATTCACCCTCTTCACTATCTAAACTAGATTTGTTATAATGATGATTCTTATCATATATATTGGATGTACTAAATCAATAAATACCTTCAAATTGTGTTGTTTTATATTTCTCCCTTAAATTTTTTTCATATTATTAGAATCATTTTTCATTTAGCTTTTCAATGTTTTTGTTGAAATATCTATATCATTCTTGATAAGAATGGAATGTAAATTTTCCATCTAATGGTCTTTCATTTCCAATATACACTTTAAATATTTTTATAAAAATACCAGGGTAAAAAAATATGATCCAATTAAAGAGAAACTTTTTAATTATATTAATTGAAATTCCATTTGGTATATGTGCAGACACCTAGGAGGGGGTTAATCATATGTTTCAAATTCTTTTAAAAAAATAAAATTAAACTTATAATATTTTTACTCCCTTAGGTATTTGAAACTTTTATACTTATTAAGATATGAATGAATCAATTTATCCCTAACAAATCATATAAACCACATGAAATTTAAGAAACTAGTAAAGTATGGAATGTGTGTTTTTACAAGGATCGACCATGATGTGGGAAACCAACTCCTTGATGTGATTTAGTTTTCACAAAGTCATAGATTCTATATAATAAATCTTATCACCAAATTGTAGTGGTTCGGGTTAGTTATCATCCTACACTCTCTCAAAATATTACACATGTGAGTACTCGTCATATTACATAGATAAACATGAACTACATACCATAGGTTCTTTATACTGGAATCCCACTATTTTTTCTCAACAAAAAACTTTCTCTTTGAATTATGTCTTCATTATTCTCAGGATGTCATAGTTTCAATATAAACAGATAACATTCCTCAACTCAAAGTCTCTAACTACCTTAAAATCTTCAAGAGTAATAACATGAAAATTAATATCTATTTTAATTATCTATTATGGTAAATATTCATAAAATGTTCAAAGTATTCACTGGCTCAAACTTCAAGGACATCGAAACCCTATAGATATTCTGTAGAACTCCTTCATGTTAGCTTTTCTCACAACTCTTCTTTTTTCTCTCTTTCTCAAAATTTTATCACAATTTGTGTCATAGGAACAAGTATAAAAACTAAATTATTATCATTCTTATTATTTTCTTCTTTGATACCCATATGGTGTATCTTTTTTTGCACAATATTTGCTTCTTCTTTTCTAAGAGAGTTTTATAGGTTCTATTAGCACATGCACTCCATAGACATAGTTTTTTCTTCTAGATAGTTATATTTTATTCTAGAAAACTCACATTTATTTAGATTATTGTGCATCACCATTTTACATGTGTCTCCCCACCTTTTATGGTTCATTTCCCAATTTCCATAAATGGAAATATCTTAGGAATATCATACAAGACAAACTATCTACCTTTTTAGGAAATGACTCCCACAATACTCCACATCTCATTTCTCAATAGTTTTATCTAGTAAAGTTAATGGTGTTCCCTTTTATTTTTATTTATAATTGTTTCTCTTTTTAGAATAAGTCTCTTTTTTATAGTAGGCTAAAATTATTATAAAAAATAATCCACAAATATTAATATTTAAATAGTCTTGTAGCACCCCCAACATTTTTGTCCAGGTGTGTTCTTTGGTTAATAATGTTTTCTTTGGTATTAGAAATTTTTTATATGTTTTATGTTTTCCTTAATTTTTATTTGATATTTAAAACCTCCTTTTATCTTAATTTATAATAATTTTTAATAAAAAAATTAAGTAATTTTTAACTTAAATTTTACCCTTATGGATGGAATAGGGTCTGTGTATGGGTTTGTGCCACTCTTCCTTTACAATGGTTTTTTAAGATTTTTTATATATTAAATCCATAATTAAATGGGTTACATAAGGTTATGAAGAAATTTTTATGTGTTTCATAAGGGTAGGTTAGTTTTTGTGTAAGGTTGTTGACTTATGTTAGGGTACTTTTATAATGGTAATGGATTGCGTAAGGGTATTTGTGCAGGGGTACTAGCTTCTGTAAGGGTACCTGTATTAGGGTACTGGCTCAAATAAGTGTATTGGATTTTATAAGGGTAAACTCGGGAACTATGTTAAGGGTATGTCATTGGTTTTAAATACTTCTGTAAGGATAATCCAGACATTATTAAGGGTAAACTAGAGTTGTGTAAGGGTAAGTTAGACTAATGCAAGGGTTCCCCAAATTTTCTAAATGTTGTGTAAGGGTGACCTCTAGGTTTCACATAATACATAAAGGTGTCCATATAACCTTATGAAAATATTAATGGTTATGTAAGGTTAAATCCATGATACCCTTATGTAGCGCTCCTTTTGAAAAAAATTAATAAAAATGGTTTTTTTCTTCTTATCTAGGATAACCTATAACGCCTTTTAAGAGTTTTTAAAAGTTGTAGATCATGAGAGTTTAATTATGATGAGATATTAAATTATATAAATATTTATTTAAAAGGTTTCAAACCATCCCTACTTATGATTCAATTAAAATAGTTAATTAAATGGTTTTCGAAATGTGGGATATTTTATGTTATAAACCAAAAAGTCACCTATGCTTATTTTTAAATAACCAAAACTCCGCTACCCTTGTTTTTCTAGTATATTCTTAATAATAGTTTTAAGATCATTTTCTTCTTTATTAATTGAGGATCATTGGGTAGGAATAGAGTTTTTTTTCATTGAGTGTTTGATCCTCAACTATTCATCAGATATTTTAATTCCTAAAAATATTGACCTTAACTAAGGTAGATGTTTTTTTATAGTGGTGTTAAACCTTAAATTACTCATTATTCCAGATAATTTTTTTATACATGTGATTAAAAGATAATTTGAAAAAATTATATTCAGGAGATAGAGAATTAATTATCTTAATATTTCTGTAAAATCATTATGGTTAATTTATTAAAGTCGCTTATTTAGACTGTGTGTGGGGAGTGTTTTCTAAATTCCATCTTGGTTATTTTGGTAAAATATTTTCTAAATGGGATTATTTATTTAAAAAAAATTTATATTCCCTTTGGTTTTAATGAAATTTCAAAATAGTGAATTTTTTTCTAAAGTATATTTTTAAATAATGAGAGTGGTGATGCTTATCTTGTGAAAATTGCATCAATAAATTGTTTTTATACTAAATGTATTTTCAAGCACAGATGTAGTGACACCTCGTTGTGAAAAAGTTTTCATATAAAGTGAGAATAATTAATTAAATTTTTTTTCAAATATTCACACATGGGAACACTTGTTAACCCTGAGCGTGGATATAATTTTAATAGGTGCTCATGATGGGTAGCCTGAAATCGGTAGACTGTGTTTCAATACTATTTATCATTAGGATTCACTTTAGGGAATAGTATTTATAGTCACCCAATTATTTTATAATATTATTACATGTTTTTTAGTATAATTATCCCTTAAATAAAAAACAAGGATCTAAATTCCTAGTATCTTTCGAAGACTAGGTACATAAAACACCAACTTGAAAATAAAGTGCCTTTATTTTATTCTCCATAATGAGATTCTAAATCCCTTTGAGCTCCTAAAACTATATTGGATAACCTAGGGAATATATAAAATAAGGGGGTGATCTAAAAATACTAGTAAGGGAATAAACATTATAAGGAATCATTACATGTGAGTCATAGGTATAACAATATATCATAAAAGAGAAGGCTTGTGAGTAATCACAGAAGAGAATAACAAAAAGAACATGGTATCATAAGATAATGGAAACATAGAAAATGTGGTATAAATAAACATGACACAATTATATGTCAAGGATAACTTCAAATACAACATAACATGGTGGACAGAGCCCCATTGTAGATTAGGCTTACTCCCTAATTTCATATATAACACCTCATGAGATAAAAACTTTACCCAATGCATTGGAGTGTTATTTGAGAACACCCATCATATCATTCTCATGATTACATTTAATAGATAATTAAATCACTCATAAGGATTAAACATAATAATTTCTCATGGAAAGAAATGGGTTTCATAATATTCCCACATATCATAATCAA
Organism: Viscum album; assembly: GCA_963277665.1. NCBI lineage: Eukaryota > Viridiplantae > Streptophyta > Magnoliopsida > Santalales > Viscaceae > Viscum > Viscum album. The sequence continues at coordinate 891,218,484 of OY728142.1, forward strand.
GAGAGTTCGTAAAGAATGCATTTTATAAATGAACATAAGGCATGTATTTCCCCATCAAAGAAAGGGATAAAAAGATAGTTATATATTTTAGATACATATAATCATCCCATGAAAATAAATATATAGATAAAATGATTTAGAGGTAGATAGTCCATAACCTAATGAAAATGGGTAGTTCGGTGAGATCCCTTACCTTAAGTCTTGTCTTCTTTTGAAGGTGTTATAAACTCCTATATAATAAATATATAATTATTATAAATATATTAAATAACAATACTCATATATATCATACCATATATGATTTTATTTTAACATCTTACCAACCATTTATTAATAATTATTTATTCAAATCACTTTTTCATGTGATAACTGCTTGTTTTTTATACATGTCTTGGATCTATAGTCTTGGTCTTCATAAAATGATTATGGTTTCATAATCTCCAAAATGAAAAAAAATGATATTAATATCTTATATAGTAATTATATATATATATATATTCATCCATAAAATGTATAGATAAAAATCAATTACATCGTTCATGGATACAATAGGTTGTAATGACCCAAACTTTTATTAATGAAAATTCTTCTTGATCTAATTAAATGTATTATTATGTAAAATGGTTATATAACATATGCACTTCTTTGATTTTATTATTTTTGATTTAAAAATACTGTTAATAATTGTGACTATTTCTAATAGAGTCATTGAACAATGATCACATGATTAGTATAAATATAGGGCTTTAACAAATCCAATTTACTCAGACAAGGGAAGCAATGGCCTCAGCCAGTAGAATTGCTCCGTAAAAAGACCATTTTCTTGGAACTCTAAAAGGTGGTGGAACCATTGGGTTTGCTCTTGACCAAGCCCAAGCCGAGCTTCAATAGGTTAAGCTCGAATGGAACTTCCTTTGTGAGAAGTGGAAGTTGATCGAGATTACCACCCAAGGGATGTTATTTGAGCCACCACAAGAGTCTGTCACCATCACACACCTTACCCTTAGGTCATATGCGGGTGTTATAAGGGGTTATGTAACAAGACCCTATCACTATGATTATGTACATTATTTTTCTACAGAGAACATATATTCATTTTATTATGGTTACTTTATAAATTGTTTTTAAATCTCAAATAGTATTTTTAGTTAATATTAAAATAAGAAATATATTTTAATGAATTAATGGATTTTTGAATTAAATAATTTTTTTAATGAAATATTATTAATAAATTAATTTTTATTAAAAATAAAAGATTGTATAATTTTTATGAATACAATTGTAATTTTTATTAAGGTTTTAAAGATGTTATATGGTGCCTTAGTAGACCCTCCAAGGCTTAAAAACATTTTATCTTTTGAAATTGATTTCATAGAGAGTGTGACTCACCTCCACATAAGAAAGACTAATATTTTAATATGTTCATAAATTGACCTTGTAAAATAATGTTTTCCACTCCCCTTTGTAAAAAACCATGGGCAAAAACCATGGGATGGTTTGTGGTTTTGATTAGTTTAATGTGCGGTGCCCAAAACCTTAATAATAAATAATTACCTCTCTTTCCCTATATAAACCAACCCAAGATCCCACTTAATATTAACTAAGAGCCTTTTAAGCTCAACAAAAATCTTCCCTCGTCTCTCTATAATCCTCCCCAAGCTTCCCAACCTCCCAAGAATCCTCTCTCAATCCTCTCCCAAGCCTTTGGAATCACACTTCCAAGTAACAGATTTCTTCCTTTATCATTTTTTTGTATGAATTTCATTATGTTTTTATACCATTTTTTCAATTAAAAATTATGGGATATGATTTCTCACCTCCCCCATACTTCCTTCTTTATGTTTGAATGATGAGATACCCCTTTATCTCTCATTAATGCCTCCCATGTACACCTGTTACCATGCTAAAATTCCGTAAGGGATTTCTCTCTCCTCATTTACAATCAAAAAATTATTTTGTTTTATGAATCTAAATTACATTAAATATGTTGGGAAATGTATATATATAATCCCCTTACTTTCCATTTCATGTAAATATTATGTGACACCTCTTTCTCTCTTATCTACCATTTTTATCAATTCTTATGTCACATCGGTATACTGCTGAAATTACACCCTGATTTTCCAAGACAAAGTCATTGTGTAGTGAATACCATTCCCATTTCTCTATCAAGGGTATTCACCTTTATAAACATTTAATTTTTCATTATATAGGTTCATTTATTAATTCAACATTTATTTATCATGGCATAAATGATGATTTTTAATGAATCCATATTATGTGATTTATGTGGCACACTTATACATGAAATGAAATGATTAAGAATGGTGAACCCTGATATCACTCCAATGCATTGGGTAAAGATTAGTATCATGATATGTCAAGTGAAATGAGGTTTTAATCATGATAATTGAAGTGCAATGAGCCTTGGATCATTCTAATATCATGTTAAATGTTGTTGTCGCATTTCCATGTTATGATAATCATGTTATATCATGCCTTTATGTTAATGTATCTCGTATGCTCCATTGATATGCCTATTTCATAACATGTACTACACACTTCATGTTATTCCTTGTTTACTCCCTTACTGGTCTCTATAGCTCACCCTTTTATTATTCTTTTCCTCGGTTTATCCCATGCAATGCTAAGTATGAACGAATGATGTGTTCATGTAAAAGAAGTTTTCAATAAGATGTTGTGTTTTATGTTGTTATGTAATGTTCCTAAGACCCAAATAAACTAGACCTCTTGATATTCTTGGTTTTATAAAGTGAAGGTTTTATGTAATAAATTATCTTTAAGTGTGAAATAAATAGCAGGGTTGTTATAGTTTGTAAGAGATGATAGGTTTAGTTATTTTTTGGATTAAGATTAGAAAAAACTAGTGAAATCCTTAGAAATAATACTAAGTTTAATAAAAAAATCCCTAAATTTTGGTGATTATTGATTAATTGGTTTATCAAAAAAATAAATCCCTATCTAGATACGAGCAGGCATAGGTGGCTCTCAAAAAAATGTATCCAGGGGTAAAACCCGAAAACACCGCTTTGATCTAGACTCGAATGGGAACTGGTGCATGAAAACGGACCTTGTTGCACTCTTGGATATGACACTCCTGGGGGATATGCTTTGGAAAATTCACAGGCTTAGTATGAACCATTGTTAAAGAAATAAAAAAATTCCCCTAAGAATATATGATGGTAAGAAGATCATGGATAACATATATTAAAGCCTATAAATTCATAAGTTAAGGAAATAAAAGTAATTTATAACTCACATATTTTTGTCTTTAGATTAACCTTTATGTGTTACTCCTAACTTTCATTTTATTCCAGCCAATGGCTGGTAATAGTAGGAATCGGGCTAACAACTAATGTGAAGATCAATCTGAATACTATTCTAATGAGATTCCCAATTCTATGGGAGTGGGAATCATGAACATTTGAATGATACTCTCTTAGTTAACTCAAGTTTTCAATAGAAACATGGGCCAAGAGGAACATTCAAACCCCCACCCCCTAATAAAGAATAAGTCACCATCGAGAGCTTAATGTGTCAAAGACCTCCAAATTTTAATGGATCATCTGATCCCTCAATTGACAAACAATGGATCAACTCCATTGAAAAGATCTTCTTCATCCTTCAATGTTATGAACAAGAGAAGGTACTTTTGGATGCTAATCATATGGAGGGTGAATCTAATAAATGGTGTACATTGATAAAAAAATATGATGCCTTAGGAGAAGATCGAGGCATTGGAATGGAGGGATTTCCAAAAAATGTTTTTTTGACAAATAGATTCATCACACCCTCCGACTTAATATGGAAAGGGAATTCCTTTCCCTCAAGAAAAAAGACGATGAATCCATCAGAGCCTATAAGGAAAAATTCACAAGGATTTCATGATATGTCTTCATCTTTGTTGTTACCCATGAAAGCAAGGTTGACCACTTCATTGGTGGGATATAACCTAGCCTACGGAAATCCCTAGAGATCGGTGACTTAGAGATCTATGAGTAAATTGTTTGATGTTCCATAAAAGTCAAAATAGAGATCAGTGAATCTTAGGGGTATCATGGGGATAGGAATTGTAAGGTGAAATTTAATTCTGGCAGTCCTATGGATAAATCCAATGGTGCTAAGAAAATCCATCACCCCACTTTCCCAGGGTGCAGAAAGAAGAACCCCATAAATTTCCTGAAGGGGATGAGGAAATGCATTAGGTGTGGAAGAAAAGGGAACCTATACATTAACTGCTGACAAGAGAAACTCACAGATGTGATAGAGGAGAGGAATGCTCTGTTTGACCCTCAATACGTTGTTAATTTCTTCAACTGGAAAGAACTAGGGAACTTCGTAAACCAGTTCCCAAAGCCAAGGGTTTTCGGAGGCAACCAAAAACCTCCAAGGAAGCAAGAGAGAGATTTTTCCAGTAGTACTGCCTAAGTCAACCCCGGTAATGAAGTGGTGATAGGTACTATAGTTATTCATTCAACAATAGAGAACGTACATTTTGATTCTGGTTCTATGCATTATTTTATATCTTAATATTTTAGTAGAATAATCCCAACACCACCAAAAATCATTGAAGTGAAGATGTCGGTGAGTATGGAAAATGGGGAAATCATTGCATCCCATGAATATAACTCCTCCCATGTCATAATTTGTGGATTGAACTTCCCAGAGAACCTCGTCATACTCCCTCTACTATATTTTGATGCAATTCTTGGCATTTATTATCTTTCCTTATATAGATCTAGCATAAATTTACATGAGAGGGAAATCACTTTCCATATGGAAAATCAACCCCAAATTATTTACAAGTTAAAGGAGGAATATGAATCTTCTTTAGAACCATCATCTCAAGTGTAGATTTTACTGCCCCATGAGAATGCGTATCTAGCTCAGATGATTGAGTCTAAGGAAGAAACCATCCTTTAATACATACCTATTGTGAGGGAATTCGCTAAAGTGTTTCTTGAGGAATTTTCTGGTCTTCCTCCTGAAAGAGATGTTGAATTCTTGATTGATCTTATACCTGGGGCGTTTCCTATATCCATGACTCCGTATAGAATGGATATTATAGAGCTTGAGTAGTTGAAGAAAAAAATAGAAGAGAATATGGATAAATGGTTTATACACTCAAGTGCTTCACCATGGGGTGCACTAGTCCTCTTCATCAAGAAGAAGTATGGGTCAATTCACCTTTGTATAGATTATCGTGAGCTCAAAAAAATCATGATAAAGAACAAGTATCCTCTTCCACGAATCGATGAATTGTTCTATCAACTAAGTGGAGAAAAATACTTATCCAGGGTGGATTTGTGGTCTGGATATTACCAAGTAATGGGGAAGAAGTAGGATATCCCAAAGACTTCTTTTCATAAAATATATGAGCACTATGAATTCTTAGTAATTCCTTTCAAACTCACTAATGCTCCATAAATCTTCATCGACGTGATGAATAGAGTATTTAGATATTACCTCGACAAATTTTTGGTTGCCTTTAAAGATAATATTTTAATATACTCTAAAACCAAGGAGGATAATGAGGATCATCTAAGAACTGTACTAGAGACCTTACGAAAGGATAAGCTCTATGAAAAGTATAGAAAGTATGAGTTCTGATTGAAGTAGGTCTCATTCTTGGGTCATATCATCACAAGAAATGGGATATCTATAGATCCCTCTAAGAAATTTATAATTGAGGGATGGTCGAGGACAACATTGGTAATGGATATCCGTAGCTTCCTGAGGTTAGCTAGATATTATCGCCGATTTTTGAGAAATTTCTCATGATTTTACAACCCTCTTACCAAGCTAACTCTGAAGGGAGTAAAGTTTTTTTGGAGTGATGAATGTGAAGAGAGCTTCAAGGAGTTGAAAAGTGGGATAATAACTATGCTCATGCTCAAATTACCCACAAGTATAGAACTTTTTGTGGTATTCAGTGATTCTTCAAAGAAGGGCATGGGTTGTGTGTTGATGAAAAATGAAAAATTCATTGCCTATGCTTCAAGGCAATTGAAATTTTATGATCAAAAATATCCAACACATGTTATGGAGTTGGCTGTAATAATATTTACCTTAAAAGTTTGGCGGCATTACCTCTTTGGGGAGAAGTGTGAAATATACACTCACCACAAAGTCCTCAAGTATATATTTACATATAAAGAGTTGAATATGCGCCAACAAAGATGGTTAGAGCTGATCAAATACTATGACTTCTCAATCTATTACCACCCAGGGAAAGAGAACAATTTGTCAGATGCTCTAAGTATAAAGAACCCAGCAATTCTATCATTGATGAGAAATGAAAGGTATCCAATATTCTTAGATTTGATAAAGATGGACATGGGAAACATAAATAAGGGAACATCATCAATCCTTTCACAAATGATTGCTCAACCATCTCTTTTGGAGAGGTTAAAGGATGCTCAAAAGGATGATGATGGAATTCAAAAGAAAGTGGAAACTATCCGAAAAGGGAAATCCTTAGATTTTATTGTTAAGGAATAAGGAATTGTAAGATTTGGGTTAGGATAATGTGTTCCATAAAATCTAAAGTTGAAGAAATATCTTTTGGATGATGCACATAGTTCAAATTTCTCGATTCACCAAGTAAACACAAAGATGTATCGAGATCTCCGAGAGCATTATTTGTGGGATAACATGAAGAAGTAGATCATTGAGTATACATCAAAGTGACTGGTATGTCAGAAAGTAAAGGCTGGGAGGTAGAAGTCTAAGGGGATGATGCAACCATTACCCATACCAGTATAGAAATGGTAGGACATCACTATGGACTTTGTCACCGGACTTTCGAATACATCCAAAGGAAACAATTTTATCTGGGTTGTTGTGGATTGTCTTACAAAGACTGCACACATCATTGAAATTTGTGAGTATTTCTCACTAGATCAACTGGAATGGATATATATTAGATAAGTGGAAAGGCTGCATGGAATAATAATATCGATTGTATCCGATTGAGATCCAAGACTCACCTCTATGTTTTGTAATAGTATTCAACATGTCCTGAATACTGAGCAGAACTTCAATACAACTTATAATCCTCAAACTGATGTCCAATATGAGTGTACTATCCAAAAACATGAGGACATGTTGATAGCATGCTCAATGTACTTCAAAGGTGGATGGTATCAACATCTTCATATAGTTGAGTTATCTTACAATAACAGTTTGCACTCAAGCATCCAAATGGATCCTTATGAATCCCGGTATGGGAAGTGGTGTTGAACACCGGCATGTTGGGATGAAATTGGGGAGTGAAAACTCCTAGGTCTGGAGATGGTCGAATAAATGGTGGAGAAGACTAAGACCATCCAGCAGCACATTAAAGATGCTCAGAGTCGACAAAAGAGCTATGTTGATAATCGTCGATGAGACCTAGAGTTTTATGTTAGAGACATGGTATTCCTCTATATATCACCATGGAAGAGATTTATGAGATTTGAGAATAATTTAAAGCTTATTCCAAGGTACATCAAACCTTTTGAGATCCTTCATTGCATTAGAGAAGTGGCCTATCGACTAGCACTCCCACCAAACCTATCTCAAGTAGATGATGTATTCCATGTATCACTCTAGAGGAAGTACATACCCGACCTATCACATGTACTCAATAAAGAGGTGGTACCTTTGGAGAATGACCTCTCCTATGTAGATAATCTAGTGAAGATCATATATTGTAGGGAACAAGTTCTACAAAATAAGGCAATTCCCCTTGTGAAAGTGTTCTGGAGAAACCACAAGTTTGAAGAAGTGACATGGGAATTGGAGGAAGTAATGAAGCAGAGTTACCCACATCTGTTTTAGTGTGGGAAAAAAAATTCGAGGGCGGAAATTTTTAAGGGGGGAGATTGTAATGACCCAAAATTTTATTAATGAAACTTTCACTTGATCTAATTAAATGTATTATTATGTAAAATGGTTATATAACATATGCACTTCTTTGGTTTTATGATTTTGGATTTCAAAATACCGTTAAGAATTGTGAATATTGCAAATATAGCCATTGAATAGTGATCACATGATTAGTATAAATATAGGGCTTTGACAAATCCAACATCCAGTAGAATTGCTCTATACGAAGCCCATTTTTCAGAGTTCATAAAGGAGGTGGTAGCATTGAAATTATCTCTTGACCAAGCCCAATCTGAGCTTCAAAATTTTAATCTCTAATGGAACCGACTACGGGGAAAGTGGAAGTTGATAGAGATTACCACCCAAGCGATGTTATCTGAGCCACCCCAAGAGTCTGTCACCATCGCACACCTTACCCTTAGGTCATATGTGGGTGTTATCGGGGGTTATGTAATAATATCATATCACTATGATTATGTACAATATTTTTGTATAAAGAATATACATTCTTTTTATTATTTTTACTTTTTAAATAGTTTTTAAAGATCAAATAGTATTTTTAGTAAATATTTAATTAAGAAGTATATTTTGATGAATTAATGGATTTTTGAATTAAATAATATTTTAATGAAATATTATTAATAAATTACTTTTTATTAAATATAAATTATCTTATAATTTTTATGAATACAATTGTAATTTTTATTAAGGTTTAAAAGCTATTTCTGTCAAACCCCATGAATTTTCAAAAAATGTCAGTTTTTATTTTAAAAGTAAAAATTCAAATACTTAGAAAATTATTTAGATAATATGAATATTATTTTTGGAATCAGGATGTCAAAATTATCAAATGGTGAATTTTTCATAATTTACTGAGACAGTCAAATTTTTGGGTAAAAATTAAATGTTTTTTAATTATATATTGTGTCTTATGACATCATAATGACCCAATAGTAATGTAATATAATACTATAAATGATATGTTCGGCCAATATATGTTTTATCTTTAAAATAATGTTATTTTATATTTGTTTTATTAATTTTATGGTGCCTTAGTGGACCCTCGTAGACTTATAAAACATTTTATCTTTCTAAGTTTATTTCCTTGAGAGTGTAACTCACCTCCACCTAATAAAGCCTAATATTTTAATAAGTTAGTACATTGGCCTTGTAAAATAATTTCTTCCTCTCCCCTTTGGAAAAAACCATGGCCAAAAACCTTGGTATGGTTTGTGGTTTTGATTCGTTTAATGTGTGGTGCCTAAAACCTAAATAATAAATAATTCCCTCTCTTTTCCTTTATGATCCATGTGGCACACTTATGCATGAAATGAAATGATTAAGAAGGGTGTGTCCTGATAGCGCTCCATGTGAAATGAGCCTTGGCTCATGCTAATATCATGTTAAATGTTGTTTCCACATTTCCATGTTATGATAATCTTTTTATATTATGAATTTATGTTCATGTATCTATTATGCTCAATTTATAGGCCTATTGACTAACATATATTGTACTCTTCATGTAATTCCTTGTTTACTCCCTTAATAGGCTTTATATCTCACCACTTTATTATTCATGTCCTCAGGTTATCCCATGAAATCCTAAGTACGAAGGAATGATGTGGTCATGTAAAAGAATTTTTCAATAAGATGTTTTGTTTTATGTTGTTATGTAATGTTCTTAAGCCCAAAATACATTATACCTCTCAATATTCCTAGTTTTATCAAGTGAAGTTTTTATGTAATAAATTATTTTTAAGTGTTAAATAAAGAGAAGCGTTGTTATAGTTGGTATCATAGGAGAGGTTTAGTTATTTTTGGGATTAGGATTAGAAAACTCTAGTGAAAGCCTTAGGGATAAGACTAAGTGTAATAAAAACATCCCTAAATTTTTGTGAGTATTGATTAAGTGTTTTATCTAGAAAATGCATCCCTGTCTAGATATGAGCAGGTAGAGGTAGCTCTGGCAGAGATTTATCTAGTGGTAAAACCCAAAAACATTTCTTTTAGTTGGAATCGAACGAGAATTGGTGCACGACAACGAGCCTTGTTGAGCTCTTGGTTACGACACTCCTAGGGGTATTTTTGGTAAATTCACAATCTTAGTACGAACCATTGTCAAGGGAATAAAAAAATTCCCCTAAGAATATATGATGGTAAGTAGATCATGGATTACATAGATTGAAGCCTATAAATTCATAAGTTAAGTAAATAAAAGTAATTTATAAGTCACCCATTTTTGTATTTGGATTTCCCTTTATGTGTTACCCATTACATTCCTTTTATTCCAGCTAATGGCTGGTAATTAGAGGACTCGGGGTAACAACTAATGTGAAGATCAATGTGATGACTATTCTAATGATATTCCCAATCCAATGAGAGTGGGAATCGCGAACTTTTTCATGATACTCTCTCAGTTAACTCAAGTTTTGAATAGAAACATGGTTCAAGAAGAATATTCAACCCCCCCCCCCAGAAAGAAAAATCTTCCATTGAGATCTTAATGAGACAAAGGCCTCCAAATTTTAATGTATTATCTGATCCATCAATTTCCAAACAATGGATCAACTCCATTGAAAATATCTTCTTCATCCTTTATTTTCTGAAAAAGAGAAGTTACTTCTAGTTGCTTATCTTATGGAGGGTGAATTTGATCAATGGTGGACAATGATCAAAAATATGAAGCCTGAGGAGGAGATTGAGGCATTGGAATGGAAGGATTTTCAGAAAATGTTTTTCAACAAATATTTTACTCACACCCTCCGACTTAAGATGGAAAGGGACTTTCTTACCCTCAATAAAAAATACGACGAATCCCTCAAATCGTACAAAGAAAAATTCACAGGGCATGAACGATATGTCTTCGGAATTTTTGTTATCCCCAAATGCAAGGTTGACCGCTTCTTTGGTAGGATAAAACCTTGCCTATGGAAATACCTAGTGATCTGTGACTTCGAGAGCTATGCGGAAATTTTTTTCTGTTCCCTCAAAAGTTGAAATAGAGATCGGCGAATCTCAGGAGTATCATGGGGATAAGAAGCATAAGGTGGAATTTAATTCTGGTGGATTGATTGATAAATCCAATGGTGATAAGAAAATCTAGCACCCCATTTTCCCAAGGTGTGAAATGAATCACCCCATAAATTTCCTGAAGAGGACGAAAAAATTATTTAGGTGTGGAAAAAAAGGGCACCTGGCCATTAACTGCCAACAAGATAAACCCACGGTGGATATAGAGAAGAGTAATGCTCCGTTAGACCCTGAAATAATTGTTAATTTCTTCAACTTCAAAGAACCAAAGAAATTTGTAAAATATTACCCTAATCCAAGGGTTTTTAGAGGCAACCAATAGCCTCCAAGGCATCAAGGGTGAGATTTTTCCATCACTACTGCCAAAGTAAACCCAAAAACGAAGTTGTGACAAGTAATCTAGTTATTCATTCAAGAATAGAGAACATACTTTTTTATTATAGTTCTACACATTCTTTTATATCCCAAATGTTTAGTAGAACAATCCCAAGACCACCAAAAATCATGAAAGTGAAGATGTCTGTGAATACGGAAAATGGAGAAATCATTGCATCCCATGAATATAACTCCTCCCTTGTCATAATTTGTGGATTAAAATTCCCATAGAACCTCACCATACTCCCTCTAGTGAAATATGATTCAATTCTTGGCATGGATTGGCTTTCATTATATAGAGCCAACATAAATTTTTGTGAGAGGGAAATCACTCTCCATATGGAAAATTGACCCTCGATTCTTTACAAGTGCAATGAGGAAGATGAATCTTTTTTAGCACCATCATCTCAAGAGTGGATATTAACACCCTATGAGCATGCGTATATGGATCAGATGATCGAGTCTAAGGAAGCAATCATCCTTGAAGGCATTCCTATTATGAGGGAATTAACTGAAGTGTTTCCTGAGGAATTTTCTAGTATTCCTCCTGGAAGGGATGTTGAATTCTCGATTGATATTATACCTGGGGCATTGCCTATATCAAATATTTTGTATAGAATGGTTGTTGTGGATCTTGAGGAGTTAAAGAAACAACTATAGTAGAATCTGGATAAAGAGTTTATACACCCATGTGCTTCACCTTGGGGTGAACTAGTCCTCTTTATCAAGAAGAAGGATGGGTCAATGCGACTTTGTATTGATTATCGTGAGCTCAAAAAAATTTGATAAAGAAAAAGTATCCTCTTCCAAGAATTGATGTCTTGTTCTATCAGCTACATGGAGTACAATACTTCTCCAAGGTGGATTTGCGATCGGGATATTACCAAGTAAGGGTGAAGAAGGAGGATATACCCAAGACTACTTTTCATACAAGATACAGGCACTATGAATTCATAGTAATGCCTTTTAGACTCAATAATGATCCAGAAATCTTCATGGACTTGATTAATAGAGTCTTTAGAGATTATCTCAATAAATTTTTGGTAGTATATATATGGTATTCTAATATACTCCAAAACCAAGGAGGATCATGAGGAGCATCTAAGAACTATACTAGAGACCTTATAAAAGGATAACATCTAATAAAAGTACAGAAAGTGTGATTTTTGGTTGAAGGAGGTCTCATTCTTGGGTCATATCATTACAAGAAATGGGATGTCTGTGGATCCCTCCTAGATAGCTACAATTGAGGGATGGATGAGGACAACATCGGTAACATATATCTGTATCTTCTTGGGGTTATCTGGATATTATCTCTGATTTGTGAGAATTTTCTCATGATTTTACAACCCTCTAACTAAGCTAACTCGGAAGGGAGTAAAGTTTGGTTGGAGTGATGAATACGAAGAGAGTTTCAAGGAGTGGAAAAAGAGGCTTATCACTACGCCCATGATCATATTTCCCACAAGTGGATAAATGTTTTTGGTATTCAGTGATGCTTTGAAGAAGGGAATGGGTTGTGTGCTGATGAGAAATGATAAAGTCATTGCCTGTGCTTCAAGGAAATTGAAAGTTCATGAGTAAAACTATCCAGCACATGATCTGGAGTGGGTTGTATTAATCTTCGACTTAAAATTTTAGTGACAATACCACTTTAGGGATAAGTTCGAAATATACATAGACCACAAAAGCCTCATGTATATATTCACACAGAAAGAGTTGAATATGTACCAATGATGGTGGTTAGAGATGATCAAATACTATGATTTCTCAATCCATTTCCACCCTAGGAAAGTGAACAAGGTGGAGGATTCTCTAAGTATAAAGGACCCATTAAATATATAATTGATGAGAATTGAAAATGATCCAATCTTATTATATTTTATGAAGATGGACATGGTAATCATAAAAAAGGTAACATCATCAATCCTTTCACAAATGATTGTTCAACCATCTCTTTTTGAGAGGTTAAAGGATGATAAAAGGGATGATGTGAGAATTTAGAAGAAAGTGGAAACTATTAGAAAAGGGAAATCATCAGAGTTAAATGTTAATGAAGATGGAATTGTGATATTTGGGTCATGACTATGTGTTCCATTAAATACAGAGTTGAAGAAAGAAATTATGGATGATTCACATAGTTTAAATTTCTCTATTCACCCAAGAAACACAAATATGTATTGAGATCTCCGAGATCATTATTGGTGGGATAACATGAAGAAGGAGATCTCTGAGTATACATCAAAGTGCCTGGTATGTCAGCAAGTGAAGGCTGAGAGGAAGAAATCTAAGGGGATGATGATACCATTACCCATACCAGCATGGAAATGAGAGAACATCACCATAGACTTTGTCATCGGACTTCCAAAGACATCCAAAGAAAAAAATAATATCTAGTTTGTTGTGGATCATCTTACAAATACTGCACACTTTATTGAAATTCTAGAGGATTTCTCACTAGATCAAATAAAATGGATATATAATAGAGAAGTGGTACGGATTCATTGAATACCACTATTGGTTGTATCCGATCAGGATCCAAGATTCACCTCTAAGTTTTGGAATATTATTATACATGCCTTGAATACTGAGCTTAACTTCATTAAGACTTCCTCCAATGGCCTGAAGGCCTTCATTTTTAATTGATTTTGATAATCCACCTTTCAAGGTGTGAGGTGGAACCCTAACAAGGCCCATAGGTGTAAGTATTACATGGCCCGTATGCCTTAGAGGAATTCATTGTCTGTAGGCTTAAAACATTACATACAACCCAGACTAACTACTTGGAACTGCTCCTCCCCATCATTTTCATCGTAAAATCAGCTCTCTGCCTTTGTATGGATGTTCGGCTAGGCATTCCCATGCATGCATAGGCGTGTCCCAATGGCAGGTGTCATACCCTCTCATTCTTGAAATCCATTTAGATTCTGCTATGGTGAAAGCTCTTTGCTCATCCTCCTTATAAATCTTGTTCCTTATAGGTTTTCTGGTTTTCATCTACGCTTAATGTGGCCTGAAGGCCTTGAGGTTTCCCAAAGGCCTTACTGACCCGAAGGCCTAGGTGGCCCGAAGGCCTTCAAGGACTCAGGGACCAAATCGGTGGCCCGAAGACCCAAACGGGGGCAAAATCCCGGCTGCTAGAGTTCCAAACAGTGCCTACTACAGTTCCTGCTAGAGTACCTGCTACAGTACTACACAGTTCTTGCTACAGTACTACTACAGTAACCCAGAAATTCTGCCTCCGCCTGGTTTTGATCCATGGTCGCTTGGATGCACTTATAGAGTCCTTACCAACCGGGCTAAGGATCATGTGCTTCATTACGACTTATCATCATCAAACTGATGGAAAATCTGAGTGGACTATCCAAACACTTGAGTACATGTTGAGAGAATGCTCGATGGACTTCAAAGGTAGATTGGATAAACATCTTCCTCTAGTTGAGTTTACTTACAATAATAGTTTCCACTCAAGAATCCAAATGGATCCTTATGAAGCCCTATATGGGAAGAGGTGCATAACACCGACATGTTGGGATGATGTTAGGGAGTGAAAAATACTAGGTCCAGAGATGGTCGAAGAAATGGTGGAGAAGGTTAAGACCATCCAGCAGCACATTAAATCTACTTAGAGTCGAAAAAAGAGCTATGTTGATAATCATCAATGAGACCAAGAGTTTGATATCAAAGACATGGTATTCCTCTGCATATCACCATGGAAGAGAGTTATGAGATTTGGGAAAAAGGGAAAGCTTATTCCAAGGTACATCGTCCCTTTTGAGACCCTTGGTCACATTGGAGCAGTGGCCTATCAACAAGAACTCCCACCAAACCTATCTCAAATACATGATGTATTACATGTATCACACTTGAGGAGGTACTTACCTGACCCATAGCATGTACTCAATTTATAGATGCTACCATTGGAGAATGGCCTCTCATATGAAGATAATCCAGTGAATATCTTAGATCATAGGGAAAATGTTACATGAAATAAGACAATGTCCCTCGTGAAAGTGTTGTGGAGAAACAAAAAGTTTGGAGAATCAATGTGGGAATCGAAGGAATTCATGAAGCTGAGTTACCCGTATCTATTTTAGTGTGGGAAAAGGAAATTTCGAGGGATAAATTTTTCAAGGTGGGAATATTTTAACGACCCAAAATTTAGTTAAGGAAAATTCTTCTTGTTCTAATTAAATTTCTTATTATGTAAAATGGTTATATAACATATGAAATTTTTTGGTTTTGTGATTTTGGATTTCAAAATACCATTATGAATTTTGACCATTTCTAATATCGTCATTGAATAGTGATCGTATGATTATTATAAATATAGGGCTTTAAAAAATCCAATTTACTCAGACAAAGGAATCGATGGCCTCATCCAGTAGAATTTCTCCGTACGAAGACCATTTTTTAGAGCTCAGAAAGGTACTGGAATCATTGGGATTCACTCTTGACCAATCCCAACCTGAGATTCAACATATTAATCTTGAATAGAATATCCTACGGGAGAAGTGTATGTTGATAGAGATTACCACTCGAGCAATGTTATTCGAGCCACCCTAAGAGTCTGTCACCATCGCACACCTTACCCTTAGGTCATATGTAGGTGTTATCAGGGATTATGTAACAAGACCCTAGCACTATTATTATGTACATTATTTTTTTATAAATAATATACATTCAATTAATTATTTTTACTTTGTAAATAGTTTTTAAATATTGAATAGTAGTTTTAGTTGATATTCAATTAAGAAATATATTTTGATGAATTAATTGATTTTTGAATTGAATAATATTTTAATGAAATATTATTACTAAATTACTCTTTATTAAATATAAATTATCTTATAATTTTTATGAATAAAATTGTAATTTATATTAAGGTTTGAAAGCTGTTTTTGTCAAAACCCATGAATTTTGGATAAATGTAAGTTTTTATTTTAAAAGTAAAAATTCATTTATTTATACAATTATTTAGATAAAATGAATATTATTTTTGGAATCATGATGTAGAAATTATCCAACAGTGAATTTTTCATAATTTTCTGAGATAGTCGAATTTTTGGGTAAAAATTAAATACCATTTAATTATATAATTTATTTTATGACATCATAATGACCCAATAGTGATGTAATAAAATACTATAAATAATATTTTCGTCCAAAATATGTTTTATATTTAAAATAATATGATTTTATATTTGTTTTATTAATTTTATGGGGCCTTAGTTGACCCTCCAAGACTTATAAAACATCTTATCTTTTTAAATTCATTTCCTTGAGAGTGTGACTCACCTTTACATAATCAAGACTAATATTTTAATAAATTCGTCTATTGGCCTTGTAAAATAATTTTTTTTCACTCCCCTTTATCAAAAACCATGGAATGGTTTATGGTTTGGATGAGTTTAATGTGTGGTTCCCAAAAACTAAATAATAAAGAATTCCTTCTCTTTTCCTATATAAACCCACCAAACATCCCACTTCCTCTTAACTCAAATCCTTTGGAGATTGAATAAAATATGACCTAATATATCTATAATCGTCCAAAGTCACTTCAATCTCCCAAGAATCATCTCTCAAGCCTCTCCCAAGACTTTGGAATCAAACTTCCAAGTAAGGGATTTCTTCCTTTCTCATTTTTTGTCCAAATTTCATTATATTGTTATACCATTTTTTCAATTAAAAATGTTGGGGTATAATTTTTCTCCTCCCCCATACTTCCTTAATTATGTTTTAATGATTAGATACCCCTTTATCTCTCATTAATTCCTCCCAAGTACACCCGTTACCATGTCGAAATTCCATAAGGGATTTCTCTCTCCTCATTTACATTCAAGCAATTTTGTTGGTTTATGAATATAAATTCCATTAAATATGTTGGTAAATGTATCTATATGAACCCATTACTTTACATTTCAGGTAAATATGATGATACACCTCTTTATCTCTCATTAACCATTTTTATAAATTCTTATGTCACACCATTATGTTGCTGAAATTGCACCATGATTTTCTAAACCAAAGTCAGTGTGTAGTGAATACCATGACCATTTCTCTATCAAGTATATTCACCTTTATTCACATTTTATTATTTATTATATATTTACATGTATTAATTCCACGTTACTTTATCCAGGAATAAATGATGATTTTTAATGAATCCATGTTATATGATCCATGTGGCACACTTATGAATCAAATGAAATTATTAAGAAGAGTGTGCCCTAATAGCGCTCCAATGCATTGGGTAATGATTAGTATCATGATAAATCAATTGAAATGAGGGTTTACTCATGATAATTCAAGTTAAATGTGGTTTTACTCATGATTCATGAGCAATGAGCCTCATCTCATGCTAATATCATGTTAAATGTTGTTGCCACATTTCCATGTTATGATAATCATGTTATATAATGCCTTTATGTTCATGTATCTCTTATGCTCTGTTGATATGCCTATTGCCTAAAATGTACTATACTCTTCATTTTATGCCTTGTTTACTCCATTTCTGGTCTTTATAGCTCACCCTTTTATTGTGTATGTCCTTAGGTTATCACATGCAATGCTAATTACGAAGGAATGATGTGGTCATGTAAAAGAAGTTTTCAATAAGATGCTGAATTTTATGTTGCTATGTAATATTACTAATCCCCAAAGACACTAGGCCTCTGGATATTCATGGTTTTATCAAGTGAAGTATTTATGTAATAAATCATGTTTAAGTGTGAAATAAATATCAGGGTTTTTATAGTTAGTATCAAAGGATAGGTTTAGTTATTTGTGGGATTAGGATTAGAAACCCCTAGGGAAAGCCTCAGGGATAAGACTAAGTTTAATAAAAACAACCCTAAATTTTGGTGAGTATTGAGTAAGTGGTTTATCAAGAAAATACATCCATGTCTGGATAAGAGTAGTTAGAGTTAGCTATGACATAGATGTATCTAACAGAAAAACCCAAAAACACCAATTTGAGCTAGACTCAAACGGGAACTAGTGCACGACAACGAGCCTTGATGCACTCTTTATTACAACACTCATGGGGGATATTATTTTGTAAATTCACAATATTAGTATGAAATATTGTTAAGGGAATAAAAATCCCCTAAGAATATATAATTGTAAGTAGCTCATGGATAACACAGATTGAATCCTAAAAATTTGTAAGTTAAGGAAATAAAAGTAATTTATAAGTTACTTATTTTTTTCTTTGGATTATCCGTTATGTGTTACCACTAAATTTCCTTTTATTTTAGTCAATGGCTGTTAATAGTTGGACTCAGGATAACAAACAATATTAAGATCAATGTGATGACTTTTCTAATGATATTTTCAGTCCGATGGGAGTGGGAATCGTGAACTTTGTCACGATACTCTCTCAGTTCACTCATGTTTTGAATAGAAACATGGGTCAAAGGGAATGTCCAACCTCCCCCCCCCCTAAGAAATAAAAATTCAACATCGAGAGCTTCATGAGACAAATGCCTCCTACTTTTAATGGATTATTTGACCCTGATTTCCGAACAATTGATTAACTCCATTAAAAAGATCTCCTCCATCCTTCAATGTTATGAAAAAAGAGAAGGTACTTCTAGTTTCTTATCGTATGGAGGGTGACTCTGATAAATGGTGTACATTGATCAAAAATATGAATCCTAAGGAGGATATTGAGGCATTAGAATGGAAGTATTTTCAGAAAATGTTTTTAGACAAATATTTTCCTCGCGCCCTCCAACTTAAGACGGAAAGGGACTTCCTTGCCCTAAAGAAAAAAAGATGACAAATCCATCAGAGCGTATGAGTAAAACATCACAAGGATTTCATGATATTCCTTCGGATTTGTCATTACCCTTGAATTCAAGGTTGATCGATTCTTTAGTGGGATAAAACCTAGCCTACAGAAATCCCTAGCGATCTGGGACTTCGAGAGCTGTGAGGAAATTTTCTCATGTACCCTCAAAGTCGAAATGGAGATCGATGAATCATCGGGTTATCCTGGGGATAAGAATCATAAGGTGTAATTTAATTCTGGTGGTCCGATGGAAAAATCCAATGGTGAAAATAAAATCCACAACCCCACTTTCCCAAGGTGTAGAAAGAAGCACCCCAGAAATTGCTTGAAGGGGATGACAAAATGATTTATGTGTGGAATAGAAGGGAACCTTTCCATTAATTGCCAACAATAGAAACACACAGAGGCTATATAGGAGACTAACACTATGTTTGACCCTCAATTCATTGTTCATTTCTTTCAACTACAAATAACCAGGGCACTTTGCAAACTAGTTCCCTAAGCCAAGGGTTTTTTGAGGCAACCAACAACCTCCAATGTAGTAAGGGTGATCTTTTCCCATCACTACCACTGAATTGAACCCCTAAAATGAAGTGGTGATAGGTACTCTAGTTATTCATTCAAGAATATAAAACATACTTTCAGATTCTAGTTCTATGAATTCTTTTATATTTCAAAAGTTTAGTAGAATAATCCCAACACCACCACAAATCATGGAAGTGAAGATGTCAGTGAGTATGGAAAATGGGGTAATCATTGCATCCCATGAATATAACTCCTCCCCTATCATAATTTTTGGATTTAACTTCTTGTAAAACCTCTTAATACTCCCTCTAGTGTAATTTGATACAATTCATGGCATGGATGGGCTTTCCTTATATAGATCCAACAAAAATTGTTGTGAGAGGGAAATCACTCTCCATATGAAAAATAGACCCCTGATTATTTACAAGTTCAAAGAGGAAGATTAATATTCTTTAGCACCATCAAATCAAGCATGGATATTAATTCCCTATGATCATGCATATCTGGCTCAGATTATTGAGTCTAAGGAAGCAAACATCCTTGAATATATGCCTATTGTGAGGGAATTTGCTGAAGTGTTTATCGAGGAATTGTCTAGTCTTCCTCCTATAAGAGATGTTGAATTCTTGATTGATCTTATACTTGGAGTGTTTCCAATATCAAAGAATCCATATATAATGGTTATTATTGATCTTTAGGAGTTGAAGAAAAAACTAAAAGAGAATCTGGATAAAGGTTTTATATGCCCAAGTGCTTCACCTTTGGGTGAAACAGTCCTCTTCGTCATGAAGAAGGATGGTTCAATGCACCTTTTTATTGATTATTGTGAGCTCAACAAAATCACAATAAAGAACAAGTATCCTCTACCATGAATTGATGACTTGTTCAATCAGCTACATGGAGCACAATACTTCTTTAAGGTGGATTTGCGGCCATGATATTACAAAGTAAGGGTGAATAAGGATGATATCCCCAAGACTACTTTTCGTACAAGATACGGGCACTATTAATTCATAGTAATGCCTTTCAGACACACTAATGCTCTAGAAATCTTCATGGACTTGATGAATAGAGTCTTTAGAGATTACCTTGAAAAAATTGAGGTAGTCTTTATAGATGGTATTCTAATATTATCCAAAACCAAGGAGGGTCATGACAAGCATCTAAGAACTATACTAGAGACCTTGTAAAAGGAGAAGCTCTAGGAAAAGTACAGAAAGTATGAGTTTTGTTTGAAGGTGGTATCATTATTGGGTCACATCATCATAAGAAATGGGATGTCTATGGATCCCTCCAAGATAACTTCGATTGAGGGATGGTCGAGGCCAACATAGGTAATGGATATCCATAGCTTCCTGGGGTTAACTGGATATTATCACCGATTTTTGAGAAATTTCTCATGATTGTACAACCCTCTTACCAAGCTAACTTGGAAAGGAGTAAAGTTTGATTGGAGTGATGAATGTGAAGAGAGATTCAAGGATTTAAAAGGGAGGCCTATCACTGTTCCTGTGATCACATTTCCCACAAGTGGATATCTTTTGTGGCATTCAATGATTCTTTGAATAAGGGCCTGGGTTGTGTATTGATGAAAAATGACAAAGTCATTGCCTATGATTCAAGTAAATTGAAAGTTCATGAGAAAAACTATCATACACATGATCTGGAGTTTTTTGTAGCGATCTTCACCTTAAAAATTTTGTAGCATTACCTCTTTGGAGAAAAGTGTGAAATATACATAGACCATAAAAGCCTCAAGTATATATTCACATATAAAGAGTTTAATATGCACCAATGAAGATAGTTAGATTTGATCAAATACTGTGACTGCTCAATCCATTACCACCCTAGGATACTGAACAAGGTGGTGGATGATCTAAGTAGAAAGGACCCAAAAATTCTATCATTTATGAGAATTGAAGAGGATCCAATCTTCTTATATTTGATGAAGATAGACATGGGAATCATAAATAAGGGAACATCATCAATCCTTTCACAAATAATTTATCAACCATCTCTTTTAGAGAGGTTAAAGGGTGCTCAAAAGGATGATGTGGGAATTAAGAAGAAAGTGGAAAGTATTAGAAAAGTTAAATCCTCAGATTTCAATGTTAATGAATAAGGAATTGTGAGATTTGGGTCAAGACTATGTGTTCTATCAAATCTGGAGATGAAGAAAGAACTTTTAGATGATGCACAAAGTTCGAATTTCTCCATTCACCCAGGAAACACAAAGGTGTGTCAAGACCTCTGAGAGTATTATTCATGGGATAAAATTAAGAAGCAGATCATTGAGTATACATCAAAGTGATTGGTATGTCAGCAAGTGAAGGCTGAGAGGAATAAGTCTAAGGAGATGATGCAACCATTATCCATACCAGCATGGAAATGGTAGAACATCACCATGGACTTTGTCACCAGACTTCTGAAGACATCCAAAGGAAAAAAATCTATCTAGGTTGTTGTGGATCTTCTTACCAAGACTACACACTTCATTGAAATTTGAGAATATTTCTCACTGGATCAACTAGAACAAATATATATCAGATAAGTGGTAAGTTTACATAGAATACCACTATCAATTGTATTCGATAGAGATCCAATATTCGCCTCTATGTTTTGGAAGAGTCTTCAACATGCCCTGAATACTAAGATTAACTTCAATATGGCTTATCATCTTCAAACTGATGTCCAATATGAGTGGACTATCCAAACACTTGAGGATATGTTGAGATCATGCTCAATGGACTTAAAAGGAGGATGGGATCAATATATTCTTCAAATGGAGTTCTCTTACAGTAATAGTTTCCACTCAAGCATCCAAATGGATCCTTATGAAGCCCTATATGGGAAGAGTTGCATAACACCAGCATATTGGGATGATGTTGGGGATTGAAAACTCCTAGGTCTAGAGATGTCCGAATAAATGGTGGATAAGGTTAAGACCATCCAGCATCACATTAAAGCTGCTCATAGTCGAAAAAATAGTTATGCTGATAATCATTGATGAGACCTAGAGTTTTATGTCAGATACATTTTATTCTTCCACATATTACCATAGAAGAGAGTTATGAGATTTGGGAAGAAGGGAAATCTTACTCCAAGGTGCATCAGCCCTTTTGAGATCCTTGATCGCATTGGAGTAGTGGCCTATTGACTAGCACTCCCACCAAACCTATCTCAAGTACATGATGTATTACATGTATCACTCTTGAAGAAGTAAATACTTGACCCATCACATGTACTCAATCCAGAGGTGGTACCATTGGAGAATGACCTCTCTTATAAAGATAATCCAGTGAAGATCTTAGATTGTAGAAAAAAACTTCTATGAAATAAGACAATGCCCCTCAAGAAAGTGTTGTGGCAAACCAAAAGTTTGAAGAAGAAACACGTGAATTAGAGGAAGTAATGAAGTAGAGTTACCCGCATCTTTTTTAGTGTGGGAAAAGAAAATTTAGAGGGAAAAATTTCTTAAGGGGGGAATATTGTAACGACCCAAACTTTTATTAATGAAAATTTATACTGATATAATTAAATGTATTATTATATAAAATGGTTATATAACATATGCGCCTCTTTGTTTTTATGATTTTGGATTTTAGAATACCATTAAGAATTTTGAACATTTCTAATATAGTCGTTAAGAAGTGATCACATGATTAGTATAAATATAGGGCTTTAACAAATCTATTTTACTCAGAAAAAGGAAGCGATGGCCTCATCCAATAGAATTTCTCTGTATGAATCACATTTTTTTGGATCTTGAAAAGGAGGTGGCATCATTGGTCTTCTCTCTCGACCAAGCCCAATCTGATCTTCAACACGTTAAGCTTGAATGGAACCGCCTACGGGAGAAGTGGAAGTTGATAGAGATTACCACCTAAGCGATGTTATTCGAGCCACCCCAAGAGTCTGTCACCATCTCACACCTTACCCTTAGGTCATATTCAGGTGTTATCAAGGATTATGTAATAATAACTCAGCACTATGATTATGTACATTATTTTTTTATAGATAATATACATTCATTTTATTACTGTTACTTTGTAAATAGTTTTTAAATCCCAAATAGTATTTTTAGTTAATATTCTATTAAGAAATATATTTTAATGTATTAATGGATTTTTGAATTAAATAATATTTTAATGAAATATTATTACAAAAATAATTTTTATTAAATATAAATAATTGTATATTTTTTATGAATACAACTGTAATTTTAATTAAGTTTGGAAGCTGTTTTTGTCAAAACCTATGAATTTTCGATAAATGTCAGTTTTTATTTTAAAATTAAAAATACACATATTTAGAAATTTATTTAGATAAAATAAATATTATTTTTTGTAATCACAATGTCAAAATTATCCAATGGTGAATTTTTCATAATTTTCTGAGACAGTCGAATTTTTGGGTAAAAATCAAATACAGATTAATTATATAATGTGTTTTATGACATCAAAATGACCCAATAGTGATGAAATAAAATACTATAAATGATATTTTAGGAAAATATATGTTTTATCTTTAAAATAATGTGATTTTAGATTTGTTTGATTAATTTTATTGTGCCTTAGTGCACCCTCCAAGACTTATAAAACATTTTATCTTTTTAAATTGATTTCCTTGAGAGTGTGACTCCCCTCTACATAAGCAAGACTAATATTTTAATAAGTTCAGACATTGTATTTTTAAAATATTTTTTTCCAATACCATTTGGTAAAACCCATGGGAGAAACCATGGTATGTTTTGTGTTTTTGATTAGTTTAATGTGTCATGCCCAAAACCTAAATAATAAAGAATTCCATCTCTTTCGCTATATAATCCCACTCAAGATCTCACTTACTATTAACTCAAAGCCTTTAGAGCTAGACCAAAATCTTCCCTCATCTCACTATAATCCTCCCAAGGTGACATAGCTCCCAGGAAGTCTCTCTCAAGCCTCTCCCAAGCCTTTGAGATCACACTTCCAAGTAAGAGATTTCTTTCTTTCTCATTTTTTTGTCCAAATTTTATTATGTTTTCATACCATTTTTTTCAATTAAAAATGTTGGGGTATGATTTTTAACATCCCCAATACTTACCTCCTTATTTTTGAATGATTATAGACCCTTTATTTCTCATTAATGCCTCCCATGTACACTTGCTACCATGCAGAAATTCCATAAGGGATTTCTCTCTCCTCATTTACATTCAAGCAATTATTTTATTTTATGAATCTAAATTCCATTACATATGTTGGTAAATGTATATATATGAACCAATTACTTTCAATTTTATTTAAATATTATGAGAAACCTATTTATATCTCATCATCTACTTTCAGTAATTCTTTTGTCACGTCGTTATGCTGCAAAAATTGCAGCACGATTTTCCATGCCAAAGTCACTGTGTAGTGAATACCATGCCCATTTCTCTATCAAGGGTATTCACATTTATGCGCATTTAATTATTTATTATAGAGTTTCATTTTTTAATTCCACATTCCTTTATCATGTAATAAATTATTATGTTTAATGTATACATGTTATATGATCCATGTGGCACACTTATGCATGAAATGAAATGATTAAGAAGGGTGCGCCCTGATAACGCTTCAATGCATTGGTTAAATATTATTATCATGATACGTCAAGTGAAATTAGGTTTTACTCATTATAATTCATGTGAAATTAGTGTTTACTCATTCTATATGTGAAATAAGACTTGGCTCATTCTAATATCATGTTAAATGCTGTTTCCACATTTCCATGTTATTATAATCATGTTATATCATGCCTATATGTTCATGTATCTATTATGATCCATTGGTATGCCTATTTCATAAAATGTATTGCACTCTTCATGTTATTTATTGTTTACTCCCTTAGTCTTCTTTATAGCTCAACCTTTTAATATGCATGTCTACAGGTTATCCCATGCAATGCTATGTACGAAGGAATGATGTGGTCATGTAAAAGAAGTTTTCAATAAGATGATGTGTTTTATGTTGTTATGTAATGTTCCTAAGACCTAAAGAAACTATACCTCTAGATATTCTTGGTTTGATAAAGTGAAGTTTTTATGTAATAAATTATGTTTAATGGTGAAACAAAGTACAGGGTTGTTATATAGGTTGTACGTACGCATGAACATTGTTCCCATTGTCAATGGATAGAAAGAAATAAAGGTAAATAATAATTCAAATTTAAAAAAAATTATAATTTTATAAATAAAATATATATATATTTATTAAATTCATCATTATAACATTTTTTGAGAGGCAATGATGGAAAATGAATTACCTAGGTTTGCAAAGTTGTAGTCTGTTGTACACATGAACGATGATTTTTTCCTATTTGATGGAAGTGTATATGGAATTAGGTGATGAGATTGACATAATAAAATCTATTTATATGGGAGATAATTTTTTATTATTTCATAATGTGTTAATAATATTTTAATGAGGTAAAATAATAAATAAAACTAAAACATTTGATTAAAGATTACACCTCTTCTTTAGACAAGTTCTTTTCCTTTACACCTTAAACCCTATAGGGTTAGTATTTTTCCCTAAATATGACCTCTATAACATGTGGAGAGATTTTATTAAGGGATTTTATAATATATTATCTTAACTAAAAATATTTTCAATTGTAAATAAAAGATCAGAGAAGTAACCCTTTTATAAGTGAGGAGAAGGGAACTCTTGGAATTACTTAAAATATTAAATTAAAATAAATTAATTTTCATGAAAAATGGATCCAAAATGATATTATTATTTTATATGATGATGATGGGTATAAATACAATCATCCAATAAAATTTTTATAAGCTTATGTTAGGTTTTTATCCTTATCACTTTGTTTTTAACCAACGTTAACCCTTTTTGACAATAATAACGAAGTTTTTACACTTTAATTGTCAATATAGTTACTATAAAAAGAAAATTGGTACATAAATGAAAAATATTTGATATTTTTAAATATATAAAAATCTCTTTTTTGAATATATAATTTATAGAAATTTTAAATCATTTAATAAAATATATTTTATTGTAAAATAATATTAATGTCATTTTAGAACTATTCGTTTAATTTGACTTTGAAAACAAAAAGATGAAAATGTAATTATAATATAATACTTTAACACATCATTAAAATTTTATATTTATATAAAAAAAATTCACACAATAATTCATTAAAATTATATTAAATTTAATATTTTTAAATTCATTTCTTTTATTTTTCTATTAATTGAATAAATACTATGTCTGGGTTATGTAAGCATTTAAGGTGATTATTTCATCACTAAAAATTAGAAATTAATTAATATGATAAAAATATTTTATATTTTAAATAATTGTTTATAATTCAACATATCCTTTTCTTATCCCTATGTAAAAAATATATATATAATAAATCAAATAGAATGACATTTTTTACTTTTCTTTACATAAAATAATATAAAGGTGAAAATAAAAGAAATATGGAAAAATGTTTCTATATTTTAAAAAATTGGATTGAAATTTATAAAATAAAACTATATTCAGTGATAAAATATAGTTTTATTGTCATTTTTTAGTTCTTATCATGGTACTTTTAACCTTAATTACCCGATTTACCATTTCTGTGGTGATAATTATTTTCTATGGTTACTATTTAAAATAACCAAAAATAAAATGAATGTATTTAAAGAATTTAAAACTATTGTTTCTAAATTTGGAATCCTTTTTTAAAGATTAAATTTCTATAAGTGGTATAAATTAATTTAATATTAAAAATTAAAATGTACTAAAAAACATATTTTCAGAAAAAAAATTCCTTTTAAGTATAATAAAGTTATTTTACCAAATTCAAGTATAAAATTAATTCTAGATACTATAATTAGATTATTTTTACTCAAAATAAAATAATTAATATTTAAAACTAATAAAAAATAGAATTTTACCTTTTAAATACTTTAAAATAAAATGTATTTTTCAATAAAAATCAATGTGTTTCACTATTCATTGAGAAATAAAACAATTCATAAAAATATAAAAATTTCATCATAATATAATTTTGATATAATGATTTCAAAATTGCTATAATTTTTATAAAATAAAATTTCTAAAAGTTCCAGAAATTAATTATGATATTTTCTCAAAATAAATAAAAAAACTATTTTTGAAGAAAATGTATTTCTGAAGAATAAAATGAATTTATTAAAAATTTAGTGATTATTTATTAATTTTTTATCAATAAATTAATATTATGTATTACCTTTATATATATTTCATAAATAAATTAATCATATTCATACCCCCTAATTTAATGGCTAGGTAATAATGGTCATATTTAAATAATAATATTTAATGATTTGTTTAAGATTTTTGTTTCCTTTCATATATGCTATCGAATATAGTTTTATTTTTAAAATATCAGGGAATTAAATTCTTCCCCCTTAAAAAAAATTTTCCTTGAAACTTCACATTACATACTAAGGTGAAAATAGGTGAGGGTACTTCAGCTTCATGGCTTCCTCCAGTTCCCATGTCGCTTCCTCGTATTTATGGTTTCTCGATAAAAATTTGAGTGGGTGGGTTATATTATTGAATAAATAATTATCTATACAGTCAAAGATATTCACTAGATTATACACATAATATAGATAATTTTATAGTAGTAGAATCTCTAAATTTATTATGTGTGATGGATATAGTATGTACTTCCTCAAAATGAATATGTGTAGTACATCATGTTCTTGAGATAGGGTTGGTGGGAGTGCTAGTCGATAGGCCACAGCTCCAATGTGATCTAGAATCTCAATGGGTATAATTTTTTTAGGAATTATCTTACCCTTATTCACAAATATCATGAATCTCTTTCATGGAGATATATAGAGAAACACTTTATATTTGACCTCAAACTCTAGATCTCATCGATTATTGTCATCATAGATCTTATATCAACTCTGAGTAGCCTTGATGTGTTATTTAATGGTCTTAGAATTTTCTACCATTTTCTCAACCATTTTAGGTCCTAGTATCTTTCCATCACTAACTTCATC
Source organism: Viscum album (assembly GCA_963277665.1). Classification (NCBI taxonomy): domain Eukaryota; kingdom Viridiplantae; phylum Streptophyta; class Magnoliopsida; order Santalales; family Viscaceae; genus Viscum; species Viscum album. The sequence goes on from OY728142.1 coordinate 891,247,130, forward strand.
CCATCATCCAGGTGTTCTAAATTTCTATCCACAAAGGGATTCATATAGAGTCATTTAGATGCCTGTGTAAAAACAATTATTGTCTAAGAACTCAGATAGAGAGAGATATTGTTCTCATCCTCCTTTTATATTCATCAATCATGCTCTCAACATCTCTTATAGTGTATATACAGTCTCTTCAGACTGTCCATTGGTTTGGGGGTGATAATCTATACTAAATTTCAACTCAGTATTTAGAGCATGTTGGAGAATCTTCTAGAACATTGAGGTAAATATCATATTTTGATCAAATACAATCAATAATGGTTTTTAATATAGCCTTATAACTTCTCTTATGTTTATCCTTACAATATTATAGAGTGATAAGTCCTCTCAAATTACAATAAAGTGATAAGTATTCATAAGGCAATCCACTAAACCCATATAGTATTATTTCCTCTTGATATATTTAGAAGACCAGTTACAAATTTTATGGTTATGTTTTCCCATTTTCATGTATGTATAGCTAACGGTTCTATCATACCCTTAGAATTGTTCCTCTATGTCTTTTCTTGCTGATATACCAAACATTTTGATGTATATTCCACGATCTCCTTCTTCATATTGTTCCACCAATAGTTCTCTTAGATATCTTAATATATCTTTGTGCTCCCTTTGTGGATTCAAAATTTTGGTCTATGTTCATAATTCAAAAACTCATTATTTATCTCAATATTTTATGGTACACATAGTAATGAAAAAATCTTACAACTCTTTCTTCACCAATTTTTAACTGTAAGGATTTCTCTTTTCTTATAGCTTCTACCTTCTTCTAAATTTTCACGTCATCACTTTGAGTATCCTTTATCTTCTCTAGAAGGTATGGTTGCACAATAATTTTAGAAAGGAATGATGATTATCCTTCCTTTAAAATTCCCATTTGCATCATTTTCAAGTCTAGTAATATTGGATCCTTCTCAATTATTATCATTAATAAGGTTTCTAGGTCCTTTATACCTAGAGAATTTTTCACATTATTTTCTTTCTTGGGATGGTAGTGTATTGATTATTCTTATTCGTTGATCATCTCTAACTATCTTAACTAGATTATATTAATATCCTTTTATGTGAATATATATTTGAGACTCTTATGATCTATATATATCTCACACTTCCCCACATATATATAATGTTTCCATATTTTCAATGTGAATATTACTAAAACTAACTCCATATCATTTATTAGGTAGTTTTGTTCATGAACTATCAACTACCTTGAGGCATAGGCTATCACTTTATCATTCATCATTAGTACATATCCCAAATCATTTTTTGAATCATCATTGTAAACCATGAAAATTACCTCACTTAAGGGTGGTGTGATTAGTGGTGAAGTGATAATACTTTTTTAAAATTTTTTGATCCTATCTTTGAATTAATCAGTCTATAAAAACTTTACACCTAGAGATGATGGTTTCAGCCACTCCTCAATTTAATTTATCTTATAATGTTCCACATATATCACTTTTTTCTGATAACATTCCCCAATAATGATACTTCCTTCATCCAAAACTCATATTTACTGTACTTTTTAAATATCCTCTCATTTCACAAAGTTTGTATCATGGTATTGAAATGTTTCTCATTCCCTTCCTTCCATTTATAGAATATCAAGATATCATCTTTAAATAATACCAAAAAATAGGTAATCTCTAAATATTATATTAATTAAGTCCATAAATATTTTTATAGAATTGGTGAGTCTGAATGGAACCACTATTAACTAATATTTTACATACCTTATTTGAAAGTTAATTTTGGGAATATATTAATTCTTTACCTTTAATTGGTGATATCCCAACCAAAGGTTCACCATAGAGATATATTGAGTACCAAGTCATTGATCAAACAATTCATGTATCTATGGAAGGGGATAATTGTTCTTTATCATGGTTTTGTTGAGTTCATGATAATCAATACAGAGTAAAATTTGCCCATCCTTATTCTTTATGAAGAGGACCAGTGCACCCCATGGTGAAGAACTCGAGCATATAAAACCCTTTTCTAAATTATCATGTAACTAATTTTTTAGTTCTTCTACTCGATTGTGGTCATTATATATAGAGTCTTGGGTATAGGTAGAGATATATGTATTAGTTTTATTGAAAAATCAACCTCATTATTAAGAGGAATACTAGGAAACTATTCAGGGAATACATTAGTATAATCCCTTACAATGGGAATGTCTTCCAACATTATTCCCTCCTTTGTCAAAATCATTTCAGAAAAATATTATTTCTCATAAGGTAATAATATTCACACTTGAGAATAAGATTCTAGGGAAGATTCATCAACATCCTTAAACTTTTACATAATAGTAGGATGACTTGGGATGTTTAGATTGAAATCCCTCTCCTGATAGTTGATGTTGGCTTCATATAAGGACAAACAATACATGAACAATATAGCATCAAACTCTTCTAATAAAATTAAGAGAAAATTTTCTAGATGATTCAGTCCACAAACATTTACTATGGAGGATTTATATACTTGGTATGCAATAATTTTTCAATTTAACATTCTCATAGATAGCTCAACTCCCATGTTTTTAGGTTGTGTTTGAATAGTTCAAATAAACTTTCAAGATATCAAAGAATGCATAGAACTATAACCAAGTAGGATATTTTGATCACATAAATGGATAATGAGCACCTGTTTCGCTATTTTATTCTATTTTTAGTCATTTACAATATCCAAAAACAAACTTAGGTATTAGAATACTGAAACAAAAATTCATATAACAAGGAAATTATAAAATTAGAAAGAATAACATATAAATCATACTTAAAACCTAAATTTTGAGCCTTATGTTTCAATATAGGTTATCAATGCTAACATTACCTATTATGTTTTCTAACGTAAAATTTTATTCAAGTCTTTCAAGTTGGTTTGTAAAGAGTTTGTGAATTTCCAAAGAATATACCACAGGAGTGTCAAACTAGGTGTGTATCAAGACCTATTTTTCATGAAATAGGTGATAATTGAGTTAATACATAATTCACCCTTTTAGAGTTACTACCCCCAGGTACAGCTATTATAGAGCCACATCAACTTGTAGTATCCAGAAAAGGATGTAATTTCTTTGAAACCACGCACTCTATACTTCAGAAAAATTCTAGGATATTTTCCAAGACTTAGAAATATCAATGGGGCTCTCACTAAATTATTTTAGTCATAATCCCCAAAAATACCTTGAACTTTATCTGATACTAACTACATCAACCTGGACCTTTTATATATATTATTACATGATTCTTAATTTAATTATCCATTAAATATAAAAACTTCGATGGAAAGGCCTGGTGTATTTGGAAGATTATGTACAAGATTATATACATAAAACATAAACATATAAATAAAACATATTTATTTTAATCGCCATAATGATATCATAAATCCCTTTGAGATCCTAAAACTTCACAGGATAACATGGGGAATACATAAAAGAAAGGGGTGAGATAAATATTCTAGTGATGGAATAAACATGATAAGGAAGCATAACATGTGATTCATAGGTATAACATGATATAATAAAAGAGAAGTCTCATGAGTAATAACATCATATCATAACATAAATAAAATGGTGTCATGAGGTCATGGAAACATATGAAATGTGTCTACAAAAAAACATTACATAATCATAATTCAAGGATAACTTCCAAGAAAACATCATGTGTTAGAAAGTTTTCGATTATGGATTAAGTTTACTCCCTAATCCCATAAATAACATCTCATGAAACAATTACCTTTCCTAATGAATTGGAGAAGTATCTGGGTGAACCCATCATAAAATTTCTATTATTATGTGTTCTAAGAAAATGAAATCAATAATAAGGAATAAACATAATAATTACCCATGGAAAGAAATGGGTTTCATAATTTTCCCTCATATCATAGCCAAAAGTGATTTCTTAAAGAAGGAATTTGAGAAATGAACAAAATGCATGTATTTCCCATTAATAAAAAAGGGATAATAAGATATTTATATATGTGTGAGACATATATATAGAATTTATAATAATCCCATAACATTAAATAGATATATAATGTGATTTAGATGCAGATCGGTTATAAACCAAAGAAAAATGGTTGTTCAGAGAGGTCTCTCACCTTAAGTATTGTATTTATTAGAACATGTTAAAAAAATTAAAAAATAAATATATAATTATTATAAATTTATTTTAGATCCATAATAATATATATCATACCATATATTATTTTATTTTCAGATCTTACAATCGGTTTATTAACTATTCTATTTTTTTAAATCACTATCTTGAGTGATAATTGCTTCTTTTTTCATGCAAGTATTGGTTCGGTAGTCTTGTTATTTGTAAATTTATCATGGTTCCATAATCTAAATAATTTTAAACATGATATTAATATCATATATATTCAATATATATATATATAAAGCCATCCATTAAAGTTAGAGACAAAAATAAATTACATCGTTCAGAGAGACGGTATGTCTTACGTATGGATAAATGTAGTTTTTATTTTCTATGGATGGAATTAAAGAAAGGTAACTAATAATTCACCTTTAAAAAATAATGATAATATAATAAATAAAATATATATTTATTAAATCCATCATTATAACCATCCATAAGAGGCGGTGATGGAAAATGAATTACATCAGTTTGTGAGGAACTAGTCCACCATACACAAGAATGAAGATTTTGTTTCACATTTTATTGAAAAGGAGATAGATTTAAGTGATTTAATTAACATAAAAACATCTAAGTATATTTGAGGTACTAGTTTTATTATTTTATAATTTTTTAATTAGATTTTAAGGCGGTGGAATAATAAGTAAAAAATAAAACATTTGGTTAAAGACTATACCTATTCTTCATACAACTTCTTTTTATTTAATCATTAAACACTCTAAGTCTTGTATTATGCCAAAAATAAGAACTCTATAAAATATTTAGGGAAGTTTAAAAGATATTTTTATATTTATTAGTTAAAAATAAAAGGGTTTTTATGTGAAAATAAAATAGGAGAGGAGGTTCCCTTTTATAAGTGATGGGAGGGGTACTTTTAGAATTACATAAAATATTAAATCAATATAAATTAATTATCGTGGAAAAAAGGATAAAAACTAATATAATTATAATATAGGTTGATTATGTGTTGATAAAATATCTTAAAATAATTTTTATACAATTTTCGATTAGGTTTTTATCCTTATAGTTTTGTTAACCTATGTTAACCCTTTTTGGCAATTAGTGTGATAGGAATGTTTTTACTAGTTAGGGGTCAATATAGTTACTATAAAATAATAATTGGTCGATAAATGGATTATATTTGATATGTTAAATCTTATACCAATCACTTGGCCTAATACTGGATATTTAGGAATTTTAAATCATTTAATAAAGTATTATTTATCATAAAATAATTTTAATGTCATTTTTGAAACGATTCACTCAATTTGACTTTGAAAACAACATGAAAACAAATGAATTAGAATATAATACTTTAAAAATAAATCACATGTTATATTTATCTATAAAATTCTTGGAACACAATAATTCATTCAAATTATCGTAATTCTAATATTTTTAAAATCATTTATTTTATTTTTCTATTAATTGAATAAATATTACACAATCATTTTGTATCCATTTAATATAATTATTTCATCACTATAAATTAAAAATAAATTACCATGATAAAAAAATATCATAAAAATAACCATTTATAACCAAACATGGCCTCTTTTTACCCGTATTCTAAAAATTTGTAGTTAATAAAACAAAGAGAATGACATTTTCTACTTTTTTTACATAAAATAATATGATGGTCAAAATCAAAGAAATATGGCACAAAGTCTCTATATTTTCTAAAATTTGATGGACATGGCTGAATTAAGATTAGATAATAGGAAAATCAGAAGTGTTAGGGTCGTTTCTTGTCCTTATCATATTGTTTTTTACCTTAATTACCTGATTTACCCTTACAATGGTGACAATTATTTACTATAATTATTATTCATAATGACCAAAAATAAAAGGGACCTATTTACTAAATTTGGACCTATTTTGGTGTGTTCTCACACCCTAATTTAGACCTTGGGTAGTTTTAGACCTTTTTTATAAGACTTGGGTAAAGGGATGAGTGTCTTATAGTTCCTTTGCTACTCTCGGGGTCATATCCTTCTCTGTGAGACAGATTTGAGGTGAAGTAAAATCACAAGGAGGATTAAATTTAGCTCACTATGTTCTTTTTTTTTTAATGCAGGATTATACATTTTTCATCTTTATTGTTTGTTCCAAAGGACGATTCACTTATTCCATAATGTACTATGTTTTTTGGTTTCTTTTCAGTTATACATGGGACTTTTTTTGTTCTTTTGTTGATCTTTACCCTATGATGGGTCATCTAAGTGATGTATTATGTTGATTCAGGTTAGTTTATTAAAAATGGTATCAGATCCATTTACCATCCATATGTTTTAATAAACTATCAGGTTTTGGTCAAGATATTTGGTAGTCAGGAGTTAGGGTCTTTGGAATCTAGATAGTTAGCGTGGAAGGGTGCCTGGATAGCTCACTTCCATGTCAGAACCTGAGTTATCATGGGTGTTTAGGGATATTAATCATGTTTAAGCTTGGTTTTTGAGGTTATAGGATGTAATTTCCATAAAATTTTACTTAAATAACCTATTATTTCATTATTTATTTTGTTCCATTCATTGAATCCATGATCTCTTTAAATTATTATTGTTTAAAAGTATTAAATATTTTTATTTAATTATAAAATATCAATTAGGATAATTAGATAATGTATTTTGTTCCCAATTAGAAAATGAAATTTTGAATAACTGTAATCAAATTTCAACAAGTGAATCCTCTAGTAGATACTTCTATGGTGGAATCCATCATCTGTAATATTCATACATTTGGTTAGGCTGGTGTTAGAGACCATGGATAGATAGTGGATCCAGGCTAAGAATTTTCCAAAAAAGAATCCACCTATTTTCCATGCTTATGAAGGACCCTAAGAATCTGAAGAGTGGATTGAAAATATTAAAATTATCTTACACATTTTGAAAACTCTAGAGGAATCTATGAGGGATTTTATACTTACATTCTTAAAGGATCATGATAGAGATGATGGGACTCCATTTTACAATCTAAGTTGTATTAAGATCTCACTTAGATCAATTTCAAGAAGATATTCAACAAAAAAATATCCTGAAACATTGTGAATGTAAATTACCCAAGAAATATTGACATTAGAGCAAGGGGACCATTCAGTTATGGAGTATTTCATCCATTTTTTCAGGTTGGTTCACTTAGCACCTGATCTTGTTACTAATGACTACCTCAATACTCTGAGGTTTGAGATGGGTTTGAGGGTTGATATTCAGTCAATGTTCATTTTATCATGTTTACTAAACTTTGTTCAGGTAATCTATAAAGAGTCAAGAATAAGGCTAACATATATAGAAAAATGGGCTTGGGTGGACCTTCAGTTTCTATAAGATGTTACCATGGGGTGTCTTTTGGCTAGAAACAAAAGTGTAAGGGGAACAGTTTTCTTCAGGTTTGGATTCTAGTACTCCTTCAGGACAGCACTAGGTGATTTTACATTAGTGTAGGAGGATTGTTCATACCAATACTAAATGTAAGGAAGAACCCAGTACTTTTCTTAATTGAAGATGTTCCACACATCTTCCTCATTTCTGTGAGAAAATGTCCCAAGGCATAAAGGTGGGATCCACTCTTACTAAAGGCTATCATGTCTATTCCGATGCATCAAAGGGTGGTGGATCATGCCAAGGTAAATACTCATGTGGTGAGTAATTCTCATGAAGGTACTATTTTCATACATATCTATGTATTTTAGTATGCACTAGAGTAAAATAAGGTTGGGGCAGAAACGGTTAGAGGTGCGATCCTGATTTATTCCCTTATGATACTAGATTTATTTAATACCATTGCAACTCACTCTTTTATATCATTTAAGTTTATTAATATATTATTATTACATTTTAATCTTATATCTTTCATGTTAGAACTTTCCACCCCCTTTGAAAATTGGTCAGAACATATTTTTAAGTGTCCAGTGTGTTGGGTGAAGATATCCAACTTCTGAAGTGGTGTCAGATTTCTTAGTTATTGACCTCGATATCTTTGATATTATCTTTGGAATGGATTTTATGTTAATCATAATGGTTAAAATTGACTATTATTTACATTTATTTTAGTTTATATCTAATAATGGGGTCTCTCATGTCATTCAGGGTGATTACGACTCTAAATCAGGGAGAGTGGTGTCTGTTGTTCCTTATAAAGAAATTATCTCGTATAAATTTTCAAATATGTTCCTTGATTCATTTGATCCTTATTTATGTCAACCCTAATATTTATTAAAAATAAATACATGATTTATTACATATGAATACACATAATATAACCCAAAATAATGAAAATACTAGTGTATTGTTGATTAGGTACATTACATGTCAACTTAAAATAGGGGGTGCATTGGAATTATTTAAAACATCCTTAACATCCTCATAATTTTCCATCATTCTTAAAGTTGCATCAGATAACCTGGGTAAATACATAAGAAAGATGTGATCTATAAATCCCAGTAATGGAATAAATAGGGTATAATATAAGGAAATTATTGCATTTTGGACAATAATTATTTCAATGGAACATGAAAGGGGTGATAAACATAAACATGAAAAATGATGCATAATATAGTATGGTAACATAAAGGCAATGTGGGAAATGTGGAAATAACTTTAAACATGAAATCATAAGCATCAGTAAAGGTTAACCCCCAAGAAATCATAACATAATATTCTTAATATAACATATCATACACCATACATGGAATCTTATTATACTAAAACAATACCCAATGAATTGGAGAGTTATCTAGGTGCACCCATCACAATCATATCATACACATGCTTAAGTGTTCCACATAGATCATATAACATAAGAATATATTTCATCACATTTAATCCCATGATTAAGGATTATGGATTATATATATGGAAGTACCCAATAAATTAATTATTGGTACAAATATTTCAATACCATTGAGTGTAAATGGGTATGGGTATACACCTCACAAATTTTTAGCATGGAAAATCACAGTGACATTTCAGCAATATAATGTCAGTACATGAAGATTCATAAAATGGTTCAATAAGAGAACATGGGTCTATCATTACTTGGAAGTAAAGAAAATTATTGTATAAGATATATATAAGAACATAATACAACATGAAAATTTGGGAATTAATAGGCATAAGACAAGTAGGGTGTTTGAATAAAAACTTAGCATGTAAAATCACAGGATAATTTTGGAAGCATAACGGGGGTACATAATGAATCGTGGGAGGGATTAATGAGAGTTAAAGGGATAAATTTTAAATTTTAAATCATAAGAGAAGTAAAAGGGATCTGGAAAAGCATATCCTATCAATATTAATTCAAAGACAAAGTTCATCACATAAATAAGGTGCTTGAATAGGGAGAAGAAAGGGAGGACCCTTTACCTTGAAAGGGTGATCCAAAAAGCTTAGGGGGAGCTTCTTAAGAGATTAGTGTCACCTTATGAGGACTATATAGAGGGTATTTCAGATTAATTAAGTTCTATATAGTTTTTTAGTTAAGAGAAATGGTATCTTTGGTAGGTTTATATAGTAAAAGAGAGGATAGTTCTTTATTATTTCCTAGACTTAGGTTTTGGAATCTATATAATAAATTAATAAAAACTAAAAACCTTATCATAGATTTTTCTCATTTTTTCTACCAAATATGAGTATATTTAATTATTTTATAAGTAAAACTTCTGAAATTATTAAAATATTACACTTGGTGGTGTGGAAGTGAGTCGTTTTCATAGAGAAATAATGTTAAAAACATAAAATATAAAATGGGTTTCGGAGGATTATTAAGGGCATTATAAAATTAATAAAATAACCTAAAAAATCACATTATTGAAAATGGAAAACATTTTTTTGTCTTTTATACCATTTATATAATTTATTACATAACTTTTTTGTCATTATGATGACATAATACACACCATATATTAATACCGTATTTAATTTTTAACCAAATATTGGATTGTATTAGGAAATTATAAATAATTCACTATTGGATAATTTTGAAATTATTATTCCAAAAATAATATTTATTTTATTCAAATAATTTTATAAATATTTTAATTTTCACTTTTAAATAATAATTGATATTTAATGAGAAATGATACATTTTTTGACAATAATAGTTTTCGAACCCTTATAAAAATTACATTTGAATTTGTAAAAATTATATTATCATTTATATTAAATAAAAAATATTTAATTTTATTATTTTATTAAAATATCATATATTTTCAAATTCAAAAATTAATAAAAAATTAATGTCTTAATTAAAATTTCTTATTACACAAAAATACAATTTTTATTTTATTGTGTCAAAATAAAGACCATTTATAAAGTAACCACAATAAGAAGTAAATATAAACATTATTATATTGAAAATAGAATATAAATATTCATATTATTAGGGTCTTGATACATATCCATTTATTACACTAGTAAATTCCATAAGGGTAAGGTGTGTGATGGTGATTTTTTTATAGAGTGGTTCGACATACATGTTTGAGTCGTGATATCGATGAGCTTGAACTTATCCCGTAAATGGTTTTGCTCATGATTTAGTTTTTGGATATGAGCTTTATATTGTTAAGTTAAAATCCTAGGGATTTCTATCACTCTTAGAATATCTACTAAATTGGCTTCATATATAATAATACTACTAATCTAGGTCATCACTTCCTTTGTCTGTGTCAATTAGATTTATTAAAACCCTATATTTATACTGATTGTATTATCATATTTCTATGCATATATTATCAATGGTTGTGATGATTAATGTTATTTTAAATATTATAGAATAGAATATCATATAGAAGTGAATGGGTTTTCAATAACTATAATAGTTCATTTAATTCAATCACAAAGGGAATTTTATTTATAAAAGTTCATATCATTAAAATATCCCCCCTTAAAAAATTTCACCATCAAAATTTTCATTTAACACATTAAAATAGATTAGGGTAATTTTTTTTCCTCACCTCCTCTGTTTCCCACATTGATTCTTCAAACCTATGGTTTCCCCATAGCACTTTGACCAGGTGCATTATCTTATTTCATATAACATTCTCTCTATGATCTAAAATCTCTAGTGGACTCTCTTCATATGTAGGATCATTATCCAATGGTAGCACCTCTGGATTTATCACATGTGAGGGGTCTGGTATGTACTTCCTCAAGAGGGATACATGGAATACATCAAGTACTTGAGATAGGTTAGGTGGGAGTACAAGTCAATAGGTCATCTCCCTCAAGCAATCAACGAAATCAAAGGGATCGATGTATCTTTGAATAATCATTACCTTATTCTTTAATATAATGACTTTATTATAGGGAGATATGTGGAGGAATACCTTATCTCCAACCCCAAAATCTAGGTCTTGCCAAAAAAATCAGCATAGCTCTTCTTTTGAATCTAAGAAAACCGGATATTCAGATGAATGGTCTTCACCTTTTCCACCATTTTCTTAATCATTTCAAGACCCATCAGTTTTTTTTCACCGTATTCATCCAAGAATATAGGTATTTTTTACCTACTACCATAAAGGTATTTATATATATCCATTTGGATTCTTGAGTGGAAACTATTATTGTATAAGAACTCAACCAGAGGAGGATGTTGATCCCATCCTGATTTGAAATCCATTGAGCATGATCTCAACATGTCCTTGAGTGTCTAGATAGACCTCTTAGATTGTCTATTAGTTTGAGGGTGATAATATTGCTGAAGTTCAACTCAGTATTTAGATAATTTTGGAGACTATTCTAGAACTTTTAGGTAAATATTGGATCTTGATTAGATACAATTTTTAGTGGTGTTCCATGTAGAATCACCACTTATCTAATGTATATCATTGAAAGTTGATTGAGTGATAAGTTCTCTAGAATTACAATGAAGTGAGCAGTCTTTGAAATACAATCAATCGTAACCCATATAGCATTATTTCCTCTTGATTTGTTTGGAATACTAGTGAAAAAGTCCAAAGTTATATTTTCCCATTTACATGTAGCTGTGGCTAATGGTTACATAACCCCATTGTATTTTTTTCCTTTTAGACTTCACTTGTTGACATACAAGACACCTTGATGTTTATTATTTGATCTTCTTCTTCATATTTTCCCAAAAATATTACTCTTGGAAATCTCAATACATCTTCATGATCCCTAGATATATGGATAAGGTAAAGTTATGTGATTCATACAATATCTCTTTATTTATCTCAAGATTTTATTCTACACATAGTCATGACCCAAATCTTACAACTCCTTTATTAATTTTGAACTCTGATGATTTCCCTTTTCTTATATCTTCTACCCTATTCTGAATTTCAACATCGTCTCTTTTATCATCCTTTATCTTCTCCAAAAGGGATAAATACTAAATAATTTGTGAAATGATTGATGATGTTTTTCCTTTATTATTCACATGTTCATCCTTTTCAAGTCTTGTAATATCAAATCCTTCTCAATTCTGTTTAATGATAAAATTTATGGATCATTTATACTTAGAGAATCTTCCACTTTATATGCTTTCCTAGGATATTAGTTTATTAAGTAAACATAGTCTTTAATTATCTCTAACCATATTTGTTAACATATATTCATCCCTTTCTATGTGAATATATACTTGAGGCTCTTATGATCCATATATATTTCGCACTTCTTCTCAAGGAGATAATGCCATAATATTTTTAGTGCGAAGAATACTATGGTCAACTATAGATCATGTGTTGTGTAGTTCTGTTCATAAACTATCAATTTCCTTGAGGTATAGGCTATCCCTTTTTTATTCTATTTTATTACATAGCCCAATCCCTTCTTTAATGAATCATTGTATACCACAAAAATCTCCCCACTTATTGGTAGAGTAAGTATGGGTATAGTTATAATCCTCTTTTTCAACTCCATGAATCTCTCTTAACTTTCATTATTCCAAAAAAATGAATCCATTCTGAGTTATCTTAGTTAGAGGGTTTGAAAATCATTATAAATGTTTCACAAATCATCAATAATACCCAGCCAGTCTAAGGAAACTATAGATATTTGTCACATATTTTGGCATCATCCATCCTTCAATTGATTTTTTCTTCCAAGGGTTCATAGATATTCTATTTTTTTTATAAGATTCCCCAATAATGATACTTCCTTCAACCATAACTCACATTTTCTATAATTTTCATAAATATTATCCTTTTTTAATGTCTTTATCACAATTCTAAGATGCTTCTCATGCCCTTCATTTCTTTTAGAGTATATTATAATATCATCTATAAATATTACCACAAATTTTTTGAGGTAATCTATAAATATTGAATTCATAAATTCCATGAAGATTTATGTAGAATTAGTGAGTCTTAATGGAATTAATATGAACTCATATTTCCCTTACCTTATACGGAAAGCAGTCTTGGGATATTCTACTTATTCACCCTTATAGGATAATACCCCAACCGAAGATCCACCTTGGAGAAGTATTGGGCTCCACATAGCTTATCAAAAAAGTCATTAATCCATGGTAGATGGTACTTTTTCTTTCTCATAGTCTTTTTTAGCTCATGATAATTAATTCAAAGGTGCCTTTACCTATCCTTCTTATTGATGAACAGGACTGGTTCACCCCAAGGTGAATCACTTTGGTGTATGAACCCTTCATCCAGATTCTCCTATAGTTGTTTCTTTAGCTCCTCAAGTTCCAAAATAGGCAATATATATGGAGTCTTGGATATTGGAAAATCCCCATGTATAAAATAAATTAAAAATTGAACCTCTCAGGTAGGTGGAAGACTATGAAATTCATTCAGAAACACATCATCATATTCCCTCACAATAAGAATGTCTTCAAGGATGAAATTTTCCTTAGACTCAATCATTTGAGCTAGATATACTTTGTCATATGTAAATAATATCCATGCTTGAGATTTTAGTTCTAAATAAGATTCATCCACCTATTTTCACTTGTACAAAATCAGGTGGACAGTTCATGATGTGGAGAGTGACTTACTTCTCGAGGGAATTTATGTTGGCTTTGTATATGTAAATCCAATCCATACCCATAATTTCATCAAATTCAACTAAAGGGAGTATCATAAGGTTCACTAGGAAGTTAAACCCATAAATTTTGATAGGATAAGAGTTATATACTTGGGATGAAATAATTTCCCCATTTTCAATTTTCACTAATAGCTCTACTTTTATTCTTTGTGGTGGTGTTTGAATAGTTCTAATAAACTTGTGTGATATGAAAGAATGTATAGAACTGTAGATGATAACTCTACTTTTCACTTTTTCATTTTGGTTATAACCCTTTAATTTATCCAAAATAAACTTAGGTATGATAATTTTCAACCTATTAAGCACATAAACGGGAATCCAATAACATTAAAGGAATAATTTATAAATAACATTTATTTCCTTAACTTATGAATTTCTTGGATTCAATATATGTTATACATGATAAATTTATTAACATAAACTCTTATGGAAATTTTTTTCCCTAAAAATGGTTTGTAATGAGCTTGTGAATTTACCAAAGAACAACCTCCAGGAGTGTCAAACTAGGTGTGTAGCAAGTCCCATTTTCATGCACTGGTTTTTGATCAAGTCTTACTCAATAGGGGGTTTTTGGGTGTTACCCCTAATTACATATATTATAGAGACACATCCATTTATATTATCTATATATGGATCTTTTTTCTTGGAAACCACTTACTCTATACTTTACCAAAATTTAGGGATGTTTTCTTATGTTTATTCTTATTCCAATGTATTTGGCTAGAGTTTCCTAATCCTAATCCCAAAAATAACAAGACCTTCCTCTAATACCAACTATGAAAAACCAAGTCTTTGTTATAGATAAATTCATGATTTTATACATAGGAATACACATAATACAGCCCAAAATATTGATAATACTAGTGTATTTTATAATTAGGTATATTACATAACAACTTAAAATAGGGGGTATAATTTCATTATTGAAAACCTCCTTAACATACTCATAATTTTACATCATTATTAAATAAGTTTCTCTCATTACATAGAAGTGTTTTTGCATTATTTTTTAAGTACAAGATCTGAAAATATTAAAATATTACACTTGGTGATGTTTAAGGGAGTCATGTTCATAAAGAAATGATTTCAAAACCTTAAAATATAATATAGATTTTGGAGGATTTATAAAGTATTTATAAAATTATTAAAATAAGCTCAAAATTAAATTATTTTAAATGGAAAACATATATTTAGACTTTTATACCGTTTATAGAATTCATTACATCACATTTGGGACATTATGATGTTATACTACACTATATTTATACTGTATTAAATTTTTACCCAAAAAATTGATTGTCTTAGAAAATTATGAAAAAATCACCATTAGATTTTTTGGATGTGATTTTTCAAAAAATAATATTCATTTTATCTAAATAATTTTCTCAATATTTGAATTTTTACTTTTAAAACAATAATCAATATTTATTCATAAATGTTTTTTTTTAAATAAAAGTTTTCAACCCCTTATAAAAATTACATTTGACTTCATATAAGATATATTATCATTTATATTTAATAAAAATTATTTAATTTTATTATATTATTAAAATATAATTTATTTTTAAAATTTAAGAATTCATAAAAAAGGAATATCTTAATTGAAATTTTATATTACACAAAAATATAATTTCTGTTTTATCGTATAAAAATCAAAACTATTTGTAAATTAATAACAAAAAGAAGTAAAGATAACCATTATCCTATTGAAAATACATTATATATATTCATATTATAATTTTATTGATACATATATCTTCATTACACCATAAAATTCTCTAAGGGTAAGGTGCGTGATGGTTATATTGTCATGGGGTGGTATATCATACATGATTTGGGTCATGATCTCAATGAGCTTGAACTTCTCCCATAAACAGTTTCACTCAAGCTTTAGTTATTGAATCTTGGATGAATCATGGTAAAGTAAAAATCCTATTAATGTTATCTCTCTCAGAATCTCTAATAAATGGGCTTCATAGGGCATGATCCTATTGGTCAAAACCATCCCTTTTTTATGTGTCAATTAGATTTATCAGAACCCTATATTTATACTAATAATATTATTACTATTAAACAAGTATATTATCAACTATTATTATTATTAATGGTATTGTAAACACAATAGGATATAATATTCCAAATAAGTTCATATGTTTCTTATAACTATAATAGGGAATTTATTCAATCAAAAAGGGAATTTAATTTATGAAATTTTGGGTTGTTATAATATTTGAGTATCCTAATTCCTCTAATGATTCATTCATACCCTATGGTATTTACCAATGATTTATCTAGGTTACCACCATGGAGATAGGTTGAGCTTATTATTGACCTACTTAGAGGAATGATTCTCATTTCTATGTCATTGTATCTTAAAGAACCTACTGAATTTAAGGAGTTTAAGGTTCATCTTGTATATTATGAGGGTAAGGTATTTATTCATCCTAGTGTTTCACCATGGGATTTACCTATTTTATTTAAAAATAAGGTTTATGGAAGCCTCGGGATTTGTGTTGACTTTTGGAAACTTAATCGGGTGACCATTAAAAACAAATACCTCTAACCTAGGATTGGTGATATTTTTTATCAACTTAGGGGATGCTAATGGTTTTATAAGTTAGACTTGTGATTTATATATCACCAGTTGATATTCCAAGTAGATTATATACCAAATATAGAATTTAGGTGCTGATGTGGTCATTATGAGTTTTTTTTCAACATCAATCGGTCTCAACAATCCTCCTATGGTATTTACGGCACTGATGAACTATCACTTTCATAATTTTTTGGACTCTTTTATTTTTTATTTTTTTGGATGATATTCTAATGTATTATAATATAATGTAGAAACAAATGGATAATTTTGATATCAACCTTATAATCTTAAAGAAACATCTCATGTATATGAAACTTTATAAATGTGACTTTTAGATCCAAGAAGTGATGTTTCAAGGACATTTTATCTCCAGGAGGGGTATCTTAGTGAACTCTAAAAATATTCAAGGAGTGATATTGGGAGAAACCCAATAATTATTTGAGATTCGACGATTATTGGGCCTAGTTGGTTACTATATGTATTTGCTTCATGATTTTTCCAAGATTACAACTTTAATGATAGAATGAACCTATAAGGGTGTCAATTTTGAGTCAAATTAAAAGTTTCATAGGACTTTATAGGAACTAAAGAAGTGGTTGAATACATATCTAGTTCTGATTCTTCCATAACCAAATTTGGGTTATGATATTTTCTCTGATACTTTAGGTACAATATTGGGAAGTGTTTTGATATAGGTAAAGTAAGTGGTGGTCTATGGATCTCACTAATTATTCCCACATGATAAGAACAACCTTACCCATGACCTTGAGATGGAATCTATTATGCATGCACTCAAAACTTGTCACCACTATCTTTTTTGGGAGTGATTTATGATATATTCTTATCATAAAATCATGATGTATATCTTTACTCAGAGTGATATAAACTTTCTACAGATATTATGGGTTTATTATATTCAAATATTTTATTTTTATATTTATTATAATCCTAGAAAAGTGGATTTGGTTTCTATTTCATTAGTCTAAAAGTTATAAACTCAAGCCCTCAAGGAATATATGGAGGAGTGGTCTCTAATGAGCCTAATTTTTTGAGATGATCTTGGGAATGGAAGAGGCTGGTGTACATGTTTTCTTAGATTTTTTTAAGGTTTATTCATCATTTTATTATCAAATTCAAATAAAACTACTATCATACACTGACTTCTAGTGTACTAGTAAAAATATTAATGGTGGAGAGACCACGGGTTATTGGTATCATTCTCCCAATGGTGCTCTATGTTTTTGGGATAGGTTGGTTGTGTCAGTATCTTTGAGGAAAGAATTGATGGATAGTGGACACTGGTCTTCTTGGTCTATTAACCTTGGGAGTTCTAAGAGGTATCATGGTATGATATATGTTGGTACTTGTGATTAGGTATTAGGTGGTCTATTAGAAGTCTTGTGTCATAATTCTTCAATTTTCAAAAGATAAAAGGTCAATCACAAAAACCTGTCAGTTTGTTTCAGCCATTACCAATTCTAATGTGGAAGTGGGATGAGATATATATGGACTTAATTATCATATTACCATGGACACCTCATGGGAATAATGTGATTTGGTGGCTATTGATCATATTAAAAAATCATCAAATTTCCTTTTTATTAAGAAGACTAGGAATGTAGAAGAGATCCGGCATTTATATTTCCAAGATATTATAGATATATGTCTTGTTCCTTCTAAAATTGTATCAGATAGAGACCATAAATTCACATCTAGGTTTCGTATGGGTTTTTAAGATGAAATGAGTACCCAATTGAAGTTAATCACCATTTATCACCCTCAAACGGATGGGTAGATTGAGTGATCAATCCATTTGTTTGAGGATATGCTTTGAGCCTATGATATTGAGTTTAGTGGTTATTTGGATAAGAAAATTCCTTTGGTAAAATTTTCATATAAAAATAGTTATCAATATTTGATTAAAATGGATCTTTTTGAATATTTTTATGGGAAATGTTGAAGATATACCTTTTTTAGGTAGAGTTATAGGAGTAATTCTTAGTGGGATTGAGTCTTGTCTAAGAGATGATTAATAAGATATAGTTGATATAGAATAGTTTTGTGATATCATATAGTTAGTATAAATCATTTGTTGAATATTTTCATCTCCTTTTTGATTTTGAGTTTAGTGATCAGGTTTTTCTCATAGTTTCTCCTCACCTGGGACATCATCAGTTGGGAAAGCAGGGTAAGTTGGCACCAAGGTTTGCTGTACCTTTTGAGATTTTAAAACATCTCATAAATTTGTATTATCATTGGTAAATTCTATTGTGATTGAAATAAATTCATGATGTATTCCATGTTTCCCAGTTAAGGAGGTAACAATCATATCCTTCCCAAATCATTTGGTTTGAAGATTTTGATCTTTATCCTGATACCACTATGGTTAAATAGCTAGTTAAAATTATGTATCAACAAGGTAAGTTACTTCATGGAAGAAATTATGTTAGTGCATGTACTATGGTAGTGTGGATAAGATAGATATGAGATGTTGGAGTGAGAATCATCTTTGAGGCAACAGTGACCTTATCTCTTTGCTTGAACATAATCTTGACCATTTTATGGGGACAGAAATAATTATGGTGGGGATAATTACTACACCATGAAATATTATTTTAGGTATGTTATTTGGTTGATGACATTTTATTTGGTTTTTGTAATTTTGGAAATTTTTTATATCTTACATGGTTTTTATTTGATCTTTAACCCCCCCTATCATAATTTATAAGTATTTTTAATAAAAATAAATAAATAATTTTTAACTTAAATGTTACCCTTATGTATGGTATAAGGTCTTTGTAAGTGTAAGGGATGATTTAAATTTATGAAAGGTGTTTTTATGAGTTTTTTAAGGGTAAAACCCTAATTAAATGGGTTGTGTAAGTGTATGAAGGAATTTATATGCACTTTGTAAGGGTGGCATAGCAGCTGTGTAAGGGTATTGGTATGTGTAAGGGTACTTGTGTAAGGGTACTGGCTTGCGTAAGGGTAATTTTTTAAGGGTAATAGCTTACATAAGGGTAATTGTGTATGGGTATTGAATTTTTTAAGGGTAAACTTAGGTGTTACATAAGGGTAATTCCTTTTTTTCAAAGACATGCATAAGGGTAATCCAAACTTGTGTAAGGGTAAAATGGATTTGTATAAGGGTAAACCAGACTTACATAAGGGTTACTTTAATTTTCTTAATGTTGTGTAAGGGTGACCTCTATATTTCATACGATTCATAAGGGTAAACATCTACCCATATATGATACTAAATATATTTTTAAAGGTAATTCCTGGTTACCCTTACGTAGCACCCCTTTTTGGGGAAAAAATTTCAAAATTGTTTTTTTTACTCTTCAAGATGACCTGTAATTCCATTTAAGGGTTTGAAAAGGTAGGAAATCATGGGAGTTGAATTATTTTTACTTTTTAAATGTTATAAATCCCATTTTAATATGTTTTAAACCTTACGCACTTAGTATTCCATTAAAATAACTAATTAAATGTTTTTTTAATTTGGGAAATTTTATACTGCAAACTAGAACATCACATGAACTTATATTTAAATAACCAAACATACACTACCCTCATTTTTTTGGTATCCACATGGGAAGATTTTTGGGATCATTTTATTTCTTATTCACTGGGAAATAATAGGAGGGAATAGAGGTTGTTTTGTGATAAGCATTCAATCTTTGACTTTTCAATGGAGGTTTTAGTGTCAAAAACTATCAAAATCAAATAAGGTAGTTGTTTATATATATTTTTGTTAATAAATGAATGGAAAATTATTTCTAATAATTTTATTCTACATTTTATTAAATTATATTTTGAAGAAAAATTATTTAGGAGAAGGATAATTCATTATCATTGTAACGCCCCGACCCCAGCTACCCAGAGTCGGTGCATTACTTCGTAACATTGGCATGATCACAAGAAAGATCAAATCTCGAAAGACCGATTGGTTTAGTAGCCTTGGGAACACTAGATATATTCATAAGTTTTACATTACATCATAAAATCAAAAACTACTACAACAACATAATGTTTCCACAGTCCACACTACAATCCCCTCATAATATCCCTGCAGGTCATTCATAACTTACATCTTCACTTCCTGGGAAAAATAAAACATAGAAAAGGGGTGAGCTCAAATGCCCAGTAAGGATAACAATATAGCGGAAACTTTCATCAATAAGAATAAACATTTAAGGCAATGTATAACTAAAACAAAAGCCTTTTAAACATGAACTTTCAACATGGTATGGCATAAATAAAATGAAATAATGCCATTTACTTATTCACATGGATATTCCACTAATCGAATAATCACATGCAAAAATAAATAACCACTTTCATAATGTTGGAATGCATAATGCCAGACTATCATAACCACATAGCCAAGGCCTCATGCCAAGACTACAAATAAGATTTTGTCAAGGCCTTGTGCCAAGACACTAGTTTGTCTCATGAGACCTACCGATGCATCGAGGAGCTATATCGGGCTCCACCCGTCACTTATTAAGTCCAATGCATTCCCATATGAAAAGGTTTAAACATAACATAAACATTCGTATTAAAACTAGCATACGAAATGTCAATACTTTCACAATAAACTATGAATGGTATAAAAATAGCACATCCACAGTCAAACATATCACAAAACCTTCAATACAATATAGAAGTTTTGTATCATAATAAATCAACTTCAAATAATCTTAAAATCCATCAAAGGATGTTGACATAGATGAAATCAAAATTATTTTTAAAGAAATATCTCCTTTTATTTTGAAATCATTTAAGATCCATATAAAATAAAACATTTTCTTTGAAAATATTCTTATAAGCTTGTAAGGAAAGCTTTGAAGATTTTATAACGGCGTAAAATAACCGCACCCGCCGTATAAGTTAAAAAAAACATTCTTACCTCAATTCTGTCGAAAAGGTTAAAAAGGACCTTGTTTTGAAAATGACGGAAAGATTCCTTTATAACCCTCTTATAAAAAGTCAAAAAAAGGTATAAATGACTTTAACCCATATTCTTGTAAATAGTAAAAATGTTTTGAAATACATTTTTAAGAAACATGGATGTGGATGATAAAGAGATCCCAGTAGATTATTACATATAAACAACCTCGGATAATGAAGAGATTGTGAAATAACCCTTACCTTGTACTTTTCCTTGGTTGGGGTAGGTTAACCTCCTGTATAATGGTGAAATAGTTGTTATTAAATTATACAAGAATCATATATATTAATATGATATCATATATGATCTTTTAACATTGATTTGTTAATAATATCTTAGAATTATCGTCGTTTCGGGAGTTAACTTACTCATTTTCTTTTATATGTTTTGTTACATAAGCCATGGTTGTTGTATCTTATTCATATCCAGAATGATATACAGTCCTTAAACATCATTTTTAAATCCTCAAATGATAATTATACTTGAATGGATACGATGGAGAATGAATCTCATCGCGTTCGTGGAGACGGTAGTCCGTACGTACGCACGAGCGACAATATCATTCTTTTGATATTAAAATAATATATAAATGGATGGTATATCATATATACAGAATCATTAACATGTTATATTTATTATTTACATGAGTTACACATCATTATTATACCCATCCAAATAATATTATATTGAATAACAATTACACCACGACGTGGAGACGGTAAGCCGTACGTACGCACGTATGGTGACATGTTATTCAAAGGGTGGATAGAATACTGAATATGATTGTACCATATTTATAATAACATCACAGTATATGTGAGATACTGGAGTTATTATTTCAGAATGGTAAGAACAAAGGAAGAAGAAGTGGAAGAAGAAATGAACTTAGAAAAGGGTGGTGAAATCATTACCTCTTCTTCGGGTTCTTCCTTTTGATTTGATCAAAAGGGCTCCTTAGGTTGGATTTCTGATCAAACTAAGGCCTCTAGGTTGTATTGAGGGATGTTGGGAGAGTATTTGGGCAGAGTTTGGCCGAACCAAAAGGCTTTGAAGGTGTGAAGAAATGAGAAGGAGGAGTGCCCTTTTATAAGAGGGGTGAGGGGCATCTTTGGAAAAGCTAGAAATATTAATTTATAATAAATTCATATTCGGTTTCTAAAGGCTCCAAAGTTGACTATTCAAAGGATGAGGTGGGGATAGGTCGAAAACAACTCATCCAATAGAATTTAGACAGGTTTGGGTATTTATATTAACCTTATCTTTAAGTATTAACTCTAAGTTAATTAGTTTCACTTTTACAATGTCTCTTTGTATTTTATATATTATGGTTAATAAACTTACTATATACATCCAAGCGACCCCCAAGTGGTCCATTAATGAGGAACCTATCATAATATAAGTCTCTTGGCCGAACCGTAGATTTTTAGGAATTTAATATCAATTAATAATATAATATTTGTTTTAAGAACTCTTTTATGTCAATTTTGACACTATTCAATAGTTGATTTTTGTGAAACTCCTAACAGATTGATTACTTCGAACAAAGTCAATTAAATCAATCCTAATATATCATATTATCATAGAAAATTAGTTTAATTCATTAAAAGTTTCATATTATAATTATTTGGGTATTTATAAGATCAATTATTTTTATTTTTCACTATTTTAGTAATTACTGCATCATCATTGTGTCATAAATAAAATAAATTATATAATGTCTAAAAATTATAAATAAAATATCATTATGTAGGAAATCTTTTTATCTTTCTAATGAATATTTATAATCGAAATTCCAACATGTATAACCCTATGTAAAAATTGTTCTTCTAAAAGATGTAAGCTTATGCCATTTTTATTTTTATTTTAACTTTATTAATATAAAGTGTCCCTACCACATACAAGTGGCTCCAAGGGGTCCCCAAATTGACCCAAGGATGCCCATGGTCGGGTATGTGTCCACCAATAAGGTTAGGACACGTTTTAGGGTAATTTTGTATTATTATAATATTATATTTTTAACCCTTATTTACCGGATTTACCCTTTAACCATGGTAAATAAAATATTTACCACAGTAACTATTCAAAATGTCTAAAAATAAAAGTTACCTATTTACACAATTTGAACATCCTGATTCCAAATATGGAATCCATTTTCCTAAATTCAAAACATAGAAGTGGCAGAAATTAATTTAAAATTAATTCCCGCTGTTAAAATAAAAAGCGTGTTTTTAAGAGATAATAACTATCAAAAGATTGACACTTGTTTATGTTCGGTTTAATTGTAAAATTATGTCCAATGACCAAAATTATATTAAATGGTAAAAATATATTCTAAATATACTTTAAAACCACTCAAATTCATAATTTATCACTAGTAATTAATTTGATTAAAAAAGTTGTTTTTAATTAAAATTTAGAAATTTTCACTATTCATCAAAATATGAAAGTTATCCGAAATGTACCAAAATTTCACCCTAGGCTAATTTTGATATTCCGAATCCAAAAATGAAGTCCATTTTGAAATATAGAATATATATGATTTCAAAAAGTAGGTATTACTATTCACAACGGCTAGTTTAATTAGTTGTGGTGTGTGTTAGAACTCGAGGTTGCGTACAACACACGCTATCGCATTATTCGAAGGGAAACGTACCGTGGAAGCTTGGGGTGTTACATTCTCCCCTCCTTCAAATAATTGCGTCCTCGCAATTTCTAGGGTATTACTTCATAAAAAGACTCGGGTGGTTCTTCATCATAAGTTCCTCGGGTTCCCACGTTGCCTCTTCCATCTTGTGATTTCTCCACAAAACTTTTACCAGACGCGTCGTCCGGTTTCTCAGTACTTGTTCTCTTGTATCAAGAATCCTGACGGGCTCTTCACAATAAGACAGATCCGGTTCCAGTTCTAATTCCTCATAGGTGAGTACATGCGTTGGGTCAGGCATGTATTTTCTCAACAGAGATACGTGGAACACATCGTGAACTTTGGAGAGACTTGGCGGCATTGTCAATCGGTAAGCTACAGCCCCAATTCGTTCTAGAATTTCGAAAGGTCCGATGTACCTGGGACTCAATTTACCTTTCTTACCAAAACGTATGACTCCCTTCCACGGAGATACCTTTAGGAAAACATGATCACCGACTTGAAATTCCAAATCCTTCCTTCGATTATCGGCATAGCTCTTCTGCCTACTTTGAGCTGATTTGATGTGATTTTGGATTACCTTCACCTTTTCCACCGTTTCCTCCACCAGTTCTGGGCCTACAAGTTTTCTTTCACCAACGTCATCCCAACAGGTTGGTGTACTACATCTCTTTCCGTATAACGCTTCATATGGTGCCATTTGTATACTCGAATGGAAGCTATTGTTATAGGAAAATTCTACTAGTGGTAAATATTGATCCCACATACCCTGAAAATCAAGTGAGCAAGATCTCAACATGTCTTCTAAGGTCTGAATAGTCCGTTCTGATTGTCCGTCTGTCTGAGGGTGGTAAGAAGTGCTCAAATGAAGTTCAGTATCCAGGGATTTCTGAAGACTTTTCCAAAATCTTGAAGTAAAACGGGGATCACGATCAGAAACAATCGATAGGGGTACTCCATGAAGTCTCACAACTTCATTAATGTATAGTCTTGCTAGACGTTCCAGGGGTAGATCTTCTCTTATAGCAAGAAAACGTGCTGACTTGGTAAGACGATCAACAATAACCCATATTGCATCGTTCCTTCTAGGAGTCTTTGGTAGCCCCATGACAAAGTCCATCGTAATATTGTCCCATTTCCACTCCGGTATGGGAAGAGGTTGCATGACTCCTCCAGGCTGTTGCCTTCCAGCTTTCACTTGTTGACAAACCATACATCTTGACACAAAATCAGCAATCTCCCTCTTCATGTTGTCCCACCAAAAATGTTCCTTCAAATCTCTATACATTTTGGTGCTCCCAGGGTGTATAGAGAAATTGGAACTATGAGCATCATCCAACAATTCCCTTTTCAGATCAGGTATATTGGGAACACAAAGTCTCTTCCCGAATTTCAAAATTCCATCTTCATACACAAAGTCTCTCAATCTCCCATCATTCACAGCTTTAATCTTCTTTTGGAATTCTTCATCATTGGTCTGAGAACTATTAATCCTTTCTAGTAAAGATGGTTTGGCAACCATTTGAAAAAGCATTGATGTTTCACCTTCCCTGGTTATTCCCATGTCCATCTTCTCTAGATCCATGAAAATTGGATCCCTTTCAATTCCCATATTGTTCAAAACTCCATGGTCTTTTCTACTCAAAGCATCTGCCACCTTGTTTGCCTTCCCCGGGTGGTAGTGTATCGTACAATCATAATCCTTGAGTAATTCAAGCCATCTCCTTTGCCTCATGTTGAGTTCTTTTTGTGAGAAAATATACTTCAAACTCTTGTGATCAGTATAAATCTCACATTTTTCACCATAGAGGTAGTGCCTCCATATCTTCAAAGCAAAGATCACTGCTGCTAACTCGAGATCATGAGTAGGATAGTTTTGTTCATGAATTTTCAACTGTCGTGATGCATAGGCAATAACTCTATCATTCTGCATAAGGACACAGCCAAGTCCTTTCTTTGATGCATCACTATAAATAACGAACCCATCATTCCCCGATGGTAGAGTCAATATAGGAGCATTGACTAATCTTCTCTTCAGTTCTTCGAAACATTCTTCACACTCTTTTGTCCAAACAAATTTAACCCCTTTACGTGTGAGCTTCGTTAATGGGTTTGCCAATCGGGCAAAATTCTGGACGAAACGTCGATAATAACCTGCCAAACCAATAAAACTACGTACCTCAGTTATACTCGTAGGTGCTGGCCATTCTTGGATTGCCTTGGTCTTAGAAGGATCAACAGAGATTCCATCTTTAGAGACAATATGGCCAAGAAAAGAAATCTCCTGAAGCCAGAATTCACACTTGCTAAACTTTCCATATAATTCATGCCTCCTCAGAGTCTTCAAGATAATGCGCAAGTGATTTTCATGATCTTCATAGGTTTTGGAGTATACCAATATATCATCAATAAATACTACCACAAATTCATCGAGATACTCCTTGAAAACTCTATTCATCAGATCCATGAATACAGAGGGTGCATTGGTCAATCCAAACGGCATTACAGTAAACTCGTAATGCCCGTACCTGGTTCGAAATGCTGTTTTCGGAATGTCTTCCTTCTTTACACACAACTGATGGTATCCAGATCGAAGGTCAATCTTTGAAAAGTATTGAGCTCCATGCAGTTGGTCAAATAAATCATCAATACGAGGTAGGGGATACTTGTTCTTTATCGTTATAGCATTGATCTCCCTGTAGTCGATACATAACCTCATAGATCCATCTTTCTTTTTAACAAAAAGAACAGGGGCTCCCCATGGAGAAACACTAGGGCGAATAAATCCCTTATTACTCAATTCCTCTAGTTGTTTCTTTAGTTCGACTAACTCTACAGTGGCCATTCTATAAGGGGTCTTCGATATAGGCCTTGATCCAGGAATCAAATCAATGGAAAACTCAACTTCTCGTTCTGGAGGATGTCCAGGTAAATCTTCCGGAAATACATCTACAAATTCTTTCACAACAGGTACACCCTCTATTTGAACATTCCTTTCCTCACCGATAGTTACTTCATTATCTTCCTCCCCAATAATTGAATTAAGTTGAGCTACTGGGGGTGGGTCTAAATAAGAATTAGGTGGTGACGATTCTGCTCTAAAAATAAGGTGTTCCTTATCATTATCATCAAGAATCGTAACCTATTTCTTCTTACAATAAATCTTCACATCATAGTCCGAAAGCCAGTCCATACCGAGGATTATATCAAACTCAATCATAGGTATGACGATGAAATCAGCAGATAAAGAAAATTTATGTGCTCTAATGGGGACTGATTCACAAAACTTTGTTGCAACGATACTTCCCTTAGGAGTTTTAACTGACAACTCCCTTATTAAATCAAATTGGAAATATCTAATTTTCTTAGCAAACTGGGAAGATATGAAACAATGCGATGATCCAGAATCAAATAATGCATTTGCTAAACTTGAGGAAACCATTAAATTACCTGCCACCACGTCTTTCGGAGTTTCTACCTCAGCAGTAGTGATAGCATAAGCCTGGCCTTGATCCCTTGGCCTTTTCTGAGGTAAGTTCTCCTGACGCTTAGGACATGCATTTGCATAATGCCCCATCTCCCTGCAATTGTATCACTGAACGTTGGTAGCTTCCTTCTTCCCCTTGCAATCATGAGCTTGGTGGCCTTTTTCACCACACTTGTAACAGACTCCCATTCCCTTCAGGCAAGCACCGGGGTGTTTCTTCCCGCACTTACCACAAGATGGATATTCAACCTTTCCCTTCTTCCCCTTATTTCCATTCCCAGATTGATCAGCAGGTCTCTTCTTCTCTTGCTTTGCTTTAAAGTCATAAGACTTAGAGAATTCCTTTTCGGTCTTGATAGCACATGAGACAATGTCTTCGTACGATGAAAAGGATTGTGAGACTAATGCTCGACGGAGAAATGGTTTTAACCCATCAAAGAAACGATCAATCTTACTTCTTGGGTTGCGAATATAATCTCCAGCATACCTCGCTAACCTTGTAAAGTTAGCCTCATACTTTGTGACATTCTCATCCTCCTTTTGTCTCAGACTCAGAAATTGCCTTTCCATATCTGCTCGATGGTCGCGAGGAAAGTATTTTTCTAAAAACAGATCTTTGAACTCCCTCCATTCCATGTTTGATACTTCATCATCTTCCTTCATGTTTTGAATCAATGACCACCATTGATCAACATCTCCAGTGAGGCGGTAAACTGCCATGGTAACTTTTTCCCTTTCACTACTCCCCAAAGCCTGAAATATTTTCTCTAGGGAAAATATCCATTGCTCAGCTACTAAGGGATTTGTACTTCCATTGAACGTTGGTGGTTGTTGTCTCATGAATCGATCTAACATTGATCCTCCACGCTGCGGATCAGGGTGCTCCATACGGGTAAGGTTATTATTCATAACCTGAGTAAGTTGTCCCAGTACGGTGATTAGCTGATCAGCACGAGTTGCATCACCAGCCCCACTATAATTATCTTGAGCAGGAGGGCAATCCCTACATGGAGTGCGTGCATTGATACGGTTTCCATTTCTTCCACTAGGCGCCATTTCTAAACAATGTCATAAACTAGATCAGTTTATGAATCAAAATACATAATCCCATACTTATAAAACACTTAACATAAATTGAACTATCTATGGATATAATCCATAATCATAAATATGTTTTCTTTGAGGAATTATATACTCATAAACCCTTCATAATGATTTGTAAAGAAAGTGAGAGTTATCCTAAGCATATCCCCTGGGAGTGTCGTAACCAAGAGTGCAGCAAGGCCCGTTGTCGTGCACCAGTTCCCGTTCGAGTCTAGCTCAAAGCGGTGTTTTCGGGTTTTACCCCTAGGTACATCTGTGCCAGAGCCGCCTCTACCTGCTCGTATCCAGACAGGGATGTATTGCTCGGAAAACTCACAAAATCTCTACAATACCAAAATTCTAGGAAGTTCTTCTATACTAATCCTCAAAGTTCATCTTAGGTCTACGTTCTCTAATCAGTGTTTATCTAAATCTAGCTTCCAAGGTTTGTACTAAACTTCCTCTGATACCAACTGTAACGCCCTGACCCCAGCTACCCAGAGTCGGTGCATTACTTCGTAACATTGGCATGATCACAAGAAAGATCAAATCTCGAAAGACCGATTGGTTTAGTAGCCTTGGGAACACTAGATATATTCATAAGTTTTACATTACATCATAAAATCAAAAACTACTACAACAACATAATGTTTCCACAGTCCACACTACAATCCCCTCATAATATCCCTGCAGGTCATTCATAACTTACATCTTCACTTCCTGGGAAAAATAAAACATAGAAAAGGGGTGAGCTCAAATGCCCAGTAAGGATAACAATATAGCGGAAACTTTCATCAATAAGAATAAACATTTAAGGCAATGTATAACTAAAACAAAAGCATTTTAAACATGAACTTTCAACATGGTATGGCATAAATAAAATGAAATAATTCCATTTACTTATTCACATGGATATTCCACTAATCGAATAATCACATGCAAAAATAAATAACCACTTTCATAATGTTGGAATGCATAATGCCAGACTATCATAACCACATAGCCAAGGCCTCGTGCCAAGACTACAAATAAGATTTTGTCAAGGCCTTGTGCCAAGACACTAGTTTGTCTCATGAGACCTACCGATGCATCGAGGAGCTATAGCGGGCTCCACCCGTCACTTATTAAGTCCAATGCATTCCCATATGAAAAGGTTTAAACATAACATAAACATTCGTATTAAAACTAGCATAAGAAATGTCAATACTTTCACAATAAACTATGAATGGTATAAAAATAGCACATCCACAGTCAAACATATCACAAAACCTTCAATACAATATAGAAGTTTTGTATCATAATAAATCAACTTCAAATAATCTTAAAATCCATCAAAGGATGTTGACATAGATGAAATCAAAATTATTTTTAAAGAAATATCTCCTTTTATTTTGAAATCATTTAAGATCCATATAAAATAAAACATTTTCTTTGAAAATATTCTTATAAGCTTGTAAGGAAAGCTTTGAAGATTTTATAACGGCGTAAAATAACCGCACCCGCCGTATAAGTTAAAAAAAACATTCTTACCTCAATTCTGTCGAAAAGGTTAAAAAGGACCTTGTTTTGAAAACGACGGAAAGATTCCTTTATAAACCTCTTATAAAAAGTCAAAAAAAGGTATAAATGACTTTAACCCATATTCTTGTAAATAGTAAAAATGTTTTGAAATACATTTTTAAGAAACATGGATGTGGATGATAAAGAGATCCCAGTAGATTATTACATATAAACAACCTCGGATAATGAAGAGATTGTGAAATAAACCTTACCTTGTACTTTTCCTTGGTTGGGGTAGGTTAACCTCCTGTATAATGGTGAAATAGTTGTTATTAAATTATACAAGAATCATATATATTAATATGATATCATATATGATCTTTTAACATTGATTTGTTAATAATATCTTAGAATTATCGTCGTTTCGGGAGTTAACTTACTCATTTTCTTTTATATGTTTTGTTACATAAGCCATGGTTGTTGTATCTTATTCATATCCAGAATGATATACAGTCCTTAAACATCATTTTTAAATCCTCAAATGATAATTATACTTGAATGGATACGATGGAGAATGAATCTCATCGCGTTCGTGGAGACGGTAGTCCGTACGTACGCACGAGCGACAATATCATTCTTTTGATATTAAAATAATATATAAATGGATGGTATATCATATATACAGAATCATTAACATGTTATATTTATTATTTACATGAGTTACACATCATTATTATACCCATCCAAATAATATTATGTTGAATAACAATTACACCACGACGTGGAGACGGTAAGCCGTACGTACGCACGTATGGTGACATGTTATTCAAAGGGTGGATAGAATACTGAATATGATTGTACCATATTTATAATAAAATCACAGTATATGTGAGATACTGGAGTTATTATTTCATAATGGTAAGAACAAAGGAAGAAGAAGTGGAAGAAGAAATGAACTTAGAAAAGGGTGGTGAAATCATTACCTCTTCTTCGGGTTCTTCCTTTTGATTTGATCAAAAGGGCTCCTTAGGTTGGCTTTCTGATCAAACTAAGGCCTCTAGGTTGTATTGAGGGATGTTGGGAGAGTATTTGGGCAGATTTTGGCCGAACCAAAAGGCTTTGAAGGTGTGAAGAAATGAGAAGGAGGAGTGCCCTTTTATAAGAGGGGTGAGGGGCACCTTTGGAAAAGCTAGAAATATTAATTTATAATAAATTCATATTCGGTTTCTAAAGGCTCCAAAGTTGACTATTCAAAGGATGAGGTGGGGATAGGTCGAAAACAACTCATCCAATAGAATTTAGACAGGTTTGGGTATTTATATTAACCTTATCTTTAAGTATTAACTCTAAGTTAATTAGTTTCACTTTTACAATGTCTCTTTGTATTTTATATATTATGGTTAATAAACTTACTATATACATCCAAGCGACCCCCAAGTGGTCCATTAATGAGGAACCTATCATAATATAAGTCTCTTGGCAGAACCTTAGATTTTTAGGAATTTAATATCAATTAATAATATAATATTTGTTTTAAGAACTCTTTTATGTCAATTTTGACACTATTCAATAGTTGATTTTTGTGAAACTCCTAACAGATTGATTACTTCGAACAAAGTCAATTAAATCAATCCTAATATATCATATTATCATAGAAAATTAGTTTAATTCATTAAAAGTTTCATATTATAATTATTTGGGTATTTATAAGATCAATTATTTTTATTTTTCACTATTTTAGTAATTACTTCATCATCATTGTGTCATAAATAAAATAAATTATATAATGTCTAAAAATTATAAATAAAATATCATTATGTAGGAAATCTTTTTAGCTTTCTAATGAATATTTATAATCGAAAATCCAACATGTATAACCCTATGTAAAAATTGTTCTTCTAAAAGATGTAAGCTTATGCCATTTTTATTTTTATTTTAACTTTATTAATATAAAGTGTCCCTACCACATACAAGTGGCTCCAATGGGTCCCCAAATTGACCCAAGGATGCCCATGGTCGGGTATGTGTCCACCAATAAGGTTAGGACACGTTTTAGGGTAATTTTGTATTATTATAATATTATATTTTTAACCCTTATTTACCGGATTTACCCTTTAACCATGGTAAATAAAATATTTACCACAGTAACTATTCAAAATGTATAAAAATAAAAGTTACCTATTTACACAATTTGAACATCCTGATTCCAAATATGGAATCCATTTTCCTAAATTCAAAACACAGAAGTGGCAGAAATTAATTTAAAATTAATTCCCGCTGTTAAAATAAAAAGCGTGTTTTTAAGAGATAATAACTATCAAAAGATTGACACTTGTTTATGTTCGGTTTAATTGTAAAATTATGTCCAATGACCAAAATTATATTAAATGGTAAAAATATATTCTAAATATACTTTAAAACCACTCAAATTCATAATTTATCACTAGTAATTAATTTGATTAAAAAAGTTGTTTTTAATTAAAATTTAGAAATTTTCACTATTCATCAAAATATGAAAGTTATCCGAAATGTACCAAAATTTCACCCTAGGCTAATTTTGATATTCCGAATCCAAAAATGAAGTCCATTTTGAAATATAGAATATATATGATTTCAAAAAGTAGGTATTACTATTCACAACGGCTAGTTTAATTAGTTGTGGTGTGTGTTAGAACTCGAGGTTGCGTACAACACACGCTATCGCATTATTCGAAGGGAAACGTACCGTGGAAGCTTGGGGTGTTACAATCATAATGTTGTTTTGAAAATTTTCTCGTGGATTTATTAAATTATTTTATTTGGAATGTGTGTGTGTCGTGTTTTCTAAATTACATCTTTCATTTATTGGAAGAATGTTTTTTAAAGGGTATTATTTATTTAAAAATATATTATTCACTCTTTATGTTTGATAAAAATCCTAAATGATGGATTTTTTTTCTAAAGTATATTTTCAAATCATGGGAGTAGTGATTCTTCACTTGTGAAAATTTCATTGATAATTTTTTTTAATCTAAATGGATTTTCAAGTATGGATGTGGCATCACTTCACTATGAAAATAATTTCATAAAATGTGTGCATGATTATTTAAATTTTTTTTAATAGCATTGAACATAGGAAAAATTGGGAAACCTAGGTATGAACATAATTTTAATAGGTTCTTATGATGGGTATATAGATACTTAAATACTATTTTATAGGACTTGGCATCATTAGTATTAATTTTCTTCCATAGTATTACTTGTTTATCCTGGTTATTTATTCCCATAGTCTAGATCCCAATGATTTTTCATGCATTATGGTTTCACTTATGTAACATCTTATATATACTCACATGTTTATCTTTTGGACTTTTCCATAGATGGATTTTCTTGGTTAATTTTATATAACATGCTTTATATTCACACCATGTAATCTTGTATGATATGGATTCTTAATCACTTCTTATTTATATTCATAATCTTTTGGATTTGAATATGGATTGTTTGAAACCATAAGAAGTTTTATAAAATGGTTTTCATGGAGAAAAAGATTTATTAACTATCTTGAACTAATTGATAAATTATGTTGGTATTTTTATAGACTCTTTGGTGGTATCATATTGGGATCCAAACTAACACACAAATTTTTCCCTTGGGTGGTTTTTGAACTTGTTTTATAGGACTTCTATAAATGGATGTATTGTAGTTCATCAACTACTCTCAATTTCATATCTTTTTTTAGAGATATATTTTAGGTGATGGAAGCTCACACGGAGGCTTCTATTTGGCTCACTATGATTTTCTTTTGAATTTGGGATTATCCTTTTGTCTCATTGTTATTTGTATCAGGGAACTATTCACTTATTCTATAATGTACTTGTTTGTTTTGTCTCTTTTTGGTTATACATGAGACTTATTTGGTTCTTCTATTAATATTTACTTAGTGATGGGTTATCCTAGTGATATATTATATTAACCCACTGTATAAAAATATAACAAAAACTTGTAACATGGAACTTCCTCATTGCATCATGAGGGATTATATGAAAACTATTGAAAACTTCATGCATGAGTTTGTACACTCTATCTAGAATCTTAGATTAGTACTTATTCATTTCCTTCATATATCAATTCATATTTCTTCTTATAATATAAAATATCTTTGAGTCCCAACACATGTATCTTCTGATTTTTTTATTTCCAAATAAATAAAATCTATAACTTCATAATTTCTAGGATTTTTAAATTCTTAGGCTTTCATATAAACATTGATCTCCTCAATCTCAAACATGAAGAGCAGATTTAAAATCCCTAGGATTTCTTTAGAAATTATGTTGTTTCATTTAAAACATTAAATAATAGCTCAGGCATCAACTAAATTAGTTTTAAAAAATTCTTCTTTTATTGATCACCAATATTTATTTCCAAATATACTCATTTGGAAATAAGAAATAATCAGAACTGTGATCTTCTCTTATAATCTCATTAAATATTCTTTATTTGAAGCTTAAATCATGGATAAATATAGATTCATGATGTTTTTAATTTGAAACATAATTTTTAACATCATTACATTTCTTCTTATTCATAATATTAAATTCTGAAAAACTCATATTTTAAGTATATAACATTCTTTAAATTTCACTTTGGAATGATACTTCTATAAATAACTATTTATGATTACATAGAATAAAAATCATCCTTATTTAACTTGATTCTTATACAGATGAAGCTTATGTAGACTCTAATTGTCCTTACATGGATAGGTTTCATCCTTATTAATACATGTATTCATGCTTATGTGGTTGAAAATTATTTTTACACAACCATGAATCATCTTTACATAATCAGAAAATATCTTTATAAAAACTATATCATTTCTATTTTTTCATACCTTTGGTGTGTATTATCCTTACATAGGATTGGAATTTTTGAAATTTAACTCCATCACAAAATTTCTAGGTTGATTTAGATCATATTAGAAATAATTCAAATCATCTCAAATGATAATTATATCAATATAAATCATCTAAATTGACTTTAAATGAAATTGGTAGTTATCAGAATAATTCCAAAGCACATTAATAGAATACCAAATACCTTTAAAACATAATTAATAGTCAAATAATGTATTTAAAGAACTCCTCTACCTTTTTATTTCACCATAACATCAACATTATTAAAACTTTATCTAATTGATTCTCAACACTATGTTCAGTTCCCTTTTTTCCAAATAAACCTTGTATATATTCTACATTATTCAAGCTAAACTCTCTCAAAACATTGAACCTATTTTAATCCTTTTAATGAAAACAATAGAAATTTTCAAATACAAGTTCATTTAACAACATCTTTAAATTCT
The DNA here is from genome assembly GCA_963277665.1 of Viscum album. NCBI lineage: Eukaryota > Viridiplantae > Streptophyta > Magnoliopsida > Santalales > Viscaceae > Viscum > Viscum album. Next base: position 891,282,968 of record OY728142.1, read on the forward strand.
TTAGAAATGTTTTAGATAGTACTCCTTTTGATCTAATCAGCACTTTTCATATCTCTAGGAAAACCAACTCAATGTTCATATGATTCAGCTACCAATTTGAATCAGTCTATTCATATGGTCAAGGGAAAAATCATAAACCTATTTCTATTTCCATCATATAAATATTAATTACTTTCAATATTAAATGGAAATAATCTTTCATCACTCTCACTTTAACTTAAATGGCATCATTGTGACACACTAAACCCATGATCTCGGATATGGTGCTAAAACACTGTATATTTTAAAAAAAAAATTACATCATAGTATATATATATAATGTTTTAAATTAATAAGGATATTTTATTCAAGATCTTTGAATAGTTAAGAAAATTGAAACACATATTATCTCACTCAAATATTCATTTTATTTAGAATCTAAATACTTATATGAAAAATTTGTCTCTACACTAACTAAAACACATAATCACGAACTGGCTCCAAAGAGACTTCTACTTAGTAAACTAACATATGAAAAACATTTCAAAGCATGGAGAGAGAAAAAGGCTTGATATGGGGTTTTAAAATCAAATTATACTTTTTTTAAATACTATATTTTTTTTAAACAATTTCTTTAAAACCAAAAACTTTTATTTTTAATAAAACTTTATTTAAATTTAAAATTCCATTTTCCTTAAAATCCATAAGGAGTTTTATAAAATACATATCTAGATCATTCTTTAAAAACATTAAAATAGTAAAAAAAATATTTTTTAATCAAATTATTTATATTTTTTAATCTAGGGAAAAACCCTTTTTTAAATAATCACAAACTAATACTATTGAAAAAGAATCTCAAAATAAATCCAATATTTTTTCAAAAAATGATTCTCAATTTGTGAAAAACAAAATCATGAGGAATCCATGAACATTGAATGTTGTATATGGTCTACCCATCACTTTGTGGACAATATCCCTTGATTTTTGGGTTTAATCTTTATCCCTCATCATGTTTACAAAGTCCAAGTGCTAAATTTTAATTAAAAAAATTACCCTGTCCCTTTTTTTTACTAGAGTTTTCCATCAAAATTTTATTTTCAAAAAATTAATCATGGGTATATTTATATTTAAACACTTATACAGATATATATATATGTGTGTGTGTGTGGGGGGGGGTTATGAATAATTTATTTATTATTTCGAGGAAAATAAAATAAATTTTTAGAGTAAGAAATTGAATTCTGATTAGAATAAATTAAGGAATGGTCATACAAAAAATTAAACATAGAAGACATTAATGAGATAAAAAAATAAAGTAAATATTAGATAAAACATAAGCTAAACTTATTCAAATTAAAACATTGTAAATATTAACTCATAATTTTGAATTCAAACATTTCAACCTTGATCAATTAATTTTGAAATCACTTTATTTTGGAAAAAAAATCTCTTAGTATGATGGATTTTGAAAATTTAAAAAAATAGATATTTAGAAAATTATTTAACATAAAATTATTGTTGTAAACCCCCTTAAAACAAACTTTGAAGTAAAAATATTATTAAATCATAATCCCATAAAATGGGAGTTTTACTTTTAAAAAAATAATTTTTAAAAACATCTTTCACATAAAATGTTGTTTTTTGAAAGAGTATCCTTCTTATAAAGAGGGTTTGATAAATTTAAAAACATAAAATTTTAAAAAAAATATCCCTTACGGTGATGGTCTAGTTTTGTAACATTTAAAACATAAATTTTGTAAATAATATTCCCCTACCTTAAGGAGATAACTGATAATTACTAGATTTCCCTCTATTGAACTCCATCCTAAAGAAAATTTCCAAACTCAATCATGTATTTTATTTCTCTCTACAATGGTAATACCTAAATTTTTTATGAAGCTTAGTAGACCTTCATTGGGAAACACTCTCCTTTATATATCAAACTACATAATAATTGTTCTACTTTTTTGGTGGGTGGGAATATCTAAAAATAGTTTCCTATATATCTTTTCACCAATGTACCATTACGTAAGTACCTCCACTTACTCTCCTTGTTGTCTATGGAAATCAGGATGACCACATATTGGTTATAGTTTTCATTTAAATAGTTTTTTTGGAAACCTAATTTGGGTTCCCATGATATATTACACTTATATATATAGACCTGCATATCTCAAAACCTCAATAAAATGGGAGTAAAATTATAATTTTGGATCCCAATAATCCCATGAGTACCATTGGTTATATTTGGTGTGTGTGTCTGTGTGTATCATAGTAAATTTGATATTATTTCTTATAAGAATAGATTGGAACAGCTTAAGGTCCTCTTAAGTCTTAGTGAGTGGAATATAACCATTGATTAGCTAGATAATAATAATTTCACATTTCTTATTTTGGCTAGGTTGAAAAATTTGAGAGAATTTGAATTTTTATCCATTGGGGGATGATCCATCCTAAAAATCAAAAATAATAATGAGGTTTTGAGTGTTTGAAATGTCCAAACATTATGTTTTAGATATTTTCTAAGTACTGATGGAAGTCTCAAAGGGTATAAAAAATGTACCAGAGGAGGAACAAGAAGATTTTCTTATAAAAATAGCTATATATATCCATTCACATCATGAATTCCATTCATGATGTGAATGGGATTTATGGGGTGTGTCATAAAAGATACAGGAAGTGAAAGTATGGGGGATTACCCTAAATAATTTACTTTATGAATCAGGTTCACATCAAGAATCCGGTTCACATCATGAAACTGATTAACATCATGAAAAAAGTGGGGATGAATTTTTTAAAAAGGTTAAACATGGTATTTCCCTATTTTTCATCATATAAATAGGAGAGTGCATATGAGTCTCTCAGTTAATTCTCATCACCCTCCATTCTTCACCGATCAATATGGTGTTGGGTGTGATTCGACAACATTAGTGGGTAAGACTTTTCACCACCTTTCTTATACATTATTATTCTCCCATCATTCTAATTTCATGAGTTTCCACATAGGTTTATTCATCGGCTCTATCGAAGCATGGTGAAATTATCTGTTTTGGATGAGGTTTTTACTCTACATAGGAAGAGTCTGTCTTGAGAGTTTTTTTTCACTTCACCACATTCCAATTGGTTCAGGTATGTCACTAAGGTGTTTTTTGAAACATTTAAGTATTAAATTTAAAAAATTGGCTGGTTTTTATGATTTCTTTGGTTAGGAATTTTACCGGGAATGGTGTGTGGGGTACCCTATGGACCTTCTTAAATGCAGTTTCTTGGATTTTCATAGAGTGATAGTCATCTGGTGAGATATATCCTATTATTCTTTTTTATTTTTAAATTAAATTTTTTAGTGATGGAACTGTTGTTTTGGAAGATACTTGAGCTTTCTAGTGTTATTTAAGATCATGGAAGCTGATGTGGCTTGGCTCATACATAATTGGTCTTGGATATAGAATTTGATAGCTATTTATAAATGGTTTAAAGATCCCTAAATGTAGGTGATATATCATACTTATCCTTTAGTATTTATGAATGTTTATGGTATTATATGGATTCTTATGAATTAACTTGAGGGTGATGGCCTCTGTTTAAATTCATTCTAAATAATTGTTTAATTAAATGAAATGGGTAGATCATGTAGGATGAATGCCTGGGGTCACTCAAAAACCCAATGGACTAGCTTTGTCCAATGAATTCAGGATATAACCATGACCAAGTATCCCCTATGGTATACCAATATTTATTATTTTTTAGGGTCACAAGAGGGATTCCTTTCTTATATAAGGACTTATAGGACCCCAAAAGAGATTCCCTTGTTTACCTGTATAAATTGAGGATCCTGAGAAGGATGCCTCTTCAGTTTTTTGATCTCAGGGACCTAGTGGGTGTCAAACACTTGACCGAAACTAATCTAATGCATTATGAGTTTGTATAGATATGGTAGTGGGTGTCACCTTAAAACCCATACCATACTTGTAAGTCATGAGGAAGTTTCAGTAGTGGTGGGTTAGTCATTCATCCACCATCACTCTTTTATTTATACATTCACCTATTTACTATTGATGAAGAAATGATTACCATAGTTGCTTCCTAGTTTTTGGATGATGAGCCTGATGTGATGTGACTTTATTTATTGGGATGACTATACATGTTTCCTAGGATCCTACTTTTGATCCTTTTATTTGATTTTTATATTATTATCAGGATGCTCAGATGTACTTCTTAGGATCTAGATATTGATCCATATTGATTATGATATTCGAGCATGGCGTCCCTATTATTATGATACCTGTGCATGGTGTCCCTATGATTGTGATACTCATGCATGGAATCCCTATGATTATAATGTTCTACCATGGCATCACTATTGATTATGATACTCAATTTAAGGGGTTTATTACACTTTCCATGATCGATTACTTGATCACAATGTTGGATAGGGTTCTCCTCACCATTGACTTGACATATACTCAATGGATGATTATCCTCTCCTTGATAAATTCATAGGATTATCCCTAGGGTTAGGTGGGTTCACTATTACTACATCACCCAGTTTTACTTCTTGGGTAAGGGGATATTCAACCATTTATTTAAATGGATACCGAGTATGTACTTGAATTTGAAGAGAATTATTTTTCGATCGCCTAATGCTCATCCCCCTTAGAGTTCATCAGAGCTCTAATGTTGTGACCAACTATGGACTAGAACCTAGTTCTCAAACATAAAGTTCGATTAACATGGAATGAGTGGAATGACATATAACTTAGTACTGTATTTATAGTATGTCCTTATATTACCTTTAATCCATCAATATAGTTATTGTAGGTGAGTATGGGTGATCACAGGGAGAAGAAATGTATCCCCCTATGGTTACATAGCTTGCATATAGATATTTCCAATGTTGAAAAAATCCGGATTTTTCTATCAGAATTATGGACCAAAGGATCAAATAATCATATATGGATTGAGTTATACGACATCCAGCTTAATTCCCTTTTCACAGGATTTTTAGAAAAAATCAGGATTACAAACCCAAGGATTGACTGATGTTGATTTATGATTTTTCACTTTACTCAAGTATATTCATATTCATGTATATATATATATATATATGAATATATATATAAATGATGGAACATTTCCCAGTCAACCAGGATCATGGAACTAGGGATCGATTGTGGTTTCAATTTATTTATTTTATTTATAATTTCTAGTTGTTTCACAGCTAGGTTGGACATATTGCATGAGATTTCACTTATGATAGAATATTTATAGGATCATCATTGGGGTGACCTACTAATATTTTTTCACACCCCTATATGTGATCCTCGATGTGCAGTCAGACCTTATGTATACTTTTCTAATTGAACACAAATTTCATGATGGATAGGGCTATTCCCCATAGTTAAATGATCGAACAGAGCTTCTCATGTAGATTCTTTTGATCGGGCAAGAGCAGTTCGATAGTTTCTTGGAGACCGGATATGTGGTATAGCTCAAAGTTGGTAGGAGAGCCCTATAATTTTATTTCATTTTATTTTATGTGATCCTATATATGTGATTGGACCAATGGGAAATCAGTATTGTATGTATGACATGGTCATTCAGGCCTTTTCTGCATTTCATGTATTATTACAGCATAATTTTTAGTTTGTTTATTTCTTTTGTGCTCTATATATTAATTATATTGATGATATTTGATTATTTCTTTTGTTGTTACTTTGATATGAGGGTATATTCTCTCCATTTTACTACCACTAGACCCTCGCTGCTAGTCATCAGCCTCTAGCATACGAGGAGGTATGCATGAAGTCTTATGATGAACTGTCTCAAAACAATGGTTTAGTGGAATCTAGGTCAGTATGTTATAAAGTGTTATTATATGAGTTTCCTTTCCTTTTATCTAATAATTTAATATGTGATAGATAAGAGTATTAGGAATGTGTCAGAACATATGATGGATATCATACTGGTGTGTCAAGAACACATATTCTGGTAAGAAGTCCTAGTTTCCATAGATATGGGATTGTTGTTCTTAATATGTGATGTTACAGTTGTATATTAAGTTTTACTTGATTAATGCACATGTTGTTCAGAGTTTATGATTTATTATAGATTTTTGGTACTTGACCCATTGTAAAGGGGCTAGTGATTGGTTTTGACTCGTGAATGGAAAATGTATGAGGTGTCTCATGCATCATATTTGGCATGTAGGATTAACATGTTATATGACTAGTAGTGTGTTATTATTACTAATGGTAGAGTACAATTCTTTAAAGTGTAAACAACAATCTAAATGGTGTTGTACCATATAGGTTCTTATTGTCATTCAACTCAATTTATCTGACTTGTATATGTTTTCTTATGATAGTAGGATATGTGGACCTATAATGAGACATTTGATGGAGAGGCTAATGACTATTTCTTTATTCATGGGAGGTTTAGTGACCCTATTAGATCAATAGGGAATATGATTCTTATGTTTTGAACCCCTTATATGGTTTTTTTCTTAGGTTTAGTTATTTAATGTGTCAGTAACAATCTATAATGTGTTTTTCTACATTGCTCAGAATGGAATGATAATTAATCAAACTGTGATAGTGATCTATGACACAGATCATTGATAAGATATTTTTTACATATTTTTGTCCCTCATATGTCAACCTTTGTAGTTGATTACTTTATTTATGGTGATCTTGTCAGGTCTCTTTGTACAATGTCAATGGACACCTAAATGTTTATAGTGAACAGGACCTCGAGGGGGTATTACCATATACAGATGCCTAGTGAGTGTTAGTTAATCATTATTTCTACGTTCATATCATGATACTCTAGTTGAAGTACATTATGAAGATTATCATAGAGGATCAGGGCCCAGGTAGTCCTCTTTTTGATATTTTTGAACCTTGTAGGTTGATTTTGTCCATAACTATTTTATAGAGTGATTAGGTAGGCACATTATATGCATTATGACAAGCTAGGTGCATAGAAAAAACCCCATGAGAGGTGAACTTATTGATATTTTTGACCTTTGGTCTTGGTGGCTAGACCTATATACCCTGTTATGAGACTTTATTAGTAGGGAAAGGTGGGAAACCAAGAGTCCCTCAGTTTTGACTTGGACCCTTATAAGTTGACGTTCCTTTTGATCTTGGAAAACTTATGAGCAGGGTTGTCCCAAGTTTATGGATTCGTTTTTAGGAAGTGATCTAGGTTATACACTCGATTGAGATCGATGAACGGTTAGTGCTTGGATTTTGTGATATAGGCATGATGATTCCCTTGGTTTGTGAGGAATCACCTAGGGTGATCATGTTTTGAGACTATCTTTGATGGGAATTATTGTTTAGGTGCTTAACTCATTTGACTAGTGTTTGTGTGTTGATGTTTAAATATCATAAAAAGACACCATGTGAGGGGTTGTCAGGGAATTAATCATAGAACATGAGAGATGTTTAATATTGAAATGGAGTTCCAAGGGTTATTATGGATTAAATAGACTAACATGTCATGTAGCACCATAATTTTGGCCTTATGGTGGATGACTCATGGGAGAATGATTCATATAATAATGGTACACATTAGTTATGAATGGTTGGATTTAAATCAAAAATTGGTAAGTGGTCTGGTGTGAGCCAAGAACTGATGTTTTCAATAAATTATACAGGTATGGTTTCTTAGGATTTGTGATGAAATGAGAAATTTATTTCTATGGTAGAGGATACATAGAGGATAAATCGGGTTCCATGAGATGGTTGACCCATGGTTGGACCTAGACATTGATTTTCAAAAGATGTTGTGCCAGGAGTTAGTTCAAGGAATGTAAAAAATGTTTTGATGTGAACATCACTCATAGGGAGATATACACACCAATCAATGTAATCTTAAGAAACTCTTAGTTTATGGGAGATCATTCCCCGTATATTGGAATCATCTTGAGTGAAATGAGAGAGTGTTGGCAATATGCTAAGATAAATCAAGTTCTTTTCTAGTTTGATAGAGGGACTCCTTGAGAGTTTACTTGAGGAACATTAAAAAGGAATGTTATATGGTGTGTAGTGAACCAGTGGACATTTAAGGTTGGATACCCTCATTGTGTTTTCAAGATTTGACATTTTCCATGGATAGAATTTTTATGAATCGGGAATAGGAGAGATGTTATGTTTTCATTGAAATTCAGTATGAAAAGGGGATAGTTTTTCTAGGATATTCCACTAGATGTTGGTTATGGGATTTAATGATCGTGATGAGAATGATCTTGATACGCCTTGGTGTAAAGTATTTTAGAATCTTTTTTAGTGATGTTTGGTTACTGAAGATGTTGTTGTTTGAGAATAGTCGACTGGAGGTAGTAATGAAAACAGACTCGTAGACTGCAGGCTTCACAAATATGGGGATGATGTGGGGTGGGGTGGGCCTAAAACTTTTAACCATTAAGAGCACGATCCAATGCAGGTTGAACCTGCACATGTGTGGGCCAAGGCAGGTTGATCCCGCATGGGTGTAGGCTCACCCACGATCTTGATTTAAAAAAAGAAATTATTATATTTACAATATATTCTTCTTTAACATTTAGGTTTTCAAAAAAAACATGATTAAACTATGACATATGATTTCTCATCATAATGGACATACTAATTCACCATTCATTCAAATGTTAATATTAAATAGGTCTATATTTATTGTTTTAATATGATATTATAATATTTATATAGAAATTATTAACCATATTTACATGGTGTGTCATCCCACCTCTTGAAAAATGGAACCCATCTCCCATCCACATTATTTCAATTTTAAAAGAGTTATTATGATCATAATATTTTTTAGGTTGATTTATTATTGTTATTATTTAATTTTATTTTGTTATTAACAAAATAGGAAATAACCTCATGGGAAACCTAATAGACTCCTCTGAAACTGGTAATTTCCTGGAGAGTCATTGTTTATTTATAGGTTAAGTTGTTCGTGTCACCACACAACCAACCCCATCATTCATTTTCCCTCACCAATCACTCAACTACTTTTCATTGAAATAGTTTTCCACCAAATCTTCATCACTACTTTAAACCATTAACCCATCGAATAATGTTTCATCACATCCCTTAAAACTCTATCTATTGTCAATCCATACAGCTCCCCACAACAACCATTAATAATGAGAAAAAAATAAAATATTTAAATGATTATAAGTAGTATATTTTTTTAAATTTGGACAAGCCCATAGGCTACTCATTATATTATGTGGGGTGGGAGGTCTTGAAATTTTTTGTTTTCATTATATACAATCTTTTGCAGACAAACCCATGCATGCTCAAACCCATATGATCTGGATCACCCCACCCCGACTCACCCATTTTTCATTACTAACTGAAGTGGATTCAACTTATGTCCCCTCATATAGTTGGATGTAGTTATTAAGGAACTATTTATTCCATATCATTGGTATGAGACTAATACATTACAAGGGTAGACTTAGGTTTTTCAAGGAAAATATGATGCAAGCAGTCTAAGTTGGATCGAATTGAATTCGACCATATAGATCGAATCAGGGACTGATAGCAGTGTACTCATGTGTGGTTATATTCTTTGAGTATAGAAATGTGTTAGGATAATTTTTAGGACACTAGGGTCATGTTTTGGTAGGTAATTATAAGGGTAAAATTATCGTTGTTTGTAATTTTCCATTGAAAGTAAGAACCTATGGAGGGGATCTCCATAGGTCGGTTGATGAAAGATATGATGATGTGGTCTTTTCAAGGGTTATACGGGATCAATTAAGCATCGTATTGATGTTTCTTTTGTGGTTATGAGCATTGTATTGGGTTTGGGTGGTTAGGCATCATATGTTTAAAAGGGGTTCTTAGAAGCATGTTGGGAATTTCGAGTCACAACATGGCTTTCTTTGTGGAAATTCATGACCTAGGTAGATTGGGTGATGTTCCCATTATTCCCTAAGACTTCTCAAGGATGATAAGTTCAAACTTGGGTATATTTTTACATCTTTTGTTTTGGATTGTGTTGAAAACAAATAGAAAATTTTAATTTTTCTCTATTGGTGGATGAGTTGTCTTGTGAACTGGAAATTTAAATGAAGTTCTGAGTGTCTAAAATATCCATATGTGGTGTTTTTGGATATATTCCAAGTACTAATGAAATTTTTGGGGTCCAAAAAAGTACCAGATGAGGAATGGGTTATTGGGGTATTGAAAATAGTTATAGAAAACTATTCACATTGTGAATCTCATTCACGATGTGAATGGGTTTCATGGGCTGCGACTTAGAAGATACAGAGCATGAGATCCTAGGGGTTTACCCTTAGGAATTCACATCATGAATCTGGTTCACTTCGTGAAACTGGTTCATGTTGTGAGACATGTATGGATGAATTTTAAAAAAAAATAGGGGCTTTCCCCATTTTTTTCATTGGAAAAACAGGAGGTCTCATAGGAGGCTCTCAGCTGACGCTCCTCTCCCTCTATTATTTACCGATCAAGGCAATCTTGGGTGAAATTTAAAGTCATCAGTGGGTAATATCTTCCTCTTACATTCTTCTTCATATTTCTTTTCCCATCGTTCTGATTTTAGGATTTTCCACTTAGTTTTCTTCATTTGATCCATCAAATAATGATGGAACCGACCATTTCAGATGGGTTTTTTACTCTTCCTAGGAAGAGTTCATCTCAAGAGGTTGTTTTCACTTCACCACATGTTTATTGGTTGAGTTAAATAACCATAGTGTTTTTATAAATATTTAAGTCTTAAAGTAAAATTGTTGAGTTGTTTTTATGATGCCATTTTTAACGCCCCGACCCCAGTTATGGGAATCAGTGCATTATTTTAATACATTGTCTTGATTATAAGGAATCAAGTCTGGAAAGACTGATCAGTTTAGCAGTCTTGGAAAATAGATTACATACATGAAAATTACATTACACATTAGAAAATAAAACACAACATAAATGATTCTTTGAGAATTCCATTAATCCCTTAGCTTAACCCTACTTATCAATCATAAAATACTTCTTCACATCCTAGGAAGAATAAAACATAGAAAGGGGTGAGCTCACATGCTCAGTAAGGATAACAATATAGCGGAAACTTTCATAAATAACCATAAAAATTTAAGACAATGTATTAGACTAAAACAAAATCATTTTAAACTTAAACTTCAGCATAATATGGAAAAGATAAAATCAAATAGTTCCATTTACTTATTCACATGAATATTCTACTAGTCGAATAATCACATGCAATATCAATATCCACTTTTAAAATGATGGAATGCATAATTCCAGACTTCATAACCACATAGTCAAGGCCCTGTTCTAAGACTACAAATAATATTTTGTCAAGGCCTTTTTCCAAGACACTAATTTGTCTCATTAGACCTACCGATGCATCGAGGAGTTATAGCGGTCTCCACCCTTCACTTACTAAGTCCAATGCATTCCTCATATGAAAAGTTTTAAACATAACATAAACATTCGTACTAAAACTAGCATAGAAAATGTCAATACTTTATACATAAACCATGAATGGTATAAAAATAACACATCCATAGTCAAACATATCACAAAACCTTCATTACAATATGGAATATTTGTATCATAATAAATCAACTTCAAACAATTTTAAAATCCATCAAGGGATGTTGATATAGATGAAAATGATTTGTAAAAATCATTGAGTGAAATATCCCTTTTTCATAAAAACATTTAAAAGTCACACAATTTAGAAAGGAAGACATTTAAATAAATTTTTTAATCAAAGTGTCCCATACCACTTTGAAACTTTTGAAAGGAATTAACATTTTAAAAACATTCATGTCCATATAAATAAATCCTTAAAAATCATTTTGAAAACATGAACATTAATGAGAATGATTTAGAAGAATAAATATTTAAAACATTTAAAATGATGTTTTACTAAAAAAATCCCTTAAAAATAATCCCTGTGAAAACTATTTTATGAAACATGTACATGGATAATAAATATGTCCCAGTAGATACTTATGTAAAAACAACCTCAGATAATTAAGAGATTGTGAAATTAACCCTTACCTTGCACTTTCCTTTAGTAAAGGGTATGTTTAACCTCCTTTATAAAGACCGTAGTATGTTATTAAATTATACCAGAACCATATTAATATTTATGATATCATACATGATTATTTATGACTTTATGATAACCATTTAATAATAATTTCCTCGTTAAATTAACATTTCGGATAATTATCGCTTTCTTTATCGCACGTGTTTTAACTTGTTACTCTTTATTGTACCACTTAGATCATGATATAAATACTTCCAGAATATAAAACATGATTTATATATCATATATATTGTGAATATAAATATGTATAATAGATGTATATATGAAATGGAAAACACTGTTTATGGAGACGGTAGGTCGTACGTACGCATAAACGTTGTTTCTGTTTTCTTATCGTATTGAACAGAACTAAGTGAATAAGAAATATGTAAGTACATAAATATATATATATATATATATATATATATGTCCAGTATAATTATTATGTCATATATTACATACTTATTAATGATATATATTTTATAATCATCGTTGAATGGTGAACGTGGAAATGAATCTCATCGCGTCGTGGAGACGGTAATCCGTACGTACGCACGAGTGACAATATCATTATATTGATGGAAAAATCGTTTGTAATTGGATGATATATCATATATAAAGAATCATTAACATGTTATATTTATTATTCACATCATTTATACTCATTATTATACCCATTCAAATAATGAAGTTTTGGAATAACAAACTACACCACGACGTGGAGACGGTAATCCGTACGTACGCACGTATGGTGACTTTTTCATTTATAGGATGGATAGAATAATGAATATGGTTGTACCATTTTTATAATAACATAACAGTATATAGAATATACTGGAGTTGTTATTTTATAATAGAAACAATAAATAAATAGTAAGTGGAAGAAGAAGAGAACTTGAAAGAGGTGATGAAATATTTACCTCTCCTTCGGGTTCTTCCTTTTGATTTGATCGAAAGAGCTCATTAGGTTGACTTTCTGACCAAAGTAAGGCCTCTAAGATGAAGGTATTAAAGTTCGGAGGATATTTGGGCAGGGGTTGGCCGAGCCAAAAAACTTTGGAGGTGTAAAATTAAGATAAGGGGAAGTGCCCTTTTATAGAGAGGTGAGGGTCACTTTAGGAAAATATTGAAATATTATTCTATAATAAAATAATTTTCGGTTTCTAATGGCTCCAAAATGAATTATTTAAAATATAAGGTGGTTATGGGTTGAAAACCTCTCAACTAGTAGGTTTTAGACAGGTTTAGGTCATCATATTAACCTTATCTTTTAGATTTAACTCTTAGTTAAATAGTTTGACATTTACCATGTCTCTTTGTATTTTTATATTATATGGTCAATAAATTTACTATAAACTTACAAGAGAACACCAATAGGTTCATTAATGACATATATAATATTATTAAGGCCCTTTAACCAAACCTTAGATTTTTAGTAATATTATATCAACCAATAATATAGTATTTGTTTTAAAAACTCAATTATGTTACTTTTGACATTATTAAATAAATGATTTTTTTTAAGTCCTAAGAACTTTATTACTTCAAACTAAATTCATATGTGAAATCCTAACATGTCATATTAACCTTTTAAATTATTTTAATTCATCAAAAGTATAAAATTACATTTATTTGGATATTTATAATATCAATTATTTTAAGATTTCATTATTAAGGTAATTATTGCATCATCATTGTGTCATAAATAAATTAAATTATTTAATGTCTAAAAATTATAAATAAAATATAATTATTTTTGAAATATTTTTTATATTTCTAATGAATATTTATATTTAAATTTATATTATGTATAACCCTATAATAAAAATGATTTAGTTATTAAACTTTGAATATAACTCTTTTAACTCTTTAAATAAAATAATAATAAATGTTTTAATTTAATCCAAGTTGACCAAAGAGGATCATATTTTATTCATAAGGTTGTTTTTGGTCTAATTATACTTATACAATAGAATTAGGACATGTGTTAAGGTAATTATGATATCATTTTTACCCTTTATTACCCTATTTACTTTTAACCGTGGTAAATAAAAGTCAAAAGTTACTATTCACCAAAAATTATTTTCATCTTATTGAACCACATTTTACTTAATGATATTAACCGTGTCTCTCGGATTTTTTAAATTCAACTCACAGAAGAGGTAAAATTATGTTTTATACAAATTTGCAAATGCTCTTAGAAGGTGGGTAAAAGACGGTAAAATGTTCGATAAAATTTTATATATATAAACTTATTATAAAATGAATCAAATGAATTACATTGAACATATATAGTTATTATATATCTATTTTGATCTAAAATAAATTAAAATAAAATAACTAATTATTTAAATAAAAATTCGTTTTATATAATAACGTAGTGTTTTTCACTATTCATCAAAAATTTAAAGTTTTCAGAAAAAATAACAAAAATTTAACCCAAGATAATTTTGATATTATGAATTAAAAAATTAATCCTATTTTACCAAATTCAAAACATAGAATTTTCATTTATTAATTTAAAATTAATTCCCGTTGTCAAAACCAAAAAGCGGGTTTTTAAAAAGTAAAAACTATCAAAAGATTAACATGTGTTTACATCAAATTTAAATGTGAAATTACTTATAATGACCTACATTGTATTAGATGATTAAAATATAATCTAATTATACTTCCAAAACATTCAAATTCATAATTTATCACAATAAATTATTTCAATTAAAAAAATTGTTTTCAATTAAAACATAGTATTTTTCACTATTCATCGAAATTTGAAAGTTATCAGAAAAGTACCAAAAATTTGTATAAACTAAATTTTTATGTCCTGATTCTAAATATAAATTTTAATTTCATTAAATTTAATATATAAAAGTTTCAAATATTGGTTTTAAAAAGGGTCCTCCATTAAAAGGCGGTAAATTTTCATTTTTTGAAAAATACTTCTTTTATCTGAAAAAATGAATTTGTTCTTATATTATGTCTAAGAAACACATAATATGAATATTAAAATTATATAGAGTATATAAGATTCAAAATTTAGTTAATACTATTCATAACCGCTTTTTGAACGGTTAGTGTGGTAAGTTGGGGTGTGCTCGAACTCGGTGTTGCCTATAGCGCAAGCTATTGAAGTACTTTAATGAGATAATGTACTATGAAATCTTGGGGTGTTACATTCCTCCCTCATTCAATAAATTGAATCCTCTCAATTTGAAATTTTTCTTCTAAAATAAATGGATAAAAGTAAAAAAATTACCTTTGTGGAAAACCCACATCGGAAATTAGGTTAATAAAATTTATTTTTAATAAGAGGGAAAGGGAAATGAAAAAGTCACCACCAAATTATGATCTCGATTAGGAGAACATTGGTGGAAATTAGAGACACATAATTAGAGGAAAAATGTAAATATTTACAGAGAGTGATTGAGGTCATCAATCATAAACAAGTGTAAAATTGAGGGCCTCAAATCCATCAATCTAAGATGATGTAAAATATCATCGGTTCAACAAAACATATGGTACTAGGGTAACACATTTTTGGTTTTAGGATCCCTTCCCTGAAGTTTAAGAAATAATTTATTCATAGAATAAGAGAATATATATATATATATATATATATATATATATATATATATACTTGACAAGTAATGACTCATCCTTCAACTAATTCCTACCACAAACTTATCTTTCACTCCAAATGATAATAGAATTCAAAAATATTCTATTTATCCTAATTGTATAGGGTTCCAAAAATAATGAATTTATAATTCATTTGTCAAACAATTTAAAAAAACTACATTATACAAACAAGGACATCACATAGGCTAGTGGTAGGTGATGCACCCTTGTCACCCTTCGGTTGTGGGTTCAAGTCTCGTGGCCTTGCCGGACGTGACGGGTTGACTTCCGACTTTCAGGTTTTCCTTTTTATGACAATCCAAAAATAATCTCAAGAAATGATTTAACCTTAGAAATAGTATCAAATGTCAAACTTAATCGATTCCAACCTTTATAATTATCCCAAAAACTTCTGTCCAAACTCACAGTCCATAATTTATAAGGAATATAAAGACTAGGAAGATCCTTTTTTTCACGTAATAACATGTGAATACCTTCATCATGTATTCTTTTAAAACACAGTAACACCCTGAATTATCATATAACCATATTGATTACATTCATGCTCCCTTATTTCTTATGGAATACTGTATATACTCCTTATATCCAAAAATGTTGTAAACTTCAATAATGATGGAATAAACAAACCATTAACCAGTTCCAAGGATATCAGTAATATCCAATATAATTTATCCAAATCAATTATCACTTATTCCAAAATCAAGACCTCAATATCAGAACCATATTAAAGTTTTTTCTTTCCTTCAACCATTTATTTTCCAAGAAGTTTAACTTTCCATTGAGTCACTTTTCTTGGTTCCACTAATCTCAAGTACTTAATGAAATAGTACTACAGTACAATCCTTATATACTCTATAATTCTTATAACATTTACATCATTAATACAATACTCAAATGACACAATACTTTAATAAAAACATAAGAACTCTTAATCATTCCTCTTCATCTTTTGTAGTATCATAACTTGATTATTATCCAATAGTAGTATTTGGGGTATACTCTGATGATTTGTACATTGATTCGTGTAGTGTCCCAACTCCTTGCAGATTAAGCATTGTACATTTGAAACCTTTTTCTCACCCTTGCAATCACGTACTTGGTGTCCTTTTTCTCTACACTTATAACAAACTCTCATTCCATTCAATCATTTACTAAGGTGATTATTTCCACAGTTATCACATATTTGAAAATCCTTCTTTCCCTTATTCCCTTTATCCATCTTTCTCTCTACCATAATTTTCTTCTCTGGCTTCCCTTCAAAGCCATAGGACTCAGAAAATTCTTTACTTATCTTATTAAAACATGATATTATTACTTCATATGATGATAATACATGGGAGACAATTTCCTTTCTAAATGTTTTCTTAACACCATGAAAGATATGATCCTTCTTACTCTTTGGATAATGCATATTGTTGGAGGTCTCATTCCATCTACTAGGTGCCATTTCTAAATAATGTCATACACTAGGTTAGTTTATGAATTGAAATTCATAATTAAAAACTTGTAAAACAATTAAAATAAATTTAGTAGTTCATGGATATAATCCATAATCATAAAAATGTTTTATTTGAGGAGTTATATACTCATAAACCCTTTAGAGTCGTTTGTAAATAAAACGAGAATTATCCTAAGAATATCGATCGGGAGTGTCGTAACCAAGAGTGAAGCAAGGCCCATTGTCATGAACTAGTTCTTGTTCAAGTCTAGATCAAAGCTGTGTTTTCGGGCTTTATCCCTAGGTACATCTATGCCAAATCTACCTCTACTTTCTCATATCCAGACAGGGATATATTTCTTGGAAAACTCAAAAAATCTCTATAATACCAAAATACTAGGAAGTTCTTCTATACTAATCCTAAAATTCTATCTTAGGGTAGTGTACTCTAATCCGAGTTTTTTTAAATCTAGTTTCCAAGGTTATTGCTAAACTTCCTATGATACCTACTGTAATGCCCCGACCCTAGTTATGGGAGTAGGTTCATTATTTTAATACATTTGCATGACTATAAGGAATCAAGTTCGGAAAGACCGATCAGTTTAGAAATCTTGGAAAATATATTACATACATGAACATTACATTACACATTAGAAAATAAAACACAACATAAATGATCCTTTGAAAACACCATTAATCCCTTATCTTAACCCTGCTTATCAATCATAAAATACTTCTTCAACTCCTGGGAAAAATAAAACATAGAAAGGGGTGAGCTCAGATGCTCAGTAAGGATAACAATATAGTGGAAACTTTCATAAATAAGCATAAACATTTAAGAAAATGTATTAGACTAAAACAAAATCCTTTTAAACTTAACTTCAATATAATATGGAAATGATAAAATCGAATAATTCCATTTACTTATTCGCATGGATATTCTACTAGTAGAATAATCACATGCAATATCAATAGCCACTTTCATAATGATGGAATGCATAATGCCAGACTTCATAACCACATTGTCAAGGCCTTGTTTCAAGACTACAAATAAGATTTTGTCAAGGCCTTGTGCCAAGACACTAGTTTGTATCATGAGACCTAATGATGCATCGAGGAGTTATAGCGGGCTCCACCTATCACTTACTAAGTCCAATTAATTCCTCATATGAAAAAGGTTTAAACATAACATAAACATTCGTATTAAAACTAGCATACGAAATGTCAATACTTTATCCATAAACCATGAATGGTATAAAAATAACACATCCATATTCAAACATATCCCAAGACCTTCAATAAAATATGGAAGATTTGTATCGTAATAAATCAACTTCAAACAAGTTTAAAATCCATCAAGGGATGTTGATATAGATGAAAATTATTTGTAAAAATCATTGAGTGAAATATCCATTTTTCATAAAAACATTTAAAAGTCACACAATTTAGAAAGGAAGAAATTTAAAGACATTTTTGAATCAAATTGTCTCATACCACTTTGAAACTTTTTAAAGGAATTAACATTTTAAAAACATTCATGTCCATATAAATAAATCCTTAAAACCTGTTTTGAAAACATAAACATTAATGAGAATGATTTAGAAGAATAAATATTTATTAAATTTAAAATAATGTAAAAATCCCTTAAAAATAATCCCTTTGAAAACTATTTTATGAAACATGTACATGTATAATAAATATGTCCCAGTAGATACTTACGTAAAAACAACCTCGGATAATAAAGAGATTGTGAAATTAACCCTTACCTTGCACTTTCCTTTAGTCGAGGGTACGTTTAACCTCATGTATAAAGACCGTAGTATGTTATTAAATTATAACAGAGCCATATTAGTATTTATGATATCATACATGATTCATTTATGACTTTATACTACCCATTTAAAAATAATTTCTTTTTTAAATTAACATTTCGGGTAATTATCTCTTTCTTTATCGCATGTGTTTTAACTTGTTACTCTTGATTGTATCACTTAGATTATGATTTAAATACTTCCAGAATATAAAAAATGATTTATATATCATATATATTTAGAATATAAATATGTATAATAGACGTATATATGAAACAGAAAACACCATTTATGGAGACGGTAGGTCGTACGTACGCATAAACGCCGTTTCCGTTTTCATATCGTATTGAACGGAACTAAGTGAATAAGATATATGTAAGTACATAAATATCTATATATATATATATATATATATATATATCTCAAGTAGAATTATTATGTCATATATTACATACTTATTAATGATATATATTTTATAATCATCGTTGAATGGTGAACGTGGAAATGAATCTCATCGAGTCGTGGAGATGGTAATCCGTACGTACGCACGAGCAACAATATCATTATATTGATGGAAAAATCATATGTAATTTGATGTTATATAATATATATAGAATCATTAACATGTTATATTTATTATTTAGATTAGTTATACTCATTATTATACCCATCCAAATAATGAAGTGTTTGAATAACAAACTACACCACGACGTGGAGACGGTAATCCGTACGTACGCACATAAGGTGACTTTTTCATTTATAGGATGGATAGAATAATGAATATGTTTGTACCATTTTTATAATAACATCATAGTATATAGAATATACTGGATTTATTATTCTATAATATTAGAAATAATGAAATAGAAAGTGGAAGAAGAAAATAACTTGAAAGAGGTGATGAAATATTTACCTCTTCTTCGGGTTCTTCCTTTTGATTTGATCAAATGGGCTCTTTAGGTTGGCTTTATGACCAAACTAAGGCCTCTAGAATTAAGGGAGGAAAGTTGGGAGGATATTTGGGCAGGGTTTGGTAGAACCAAAAGGCTTTGGAGGTGTAAAATTAAGAGAAGGGGAAGTGCCCTTTTATAAGAGAGGTGAGGGTCACTTTAGGAAAATCTTGAAATATTATTTTATAATAAAATAATTTTCGCTTTTAATGGATAAAAAATGAATTATTTAAAGGATAATATGGGGATGGGTCGAAAACCTCTCAACCAATAGGTTTTAGACAGGTTTAGGTCATCAGATTAACCTTACTTTTTAGATTTCACTCTTAGTTAAATAGTTTGACATTTACCATGTCTCTTTGTATTTTTATATTATATGGTTAATAAACATACAATAAACTTATAAGAGAATCCCAATAGGTTCATTAATTACATATATAATATTACTAAGGCCCTTTGTCCGAACCTTATATTTTTAGTAATATTATATCAACCAATAATATAGTATTTGTTTTAAAAACTCAATTATGTAACTTTTGACATTATTTAATAAATGATTTTTGGTAAAGTCCTAAAAACATTATTACTTCGAAATAAATTTATATGTGAAATCCTAAAATGTCATATTGATCAATAAAATTAGTTTAATTCATCAAAAGACCAAAATTAAATTTATTTGGATATTTATAATATCAATTATTTTAATATTTCATTATTATGGTAATTACTGTGTCATCATTGTGTCATAAATAAATTAAATTATTTAATGTCTAAAAATTATAAAAAAAATATAATTATGTAGGAAATATTTTTATATTTCTAATGAATATTTATAGTAGAATTTATATTATGTATAACCCTATATTAAAAAAGATTTAGTTATTAAACTTTGAATTTAACTCTTTTAACTCTTGTTTAAATAAAAATAATAATAAATGACCAAATCTAATCCAAGTGAACCAAAGAGGATCATATTTTATTCCTAAGGTTTTTTTGGTCGAATTATACTTATCCAATAGAATTAGGACATGTGTTATGGAAATTATGATATCATTTTTACCCTTAATTACCCTATTTAATTTTAACCGTGGTAAATAAAAGTCAAAAGTTACTATTCACCAAAAATTATTTTCATCTTATTGAACCACATTTTACTTATTGATATTAACCATGTCTCTCAGATTTTTGAAATTCAACTCACAGAAGTGGTAAAATTATGTTTTATACAAATTTATAAATTCTCCTAGAAGGTGGGTAAAAGACGGTAAAATGTTCGATAAAATTTTATATATATAAACTTATTATAAAATGACTCTAATGAATTAAATTGAACATATATATTTATTATGTATCTATTTTGACCTAAAATAAATTAAAATAAAATAACTAATTATTTAAATAAAAAGTCAGTTTTATATAATAACGCAGTGTTTTTCACTATGCATCAAAAATTGAAAGTTTTCAGAAAAATACCAAAAAATTACCCTAAGATAATTTTGATATTAGGAATTCAAAAATTAAGCCTATATTACCAAATTAAAAACATATAAGTTTCATTTATTAATTTAAAATTAATTCCCATTGTCAAAACCAAAAAGCGGGTTTTTAAAAAGTAAAAACTATCAAAAGATTGACATGTGTTTATGTCAAATTTAAATTTGAATTTACTTTTAATGACCTAAATTGTATTAAATGATAAAAATATAATCTAATTATACTTCCAAACCATTCAAATGCATAATTTATCACTATAAATTATTTCGATTAAAAAAATTGTTTTCAATTAAAACATAGTATTTTTCACTATTCATCAAAATATGAAAGTTATCAGAAAAGTACCAAAAATTTATCTAAACTAAATTTTTAGGTCCTGATTCTAAAGAAAAAAATTAATTTCATTAAATTTAATATATAAAAGTGTCAAATATTGGTTTTAAAAAGGGTTCTCCATTAAAAGGCGGTAAAATTGCATTTTCTGAAAAATACTTCTTTTATCTGAAAAAATGAATTTGTTCTTATATTATGTCTAAGAAACACATAATATGAACTTTAAAATTATATAGAGTATATAAGATTCAAAATTCAGTTAATACTATTCATAATCTCTTTTTGAACGGTTAGTGTGGTAAGTTGGGGTGCGCTCAAACTCAATGTTGCCTATAGAGGAAGCTATTGAATTACTTTAATGAGATAACATACTATAAAATCTTGGGGTGTTACACCATTGGTTAGGGATTTTATTGGGAATCGTGTTGGGGGAACCTGATGAACAGTCTTTACATGGTTTCATGGATTTTCATCGAGTGATAAGAGTCTAATGAGATATTTCTGATTATTCCTTTTTGTTTTTATTTTTATATTAATTTTTTTAATGAAGAAAATAATTTTATTTACTATACTTGGTATTTATAGTGTTAGGTGGGAACTTGGAAGTTGGTTCTACTTATCTTGGACATCAAAAATATTGGATAGAGTTTATGAGAGATGTTTATAAATGGTTTAAATCTACTGAAATGTGGGTGGTCTGTCATACCTTCCCTTTAGTATATATGCATGTTTATGTTATTATATGGATGTTTAGGCTTTCCTCTAAGGTATATTCCCCCTATTTTAATTCATTCTAATGAATTTTTTAATTAAATAAAATGGGTAGATCATACTAAATGAACCCCCAGGGTCAATAACAAACCCATGTGTGCTAGCTTCATCCCAAAACATGAGGATATAACCATGACTGAGGATCCCTTGTGGTATGACTCTACTTCTTATTTTTTTATGTTTTCAAGAGGGGTTCATTGATTTCATAATAACTTAGAGGACCCCAAGAGATATGCCTCTGTTTACCCATCAGACTTAAGGATATTGAGTAGGATACCTCTCTAGCATTTTGATCTAGGGGACCTAGTGGGTTCCTAGTTCTTAATTGACCCTGATCTAGTGCATTATGGGTTTGGGTAGAGATGGTAGCAGGTGTCACCTTAAATCCCATACCTAAATTGTCAGTCATTGGGTTATGGTAGTAGTGGGGGTTTAGGCGTTCAACCACCCTCACTGTTTTATTTATGCATTCACATATTTACCGGTGACACAGTAATGATTATGAGAGGTGATTCCTATTTTTGGTCGATGAGCTTAATGTGATGTGACTTTCATTATTAAGGGTTTTGTACATGTTTCATGGGATTCAGCAAATGAGCCCTTTATTTGATTTTTATATTATTATTGAGATGATTGGATTTACCTCCTGGGATCCATCTATTGATCCCTATTGATAATGATATTCGAGAATGTAATCCCTATGATTATGATACTCAAGAATGGAATCCCTGTTTTTATGATACTCAGGTATGTCATCCCTGTGATTATGATGTTCAAGCATGGAATCCATATTCATTGTGATACTAGAGATATGGGTATGATTATTCTCTCTCTAATAAATTACTTGATCATGATGTTGGACATGGTTCTTCTCACCATTGACTCGACATATACTCAATGGATGATTATTATCTCTACGAACGATGCCTAGGATGCTCATTAGGGTCAGGTGGATTCATCATTACAATATCACTTATATGTACTTCCTAGGGATGGGGATATTGATCTATTTATTTGAATGGATATCAAGAATTTACTAGATCCATAGAGCATTCCTTGTAGACCACCTAAGGGTCATCCTCCTTAGGGTTCATCTGAGCTCCAATGTTGTGACCACCTATGGACTGGGACCTAGGTCTCAGATATCGGGTTGTATTCACATGGAATGCGTGGTATGACTTCCAACTTAGTATCATATTTATAAGATGTACAGATATTACATGTAATACCTCATTGTAGTGATTGGAAGTGATTACAAATGATCTCGAGGCTAGGACTTGTGTACCCCTATTGTGACATAGCTTACTGAGAGATATTTCTAGCATTGGATGAAGTGTGTATTTCTTATCAGGATTACAGACCCAAGGATCGACTACTTTTGATTTATGATATTTTTCACCTTAATCGTGTATATACATATATATATACTTGAGGGTACATTTTCTAGTCGACTCGGATCACGGACCCAGGGATCAACTTTGCTTTCACTTTAATTATTTTATGTATTATTTCAAATTATGTCTCATATAGACTGAGCATATTTCATAAGCATGCACTTATTATAACATATTTATAGTTTCATTGTTAGGGTGACTGACTGAGATTATTTCCCACCCCTATATGTGCACCTTGGTGTGCGTGCAGACCTTATGTCTACTTTTTAGGTTGAATACAGATTGCATGATGGATAGGGTTGAGGCTCACAGTTTCATGATCGAGCGGATCCGCTTGTATGGATTTCTTTGATCGAGACGGAGCGGTCTGATAATTTCTTGGAGACTAGGTATGTGGCCTTGTTCGGAGTTATTAGGAGATCCCTATACTTTTATTTTAGTTTATTTTATCTACTATTGTATATATGATCATCCCAATGAGAGATAAGTGTTGTATGTATGAAATGGCCATTTGGGCCTAATCTGCACTTAATTTATTATTACAGTGTTTTTTTAGTTATTTTATAGCTTCCTCACTCTGTAGATTACTTCTATGGATGATATCTAGTTATTTTTGTTGTTGTTACTCTGATATAAGAGTATAGTCTCTCCAATGTAACACCATTAGACTCTCACTACTAGTCATAATCCTCTAGTGTATGCGAAGGTACGCTTGAGGCCTTGTTGTGAACCGACTCAAGGCATTGGTTTAGTGGAATATGGGTCCATACATTACACATAACATAAATTCTGTCAATTCCAAAAGCAAAGGTGTGAGTGGAGGTTAGAGACAATAGTGGTGTTGTTTTAAACTAAATTTTGAAGATGGCCATTTTTTTAACATCCTACTATTATAATATATTATTATATATATACATATTCAATTATTATTAAAATATTTTTTTAACCCACATTAATAACATTATAATTATCACAAAATAAATTTCTTATATACATATATACTAATTATATATATTAATTGGACATATACTTATAATCACAAATCATTTATTTGATTTTAACTTTTATATATTTAAGTATAATCCTCATATCATATACTTATGTGTGTGTGTGTTTCTATATTTATTTATATGTACAAACATTAGTATACTGATTTTTTTTTATCAAATTGTTTTAAATTACTTCCATAAAAAATATTACTACTTTTGATCATGGAAAATAATAATTCTACTTCTATTAAATTTAATTGTCTAATAATTATTATCATAAATTTATTTTAAATAAATATACTATAACATTTATTTACCTCTATAAATTATGTTTTTCTATTAAATTATATAATATATAATTAATTAAAAATTTGTTTTTTATTGTCAATATCCTATATATATTCATTAATATATTTATGTTTCATTATTATTAACATTTATATGTGAATAATTTTATATATTTTAATACTACTAAACTCTCTATTATTTATTATTATATGTTAAATAGTTTCATTTTATTAACAATTAAAATATAACTCATAAGTTCTTAAAATATTGTCAAAGTGATAATTTTGAAATGCGAACATATTGAATATGATTTTATCTTTAATAATATCTTTTGAAATTATTTTTTAGTTTATATAATTATCTTAAATATTATATACACTTATCCATATCAATTTACAAAGATAAATGTTCAATTGTTAACTACTCAGTTTCTCATGAATATTAATTTTATTACAATATAAATTTGTAATAAAAAAATATAGTTTTAAGTATAACTTTTATATTTTTCTTGAATGAAACAAATTAAAAAATACATATAAATATATATTAAAAACTTGGGTCATTAAATTATCCCCACCCCTTAGACAAATTTCTTCCTCAAAATTTTAAATATCTATGATAAATTTTTTATTTCCTATTTAAGTGAAGAGAAAACATATATTTTTCTACTTAATATTACTTAGGGTTTTACTAAATACTAATAATGATAAAAATTCATATAAATCCATAAGAAATTATTAAAGGATAATTTTTTCCCATTTAGAAAAACACTCGAGTAATTTCCTAAATCCAAGATTCTAAAACCCTAAAAGGTTTATGGAATTTCCCTTAGATTAAAAATGATTTCTAAAATTACATTCATACAAAAAGAGTTTATAGAATTAATTTAATATCAAAATCATAACATTCCTTAGACCTTCTCCTATACTCAAAAAGATTTTTTAACAACTGAATTATGCCTAACCGATAATCTCCCAAATATTAAAAGTTATCTAAACTTTTCCTCTGAGACCAACTATGACACTACAAACATGTGCTCCTAGATCTGGTGCTAAAACATTGTATACATTTTTATTTAGTCACCATTAAATAATATACAGTCTTATATTCTTGAAGACCTTTTAGGTATAAATATTTTAAGAATTAAGAAAATTAAAACACATATTTTATCATTGAAATTTTCATTTTTTTATCTAAATACTTCTACAACAACTCCAACTCCACATATACAAATAATCACAAACTAACACCAAAACATATTTTACTTAGAAAACATCCCTATGAAAAATATTTCAGAACATAGGGTGAGAAAAATTATCTCTAAGGTGTATTTAAATCAAATAATACATTTTTTGAAAATACTATAAAATTTTATTTGAAATTATTTTCTTCAAAACATAAAACATTTATTTAAAAAACTTCATTTAAATATAAAATTACATTTTCTAAAAAACCATAATGGGTTTTCAAAAAAATTATATCTAGATCATTATTTTAAAATAATTTGAAATAATAAAAATCACTTTTTTTAATTAAAGCCTTTAGTTTTTTTGAAAACCAATAGAAACCCATTTTTTAAATAAATATAAACTGATACTTTTGAAAATGAATCTGAAAATAAATCCTATGGTTTTTTAGAAAACACTTCGCAAGATGTAAAAACAAAACTATTAGAAAACCAGGAACATTAGATGGTGTATATGGTCTACCTGTCACTTAATATACAAAGTCCCTTTAGGTTTAGGTTCACTCCTCAACCCTCATCATGATTACAATGTACAAGTTCTAAATTTTGATAAAACATTTTTAGCTTGTCTATTTTTTTTCCTTGGATTTTTCCATCAAAACCTTATTTTAAAAACATTAAACATTGGTATATTTATATGTAAACACTTATAAACATATAAATATATACACATATGTATATTTTTCTAAGATTTATAGGTAAATAGAATAAATTTTTAAGGTAACTAAATGGAATGCTGATCGGATTAAATCTAGGCATGGATATAAAATAATTTAAATGAAGATTACATCTATGAGATAAAATAATTTCAAAATAAATAATTACTTAGATAAAAAATAAACAAAACTTATTAAAATTAAATCATTTTAAATATTAACTCATAATTTCGAAATAAATATTCTAAACATGATCTTATAATTTTGAAATCACATAACTTTGTAAACAATAATCTCTTAGTAAGTGGGTTTTATAAAAAAATTAAAAATAGAGATTTAGAAACTGATTTCACATAAAATGATAATTTTGAACCCCCTTAAAATTTTTTGAAATAAAAATATTTTCAAAACATAATCCCCTATATATGGAGTTTTATTTTTAAAAAAGTAAATTTTCAAAAAAATGTTTCAAATAAAATGAGGATTTTTATAAGAGTATCCTCCTTATAAAGAGGGTTTAGGAAATTTAAAAATCTAAAATATTAAAAATATTTTTCTCCCTTACGGTGAGGATTAGGCTATGTAAAATTTAAAACATAATTTTTTGAAAAAAAATTACATTACCTTAAGGTGTTAACTAATCCTTACTACATTATGCCCTATAAATCTCCCACCAAAAGACAATGTCAGTAGTTTTTTTATTAACATATGATGTCCGCCCCTTGAATTTTAAAGGGATATGGGTGTAATCATGTGGTGGGTGTCCAAACCCCACCAACTCATCTGGTGTAGAGGAGTAGAAGGTGGAGGAGGTATCCTATAAATGGGGCTCTCTCCCATCAGCTCCAGTATCAGCTTCACCAGAAATATTATCACCAGCATTTGATCATTTTTATTAGTGTTATTTTGTGTGGTAGTTTCCCTAAATATTAAAGAGATATTATTAAGAGGGTTTTCTCTTTATAATATTGATGGAGTGTATACCCACTTTTACCCATAGTTAGATCCTTCTATTTACCCATGGTTTTTTAACCCTTTCATTTTAAGAGTTTTTCCACAATACATTTGGTGTTGTTTATTTCCAAATTTTTTCACTTTATTTTATCTTGAAATTATCACTACAATAGTGGTACAATAATTTATTATCCCCACAATTAGTATCATATGATTTTTGTGACCTGATGATGTTCACTTTTTGGGTATTAATATTTCTCATTAATTTGAGTATGCTCTGTGATTACGAATCTGGTTGATCTTTCACATCAGAAAAAATTTATTGAGATTATTAAATAAACCATTGTGAAACAAAGGAGGTTCATGATTGATGTCATGTCTATATGGCTACAAAATTCAACTTCTAAAAATTCAATGGAAATAATTTTCCATTATTTAAAATGAATATTCCAGAAGAGTTGCGGGAAAATAATTTCTTATTGGAAATCGTTGAAATACCAACTGATGTGACAAGTGGTTCCAATGTGATCCAGAATCATGATATAGACATAAATGTGGTGAGTACTTAAAGAAATGTAGATATACTAGTCAGTAAAGCGTCGACTACTGTTGTGAGTAGAAAAAATCTCAACAATGCATGGATAATTGACTCGGGAGAAACATGACAAATGACATCTCGGCTGGAATGGTTTGATCAGTATGAAACTATCCCAGAAGGAATTTTGTGCCTGGAGAATTATCACACCCTAATGATCGTTGGATTCAGTACCACTAAACTTAATATGCATGATGGTATTATTTGAACCATCCAAGGATTAATCCATGTGAAGGTCCTAAAGAAGAACATACTATCTTTGGGACAATTTGATGATATCATATCCAAGAATCGCATCGAGAATTGAGTGATGAGAATTGTGAAGGGAATGATTTTGGTTATGAATGCAGAGAAGATCTCAAAAAATATATATGTGGTTATGGGTGAAACGTACAAGGAGGCATAGATAGTTTTCGCATCAACCACCTCGATGAAAGCGTTGATGATGTTATAGAAACAAAATCTTGGCTATATGTTAGAATGAGACCTGAAAATTCTTATAGATTAGAATTTATTATATGGGATTAAAAAGGTATCATTTCCATTTTTTGAGCATTGTGTTTTGAGAAAGAAACATAGGTTAAAGTTATTAATTCCAACAATAAGAAGCAAAGATATCTTAGAGTTGATTTATTCTATTGGAAAGAATCAGTTATATCCATAGGAGTAGCATGGTACTTTGTATCCTCCATTTATGATTATTCCATGAGATGTTGGGTATACCCATTCAAGAGGAAGGTGAATGTTTTTAAAGTATTTAAAACATTCAAATCATGGAAATAATTTAAATACGCAAAGAATATTAAGTGTGTGAGGACTAACAATGACGGAGAATATACAAGTGAATATTTTGATACTTTTTGTCAACATGAAGGAATAAAGGTGACCATAGACAATGTATTATGTTATAGAGGATATAATTTCACTATGATAGGATATGTTAATTTAGATTTTGTAGGTGATTATGACTGGAGAAAATCCATTATTGGTTATTTTTTTACTTTTCTAGGAGGAATGGTGAGATAAATTTCAAAGTGACAGTTAGTTGTGGATTTATCCATGATGGAGGTGGAGTAAAGGGAAGATACATGGACTTGCAAAGAGGTGGTGTGGATGAGAAGGTGTTTGGAGAATCTTGGACCCAAACATGGTCAGATTCCATTATTTTGTGACAGTTAGAGTGCCTTTCATATTTCAAGTAATCTATCTTTTAATTTCAAAACAAAGCACATTGGGTTATAGTATCACTTTGTTTGAGATATGGTGGAGGAATAATGTGTGGATATGTAGAAAATTAATACTAAATAAAGTCTAGCATATTTCCTGATGAATTCAGTTGAATCTGATAATTTCAGATGACGTAGATCCTTGAGCATTCTTTTAGAGTCATGAGCAGCATGTTTGGCAGATATAAGGACATATGCAGTTGTTATTGGTTGTCAATTAATCTCCAAATGGGATATATGTCGATAGTTTTTTTGTTCAAAAATGGTGGTCACCCCTTATTTGTCAAGGGAGGCAGATGTAATCGTGTATTGGGTGGTCAAACCCCACCAACTCATCTAGCAGAGAGGAGCAGCAGGTGGAGGAGGCAGCCTATAAATGGGGCTCTCTCCAAGTGGTTCCAGCATCAGCTTCACTGGAAATCTTATCACCAGTAGTTCATTATATTTATTAGTGGTTTTTTGTGTGGTATTTTCTCCATATATTCAAGAGATTATTACGAGGTTTTTCTCCTTGTAACGGTGAGGGAGTGTGTACTCACTTTTATCCATAGTGAAATCCTTTTATTTGTCTGTGGTTTTTTAGATATTTCGTTTAGAAAGTTTTTCAATATTTCATATGGTGTTATTTATTTCCATATTTTTTTCACTTTATTTTGTCTTGTATTAGCATTTCACTAGTGGTTCAATCATTTACGGTCCCAAAAAAATTTTCTAAACTTAGTATCTCGCTATCTACTACTTTACAATTGTAATATGTGTAGTTTTTTATGAATCTTTTTAGAGTTTAATTGGGAAATTCTCCCCTTTATTTATCAAACTGAGTAATAATTTGTCTTCTTGTTGGGTGGGTGGGAATACCCTAAAATAGTATGTACTTTGTCTTTACAACAATGGATCATTATATAGGTCCCTCCACTTATTCTCATTATTGCCTAAGGAAAATAAGACGACCACACATTGGTTATAGTTAGAATTTAAATATTTTCTTTTGTCTACATAGACCTACATATCAGACGACATCAGTAGCATGGGATTAAAATGACAATGTCAGCCAGCAATAATCCCATACAGACCATTGGTTATAGTTGGCATTGATATGCTCAGATTAAGAGACTGACGCTACTTGAGGTCCTCTTATGGCCTGATAAGTGGCATCCATCCATCGATTTTCCATAAAAGGAATAACATACACCGCTTTTACGTTAGATGCAGTGATGCAAGTGGGGTGAAGATGATGGTGGGGAAGGGTTAGTTCTGAACTACAGGTTGATGATGACCATTTTTTTAACATTATGTTATTATAATTTGTCTTCCTATATATATATATATTCAATTATTATTATTAAATTTTTCACCCCACGTTCATAATATTACTATTATCACTAAGAAATTTATTATATATATATATATTATTTATTTATATTAATTGGGAATCTACTTATAATCACAAATCATTTCTTTTATTTAAATTTTATAGATTTAAGTATAATCCACATATCATATACTTATATATATGTGTGTGTGTGTTTGTATGTATATATATAAATATATATGTATCTATACATATATTTATATTTATATACATTAGTTTACAAATTATTTTAACCATATTCATCTTAAATTACTTAAAATGATTCTACTTTTGATCATTGATATAATATTCTTATCTTATTCAGTTTAATTATCTTAGAATTTTTATCATGAATTTATTTCAAATAAATACTATATAACATTTATTTACCTCTATAAATATTTTTTCAATTAAATTCTATAATTATAATTAATTACATTTGTTTTCTATTATCATTATTCAATATATTTTCATTAATACATTGAATTTGTATTTCTATTATCATTTATATGTTTATTTCAATTAATAATTGTGTATATCATAATACACTAAATTCACTATTATTCAACAGTATATGTTAAATAGTTTAATTTTATTAACAATTAAAATATAACTCATAAGTTCTTAAAATATTATCAAATTAATAATTTTTAAATGCGAACATATTAATTTTGATTTTATGATTAACAATATCATTCCAAATTATTTCTAGGTTAGTATAATTATATTATACATTATATACACTTATCCATAATAATGTATGAAATTAAATGTTACATTATTAACTACTTAGTATCTCATATATATTAATATTATTAAAATATAAATTTATAATACAAAAATATAGTTTTAATTATAACATTTATATATTTCTTGAATGAGACAAATTAAAATATACATACAAATATATATTAAAAACATGGGTTGTTTCAATAATTATCTTCCTTGGTTGTATTCATACTCCATCACCCAACTTCACTACACATATATATTAGCATCTTCATTGGAAAAATATTCAACCAATACAACCCCTTGGGAACTTCATATTGGACAAACCAAAATTAACAAGGGTTTTACTTAAACTCACTAATCAATCATTGAAGCAACCGCATGGAATTATTGAAGATTATCTTATCAAGGTGGGTAGTTTATATTTCCACATACTTTCTAATTATCAAGATAAAATAATTTGGGGGTGTTCCCATTATCCTTGGGGGACTATTCCTTTCCATATAGAATGATTTGATAGGTGTAAATTAAGAGACATAGATTTTCAAAGTTAGTGATAAGAAAGTAACATTTGATCTCATGAAATCTTTTAAACATGGAGATAAATCTATGGAATTTCATATTATATTTTCTACTAAATAGGACTCAAACTCCATGAGTTTATAGTAAATAAGAGAGGAAAACAATAATGAAACTCATTGATAATGGAGTGGAAATCAAGGAGGAAAATACTGATTCATAAGATTAGAAAAACATAAGATATAAAGTGTATAGAACACTTATCATGGTAATTCTACCCAAATTTGATCCATTTAACCATGGATCCACTAATAGTTTAGCTTATGTAATGTCAAAAATAGTAAGGTATTTGTTCTTGGGTGAAAATAAGACCTTTACTGCTATTATTAATATAAATTTATTGTAAAAAAAAATGGAAATTTTTTAAAAATTCTAAGGAAAGGGAAATAAGTGATAGTTTGGGATATTTCTAAAATTAAAGGAAGTAACTCCATAATTTTTGCACAAAAATACTATTATAATAAATAAGTAAACTAAGTAATAAACCAGAAAGAAGGCTTACACCCCTAACGAGAGAGGTTGTTAAAAAGGAATTCATAAATCTTCTTGATGTGAGATTTATATTTTCAATTTTAGATAGTGAATTAACCAAACCACTTAAATTTCTACCCAAAAAGAGAGGAATGGAAGTGATTAATTCACTATCTAAAATTGAAAATATAATACCCACTCCCATTCATGGATCAAATTATTTAAAGGTTAGATATACATGAGTAATATAAATTTTTAGATAGATATTCTATTTACAATAAAGTAATAATGGATCTAAAAGACCAAGCCAAAACAAAATTCACTTGTCCATAAAGAAACATTTCTTATTATTGCATATCATTTGGAATGTGTAATGCACTAAAAATTTTCCAATGGATCATGGCACATATCTTTCACAATATTATGGATGCATTCATAGAAATATTTGTGGATAATTTTTCAATATATGGGAGATAGTTTGAGATGTGTTATCATAACCTTAATTTGGTACTTGAATAGTGAGACCATGTGTCCTTAGTATATAATTGGGGGAAGCTTCATTTAATTTTTCAAGATGGAATCTTCCATGGACACTATATTTCAATTAATATAGTATGACCCTATTAAGATAAAAGTGATATAATAATTTCCCATTAGAACCCAATAAATAATAATCATAAATATCTTGGACATGGGGGTTTCTACCATAGTCTTGGAAAATATTTCTCCAAGATAAATCATACACTCATCCACTTAATATTGAAGGATGTTCCATTTATCATTGATGAATCATATATGGAATCCATTTCTTCTTGGTAAAAAACTTGGTGGACACCCCAATCAAAATGCCTCCTAATTGGGAGAACATTTTTAAATTAATGTGTGACACTAGCGATTTTTCTATGGGATTATCTTTTGGATAATAGTTAAATCATATCTTTAATTACATATAATTTTCAATCCATGCTCTGAATAAATCCCAATTAAACAATATTACCACTGAGAAATAACTCTTATCAATTTTCATTGGTTTTGAAATGTTTATATCATATGTAGTACTATACAAGTCAGTAGTATATATATATATCACATCTCTTTTAGATACTTGTTCAATATGAAGAATCATAAGTCTGTTTTGATATGATGGGTATTATTTATACAATATTATTATACCATTAAAAATATAAGAAGATATTTGGTATTGTTTTGGTCTATCATTTGATAAGGTTGACACTAAAAAATATAGAGTAAGAGGAGGATATTCACATTTATGACAAGGAGCTGAATGATAAACTATTTCATATATATTTACAAAATATTCATTTATTTTCTAATGTCATAAATTAATTTTCTAATGAAATAATATATCCCACCTTATTTTATCAAAAAATAAAAAAAATGTTCATCGCAACACATATTTTTGGGGGTGGTCCTTTGTTGTTTAAGAATAGTAGAGATAGAATTAATAAGTGGTGTGTGCCTAAATCTAAGGTGAAAACTATTCTTTAATTTTATCATTCATCGCATACAAGAGGAAACCACGGGCCAGATAGATTAATGTAAAAGATCTTATAATGTGGATAATTTTAGTCCCTTATATGGAAATTTACAAGGGAATTTTTTAGGATATATGATTGATGATGATGGATAGAGAAAATTAGAAAATGCAATTAAATTGTTCAACACCCAGTTCTAAAAGTATAAGTATTCAAAGTTAACATAATTGAATTTTTGGGACCTTTTATGAACTCTATTAGAAACATACACATACTTTTGTGTGTGGATTAATTTTCTAAAATGGTGGATGTTGGGGAAACAACAAGGAATATAATGGTTGTTTTCCTTAAATTTTTAAAGAAGAATGGTTTTCCTTTATTTATAATCTCCCATCGGAACATTAGTGATCAAGATACTCACTTAAAAATAATTTTTTAAGGGTATTATTGAAAAATATAGAGTTTAATACATTACAATCATCTATTATCACCTAAAAATTAGTGGTAAAGTGTTAATTTCCAACTATACAATTAAACAAATCATGGGTAAAATAGTAATCTCAAACTGAAACAATAGAAGTAAGAAGATATATGATGTTTTTTATATAATTAAAAACCATTAGAATTATCATTGGTACATTCTCATTCATGATGATTTATGAGAATACATTCATTATACCGAAGATACTCAAGAACAAATAATATTGGGAAAGGAAAAATGTGGATTTATAATTACAAAAATCTGGGTAGAAAAGATTATTACAACTAGATAAATTAGAATAAATCAAAAGGAATGCCTATGAGAATGAAAAAAAAATTATAATTAAAAGTCAATGAAGTGTCATGAGAAATTCATATATCAAATATAATTAATTATAGGAGTTAAGGCTCTCTTATTTAACTCATTTTTATACTTTTTTCTAGGAAAATTTATGAAATGTTTGTTCAAAACCTTCACGGTGGTCAAAGCATGGCTTCATGGAGAAATTGAGATTCAAAGGGAGCATGAAACTCCATTAAATTAAAATAAACAAATTTTGAATTGTTTACCCTGATAATTTCCTTAAAGGGTTCTTTCTATACATTAAAATTGATTACAGAATAAGTGGTTTATCTAGCTCTAGACATTAAATGAATTGTGTAATGATTATAACTAAACTTTATCTTCTAAAACACTAAAACATTTTTTTAATATTTTTTATGTTTTTTGTTACATTAAGATGAAATACCTAAATTATAAAGGATAGCTATGAAAACATAAACAAAAACCACTAAATTGAAAGGAAATGTTAGTAGAAGAGTGGTTGAAAAAAATAATTTTGACGGGAAAAGAGAAAGAAAATATTTTTAAAATAAAGTTAAACCACAATGTGTTTCAAATAAAAACACATTGTGGTGAATTTTAGATCAACTATAGAGATGAAGAAAGATTAAACCAACCACTCCATATCCATTTTACTAATTGTTTTTCTAAAAAACCAATTCCATGCGTAAGAACCATGATGTAGTGAAACTTCTATCCCTATTTTCAATGGGTGATATATATTTCTTGTAAACCATGACAAGGATTCTACCCAAAGATTATTAACTATTTTCCTATTCAAACCAAACCAAAAACCACAACCAATAAATCATTTATGTTTTTACTAAAATATTTTATTCACCGAGCCAATAAAAATATCAAACTAACATCGACCATTTCGTGGTCGATCTAAATCATGAAGCACAAAAAAATTTCTAAAATCTACAATGTTTAACATGTCTTAGTTGATGGTTTTACCTTTTTCCTTATTTATATACCCATAATGACATATCCTAACCTATTTTTGTTGACTATGTTAAAAAATCCCCAAAATAATCTCTATAATGATACAATGACTAGTGCACTATTCTAATTTTCTTTTCCCATGACTAGTTTCACTTCACCCAATAAAACCCTAGCTACTAACATGTTTGTTTTCCCACAAGCCAAGGATAATAGGGATTTTTAAAAATTTCCTCTAAGACCAAAAACATGATAATGGATGTCTACAAGATAATATCTTGTTATAATTTTTCCTAAAACTACAAAATTAATGGTTATAAAAAACCACATCCTGTGCCATTAACCCTATCCCAAACAAAAAAAAACCCAACCCTCAAATAGTAACAAGAAAACCCAAACTAGACAGTTTTTTATAACATGTGATACTTGAAAATAATTTTACTATGACATGGTGATCTATAAACACATTGTGTTCTAACCCAACCATGAAAAATATAAAAAGATAAATGGACATAGTCACTTTACCATAACCCCTTGGATCTTCCTCTCTCACGAACTTACCCACCCAAACCACATCCCCCTAGCCAAGATTCACCCCCACCACCACCAATACATTCATTCATCTAATATATGTATTCCAAACCCTACACCTACCTCAAATCATAATTGCAAAATTTTACACCTAAACACATTTATGTTTTGAACCTTTATCCCATGCTACTCCCAAACCCATATTCAAGCATGTTGGACTCCTCATGTATTAATCGTGTTTTAAGGGTCACAAATCCTATTACTATTAATTAATCTCAATCTTAATTTCACACCTTGCTAATGCTCTTCAGTCTCAATAATAACTACACATCATGTTTTAATGATAACAAATCTTATTGATGTTAATTACTCTCTTTATTATTTACAAGTCTTATGCATGATCACAAATCTCACTTATATTATCAAGCCTTTATATTTACGTTTCAACTTCTCTTACTCTCTAATGATTAAGCTTAATCCATATTCTGCATATTACTGTTTAAGTATAAATACAGATATTTGTCTAAGTATAGACACACTGTGACCCAGACACCGTGAAGGACACACCGTGACCCAGACACTATGAAGGACACACCGTGACCCAGACACCGTGAGATACACACCTTGACATGGAGACACCGTGAAGCACATACCGTAAAGACCATATCGTGAATAAGACACCATTTACATAATAACTGTGACACCGTTTCTTAACTTTTTGTCAATATTAATTAAATAATTCCAACGGTCATATTTGATGTTTTTAATGCAATTAATGTTATTTAATGATAGTTGTTGGCATGTCAGGAAACTGTATCTCGTACCTATGAAAAGGGAATCATTCCTACTACCAAAACTCATAGAATATAAGGAAGATTGAGATGCAGTACACACATGCAAGTGTGACAATACAACAAGAAGAACTTACATACGCCCGAGAGCGTTGTGCTGAACAAAAAGAACAATCCTGAGCAAGAAGGATATTTTCAAGACTTTCAAAGAACTCTCATGAGTGAAATCCAACACCATTGAAGAACACGCGATGAATCAAGAGATCTTTTTCACTCCTGTAGAACACAAGCTAGACTACGA
This sequence comes from Viscum album, assembly GCA_963277665.1. Taxonomy (NCBI): domain Eukaryota; kingdom Viridiplantae; phylum Streptophyta; class Magnoliopsida; order Santalales; family Viscaceae; genus Viscum; species Viscum album. Next base: position 891,320,832 of record OY728142.1, read on the forward strand.
CACTCTGTTTTTCATCAGAAAACCAGAGAAGGACTTAGAATCTTTTCTGTTGAATCCAACAAGTCTAGAGCTGCATTGATAATCGTTAGAGCTTTCTAAACTCTTATATGTTCTATCTAAGTGACTTGTTTATTTACTTTTGAGCAGTGTGGTGTACTCTGTATATATTACACATACACACTGTCTCTTACACTAAACTGGATGATATCAAAATCCTCACTCCAAAACTCTTAACTCTTGTTTACCCACGTCAACTGTGGAAGAGGCCCTTGTGTGGCCTGGTCTTTGTTTTGTTTCCCATGAAGAACTGTGGTAGAGGTCCCTGCGTGGCCTGGACAGTTTTGTAAACTGTTGTTAACCCCGATATAGGGTGTGGATCAAATTTATATAAATTTGAGAGGACTATGTCTTGGATTGAGACTGAACCTCTTGTTATATCTATTGTGCATCTTTAGTTTAAGTTTAAAGTATACTACATATATCTTTCATATTCTGCTGTTGTTACTTTGAAATATAAAACCATTTTAAAGTTACTTTGATAGTTAAATTAGTAAGTGTTTACACTTATTGTAAATCAGTAGGTTAGTTTCAAAAGTTAGTTTAATCTTGTGGCTAAATTAACTAAGACCTAATCAATCTTTGAGAAGATAAGTGAACATTTACAATCTATATAAATTCACTACAGTTTAACTTGTTTTATAAATTGGGGGATTTTAATAGACAATATTTTAACATAAATTTTAATTGGAACTCAATTCACCCCCCTCTTGAGTATCCACTCCGACTAACAAAGCATTTAAATCATCTATAATGAGTTCTGATTGTGATTATTCTAAAATTAAACACTTAGTTTGAATCTATAATAGAAATAGTGTAACCCCACTACAAGATCATGCTATGAAATTACACTTCTCTAACCAACCACAATAAGACCCCCAACAAAACACCCTTAAACAATCCTTTCCCACAACCAAAAAGCCATAACCCAACCCCCATATTCTACCAAAACTCAATAAAAACTCCCCCAACCTTCTCATTAGTCTTATTTTTCTATAGATAATTATTCAAATAATTATTTATATATATTGAACCATACATGATGCATATATTTTTGAAGTTCACAAGGTGCGCCGGATAAAAGGAGTTTGAGTTTTTTTGCATCAATGAAGATGGATGGGGTAAACTATTTAATCATATAATCTTAGTCCATATTATATTAGAAATTATTGTAAGAGAAATTTTAATAAGATACATTTTGATGGAATAGTATACTTTTGTGGAGAGACACATGGAAAGCTGAATCTAGAATTCTTGAATACTTTTTCATATGATTTAAAACACATGTTCTTCTAGTTTGAGTATAGGAAATTCATATCTACTAATATAAAAAATAGGAGGTTTTAATTTTTTCAAATAAGTTTAATTCATATTAAAATTATATTATTTTGGTACTTTATCCCCCAATCCATGTTTCCTATGATAAATAGTGGGAATTTTTAGGATTATTAAGAGCCCAACATGATCTATCTAAATCCAAAATATCACAATTATAGAGGATAATAATGTGATTGATTCATCATGATGTCACCACCTCTTATCTACCAAAAGGGAATGACTAATGAGTGGTGAATCAGTTGGATTTATGCATCATACATTCTATTTTGAAAGGACCAACCCCAAATATAGAGAGGCTTCCAATAATGAATTTTTAAGGGAGAAACTATAAAGGATGTCTATGATTATGGGAGGTAATTTTATTAAATAACTATACAAATCAAAAAATGATTCATCACAACCACTAAATTAAGGAATATTCACCTAATTGATTTTCACACATTACACAATATGGGTATAGTTGTAAAGGTTGGATAAAGATACATTTTTATAGGAGTTGAGACACCCCCATAAGGGTAGGAAGGGTAGTTCAGGGACCCTATGGTTAAGAAACACAGACTATAATTCATTTTTCTTACTACTGGTCTCCCACGACCACTATTAGAAGATCCTATTATTGAGAGTTTTTCTAAACTCATGGAAAATATCAATTATATTATTGAGAAACATAAATACACAATAAGGTTGTTAGATTTCTCACCGAGAAGATCTTATTTTAGTTTTAACTAAGACCATGTATCCTTGATCTCCATGCCATGAATAGAAGCATCACAGATCATCCAACCTTAAACTTCATTTGTTTTATCAATTTCACATGGCTATTATACTAGCTACTGATGCTCAATCATCATATAAACTTTCCCATAAGATACCTCTATATCCTCATCTAAATACCAAAAACTCTTCCCAAACATCATTATCTCCATGTAAAAGGTGATAAAATCCATCATTTCTATGATATATAAAATAATTTTGACATAAAAGAAAAAATATTTTCTCTTAATGGTACCACAACACTGTCCACTGCTCCTTCCCATCTGTTATAAGTTAAAGATACCACATACATCTTGGAATTATGGAATAATTCTATGGTAAATTCATGATTAAAGTAGAAAAATTATGATAAAGAGAAAAGGAAAAAGTTTTTAGAAGATAATAAAAATTATGAGAAAGGAAAACTAAAGATAAATTACTATAGAAATCCAAATAAAGGCCATACAATTATTGTTTTCACCAAAAAATTCTTGGTTCATGAACCTTTTTAAGAAATCATGATTTGAACCTTATACACATGTGACAAGTTTATTTTTTTATAAAATACATCTCAGTTCATGAAGAGAATGTATATGAGATCTACTTGTGTTTCTTAATTTCTCATATACCAAGGTTTGAAGATCATTCAAAAACAATTCCCAATACATTGATTTAGTGGTGATAAAAATTTATTTATAATGTACTATATATTCCATCTAAATATTTTAATGTATTTTTTAGGTCCTTCCACGCCTATTTTTTCATAAAAAACATAAGCAATAGGTATACCCTATAGCCATGAGAAAATCTTTCTATTTATTTTGATTTGATAGCTCATGGAACTGAAACAAAATTTAAAATCAAAATTAATATTCATGTTAAGGGAGTTTTTTTATATTTTACTTAGAATTTTCTACAATAATATATCCCTCTTTAAATCCACTTTTCACACACCCTATTAATTACATGTGTGAGCCATGCCTGGAACCCTAGCACATCCCATCGCTTATCACTCTAAGGTGTCATTCACCCATGCCTTACTGAAGAGGAATGTGCCCGTATTTTTATCTAGGAACCCAAACAATTAAGTGTAGTTATTTCAAAGGTCTAGTCACTCATGTTTACTTTTCCTATAAATGGTCCCCCGTCTTCTCATTTTTTAACACACATTGACACATAGTCCTAGGTATCTAGATCTAGAGACACTCGATTGCTTACCTATATGCCCATGTTTTACAAACTCTCCTTAAAGTGACTTTTAAATTAAAAACCTAGGAGATGTAATGAAAATTAGGGGTATTTTTTCATCCAAAGGTTTTTAACACACATAACCTTTATAAAGGACCACTTCATCCAAAAAATTCCCTAAGATAGGGTAAAAGGAACCTTTAAATAAAATATCCAAATAAGGACGTGTGAAGTCACATGGTACCTAGGATTCCTCTCAATATAACCACACTCATCTCTCTAGGAACACACTAGGGTTCCCAATCACCAAAAATTCCCTATTTAGAGCCACACCCATCCTTTAAGGGGTTACTATTTTACCCCATTCACCAAGTTTCCATATTAATTGGAGTTATTCCTAACCCTTTTTAATTAAATCCATGCGCAATCCCTCTTAATTGGAGTCAGTCCCAACCTTTAGTGGAACACTGAGGTACCAAATAACCTGATTCATATACTTTGAATAATATATAACCTTTAACACTAATTGATTCAAGGACCTTTATGGAACCCCTTTTCCAAGGTTAGAACATTAAAATGTCTACTTCACCTATCTCTTATGGTACACCCTCATCTCAGCTCTTTCTTAAGTCTCCAACATAGGGTAAACATTTCAATATCTCCCAAATAGCCTCCCTAAACTATATAGACCAATTTTACCCAAGTATTTATCCCAATGTAATGGTATAACCAAGTACACATACATGGGAACAAAATACTTTGATTCAAGATCCTACTTGGTTATCAAAAGTACATCGAGTTAAGTTCCTCCCCTTGGTTCTCAAAAATACCTCGATTCAAGACCCTCCTATTGATTTTATAAAGTTCCATGTATTATTATCCTCCTCTTAGTTCCACTAAATTCCATGATTCAAGATCCACCTCTTGGCTCCTAAAAATACCTTGAATCAAGATCCTCCTATTTGATTAAAAAATAATAATATAAGTTTAGATCTATATCATGGTTTCCTAAAATTACTTGAGTCTATTTCATTATCTTATTTCTATAAAATACATTATGTGTTTACCCTCCTCTTGGATCCAAAAAAAATATTGGGTCAAGATCCTCCTCTTTGTTCCTATAAATACCTCATATCAATATCCTCCTCTATATTTCCTAAAATTTCTTAAGTTGATATCCTCCTCTTGGTTCCCTAAAATTCCATCAATTGATTCCCCCCCTAACTCCCAAATATAATTTGATTTGAGATCCTCTTCTAGGTTATAAAAAAATACCTCAATTTGAGATTCCCCTATTGATTCCCCAAAATGAATTTAGTAAATATCCTTCTCTTTATTAGCTAAATTTCTTTAATTATAGACCCTTATCTTAGCTTGTAAAAATACCTCAAGTTGAGATCTTCCTTTTGGTTCCCAAAAATACATTATGTCTATATCCTTTTCTTGGTTCCATAAAATTTTTTGACTTGAGACCATAATATTTTATTTAAAATATACATTGAGTCAAGTTGTCATAATGGTTTTAAAAATATAATTAAAGTTAATATACCCATCTTGATTCCTTAAACTTCCTTGAGTCAAGATCCTCCTCTTGGTTCCCTAAAATTCCCTGATTAAATATAATCATGTTGGTTCTCTAAAATAATTCATGTTAAGATCCTCATCTTAGTTCCCAAAAATACCTTGATTTAAGATCCTACTCTTAGTTCCCTAAAATTCTTTGAGTTGAGACCATCCTCGTAGTTCCTAAAATACTTTATATAAATTACCTCATATTGGTTCCAAAAAATACCTTGAGTTTATATCCTCCTCTTGGATACCAAAAATTAACCTGAATCATATTCCAGGTTAAACTTAAAATTTATACTCATGCATAAATCTCACACCAAATAATTACTAGGTACATTTAACCTAATGGTCCAAGTCATATCTCATTAAAATACTAGGAACCATTGGACATTATTGTATGACTATAAAAGGAACCATTTCAATCCTTATCACATGACCTTTAAAGGTATTATATGACTCATTAAATAACCCCAAACTGCATGGGTTTTGAAAACACTTTATAGGGAGGGATATGAAGAGGCCCCTTTCAGGGGACTGATACCTATAACCTAACACCACTCACCTCCTTTCATAGGAGCATTATGACTCCATCAATAGCGATACATTCCATATATCCTTATTATACACCATTAAACTATAGATTAATTATATATTTGGAATAAATATGAGATAATATAATTCTAATTTCTAGTGTCCTATTATATTCATGTTGTAATTCATTAAAAACCAATAAAAGTGTAACTAGTATTTTTATTAGGAAATATTTCACAAACCTAAATTTAATATATAAGAGATTCGTACAATATAAAATAATCCTCACTATTGGGAGTTCTCGAACTGGTTTAAGATTCTCTATGTTTGGTATGTTATTAAAAAGGTGATAGTCGTGCTTCTTGGAAGATGACATAGTTTATAAATATCTTCATGAAGATGGATTCGGGGTTTTTTTTCATGGTAGATTTAATGATATCCCGGCGTATATTATCCAATTTTTGTTATAGAACATGGATATGATCTTGATCTATATTATCTTTTAGGCTCCAGAGGTTTTCTCATCAACCCTACATCACTGGGAAAGTTATAAATGATATGGTATCTTTCATATAAAAAATAATTTTTCATAAATTTTAATCTTGTAGGTTTCAATGAATGGTATCTCATAACTTTAAATATATTTTTCCCATTTTTCATATTTGATATTATCACCTCTTATATTATAGTGTTTTTATATTTTGGCTTGGATTCGGTGTGTTTCATTCTAATCTTCTCCAATAATTCCCAATAAATGAGGACAGATAGAGTTATATAGTGAATAATGGTTGGTGTGTATGAGAAATATTCCCTCTCATTATAGGGGTTAGCTTAAGGATTATAATAGAAGATAAATTGGTGGCTTCCACTCACGGTTTTTATTCACCTTTTAAGGTTTCATTTAGGATTTCCTATTGGTAGGGCCTATGGGTGAAATAAGATTGGATAGGGATAGTTATGTAATGGAATTTTTCATTGGACTTTAGAATTTTTTTCATATTTTTATTATTCCATGTTCCAATGGGATTTTGAGCCACATTATATTTTAGGATTTCATGTGGTGTGTGTTTGGGTCTCATTTCCATGTAATGGGTTCCCTCACCCTTTAAAGGGTTTCTTTTTTCTTTTTTTAAAATAATGTGGATTGAACCCAACCTATTTCAATAGCATACAAGACCCCCTATGGGATACATCAAACTCCTATACACCTGATTATAATGTGTAATCCCTAAGAAATAAAATGTGATAGACCTAAGAAGTAAATGTTGGAAAAAAATAGTGAACCCAATATGAAATATTTTACTTGATAAAACGATATATTTATCATAAATTCCCACTTTTATACTATATTGATGGGATTTTTATTCTTTCTACATTAGAATCCAAAAAGATAATATATTGTGTGTCATCAATCTATTGAGCATGATTTAGAGTAAATACTTAACCACACAAGTTCCTATGTAGCACCACCTAGTGACTCTCTGAACATAAGTTGCTACCACACTAATTGAACCAACTCAAAATGATCAATAGTTATTTTCAATTGACTGGTACCTATAGTTATAAGTTTTAAATACTATGGTATAAATTACCTCTACAATATAATCATCACATACCTTAAGATAGAACACACCATCCAAGATGGACTGAAACCACTAAGGTTTGAACCATGATGGCAAGATAGCAGGGGTAAAGTAACCAATGTTACAAAATAAAACTAATTTGATATTTTTTATCCTAATAAATAAAATCTCCCACTTTTATACTAGAATAAAATAAAAATGACATCTCTTATTACCATATGGATAACCAAGAGCTTATCAAGAGGGATCCTGCTAATCATGACCATCATAACCTACGCATGGACCTAAATCTCCCATAATCTATTGTTGGAGCCCCAACTATGGCCACCCAGACAAGGGAACCCAAAATTAGGACCCAATGATGGTAACTAACTACTAGAATCTAGGAATAGGAACCTGACTGATATCACTATGAATAAAATTTATATCCCAATGGTATCTTGAAGTTAGTTCAAAATCACCTTCAGTAAAAAGCCTTTGGCATCATAAAGGAAAATATTAGTGGCTGCTCTAGTTGATCCCCACATATGAAGGAGACAAAAAACTACTATGAATATCCTACCTGATCCTCCCTATTAAAGCATCAACATAAAACCATGGATACCCCTCCTATGGTAATAAACGATAATTTGACAACCATGGAGGTCATAACTATAGTTTATCATAATCATATAACTTTGGAGGTCATCCATGGAGCACTCATTATTGAGGTCCTCCTCAACATAGTATGGTGACTACCCATAAAAATCCTCCCTATAGTGATTTAAAATCCAATATCCATAGAGGTCCTTTCTTTGGTATCAGTTTCAAAGGTCCTACCATTATGAAACATTTAACCAATATGAAGGTCCTCTTCATACCTAAAATCAAGCAACAAACAACCATATAGGTCATACCCAAAGTGATTAGGAAAATACTTTATATGTATTTACTCTATATATCAAGAATTTTTATATCAAAAAATTTATAGGTCTACCCTTGGGCTCCCACTGCAAAAGTCCTCCCCAAAGCGACATAGATAATAATAAAGGAGTTAATTCTCATGGTTCCCAAGTTGAAGGAATTCCCTCTAAGAAAAATCTATACAAAATTATGGACTTCCAAATTTTTATGACAATTAATCCAGTAATCATGAAGGTTCTCCCTAGGTTGGTCAGATATCCAATAGACACATAATACCTCCCTATGGTGATCAGAAAAATTAATCTAAAGGTCCTCCCAAGAGTATATGGTGTGAAGGTCCTCCCAGTGTCTCAATAATTAAAACACTTACTTCTATCAATAGGTTCTAAAAAACCCAATCCATATAAAAAATAACTCCATCATAAACTATAAATGTTCCCTCCCAATTAATGGATGAGTTGAGGAAAAGATCATCATCAATTACTTCACTAAATAGTGTAAGTTTTTATGTAATTGAATGCATAAAAATGATTCATTTCATTAAAAAGTATAATATGAAAATGAAAATTATAGTTATAGAAAGTTGAATAACCATTCACTAATGATATGGAATATTTCAATATCATATGGAAGGAATGGGCCAAAGATAAAATACCAGACATGTCCTGGACCATAGTTACTTCCCAGTATGTTATTACTAACACTCTCAAAGAGGAATTAATACCCCATATTCATAGAAATATTTGGACAATATTTGACCATATTGAATCAAAATTTCAACCATATATACAATACACTAATCATGTCACTAGATTAGACAATGAGTATCACTAAATTGATTTGACTACCCTCATAATTGCTTGGAACCCCAAGTCTTACAAATAGTGTGATCATATCCTATAATTCTACTTGAATGGTCTTCATATGCTCTATAAAATAATTTAAAAATACCCTCCTCATGTACACATCAGAGGTTATGTTATATTTTGGTTATTATATTTTTCCCCTTCACTATCCAACAAATTCATTCTAGCAAGGAAGCTAGTAATATTATTTTCATAAATCACAATTTAAGCCTGATGTTTGGGTATGTTGGTCAGTTAATCCAATAAAACTATACTATTCCTAAAGCATCAAAAAGACATACTCTATGGGAGATATAAATAAAAAATATCCTTTATTGATCTTCTAAGAATGTAAAATAAGTATGAATCATGAGACACACAAACTCCATTAAAAAATCCCCACCAACCACAAACACTCCATTTTTGAAATATCCAGAGTACATTGTATCCATGTCACTCTAGGATATAGGCTAGAAATGTGAAAATATATATATAAGAAACAACTATGAAAGCATAGGTACAACCCCATTTCATAGGTTCAGGGGTATTTTTTCCCCCTAATGACATCCCAACACCATACATTATATAGGAATATACTAGGATATTGGATATACCTTCTCTAAGGAAATTTTTGTTTCTTTATAAAAGTTTCACATTAGTAAATTTCGTCACTATTGACCCAAATGATACAAAAAATCATGATAATGCTAAATAACATAACAAATAATATTAATTTGAATATAATTCCACTCATATAGAGGTATGTGAAAATAGATCATGTATATGGAAACAAAGATAATCCCATGATTCAGGATCACCTCCTAATATTCCATTATGAATCATTCAATGGGATAGTTCTAAAGAAAAAAGAAAGAAAATTCATTGTCAGGTCAATATCCCACCTGTCACCCAAAGATGGTGAGACCATATCTTTAAAATAACATATCACTAGATCCAAGGCTAGAATATAAAATCTTGAGTATATCAATGTTGAATTTCTCATGGTAAACCTAGATAATGAGTATGATTTTTAGTTTGACTTAATTCCACCTTTTAATGACCTTACTCAAAGGAAGGAGATCACTAGACACACAAAATCATAATCAATACAACATGTGTAATCCCATCTAATTCATTTAGTAAAAATTTCATCACAAGATATGACATCACAATAAAAGATGATAGATGATATTTCCTATCATTTAGATGCTATTGAAGGTCAGTGTTCCCCAGTAAAAGTTGAAATAATGTTATACCCTTAGTGGTTCAAATTTACTCCACCTCTACCAAACTTTGGGAATACAAAAATATCAATGTTTAATGACTTGGGAGACACAGAGAAACCTCTCACTTCCATTTATTACCAGTGTAGCATAGTGGTAAGAACCCTATAACAAAAATAAGTATCCATGATTAGATTCTTCATGGAAAATATGTAATTTTATACCTTTGTTTTGTAGAATAATATGTAATTTTGATCCATTAACATTTAAGAAGATATTTATCAACAATACCACTACACATTCAGCATAATATTGAAGAAAACAACCATTTTTGATAAATGTAATTGTAAAAAGGTTGAAAATGAGATATTCATCTAATTATTTTTAGAATAAAGGGTTTAAAATTCTTTGGACATACAGTTCATGAGAAATAATTATTTGATATCTAAATAGATAACATGTAGGATGATTTTTTATCCATGTTAATTTTATAGGAATACCCTAGTAGATTCTAATAGTTTGTGGTGATAGCACAATGTATGGAAAATTTCATTTGGTAAACCAATGTAAAACTTCAGAAAGAACTACTATCACAAGAAAGGAAGTATTGAAAAGTTAAAACAACAAGTGTTACTTTCAATCTGGAAACAAAATAGAATTCATCATTAAATTACGTCTAGTTCAATGAAATTCATCCTCCTATATAACAAAAACTATGCACATTCACTAATTCAAACACACAAGATGTGAATAAGAAATAGTTTTATAATGTAATTCAATATAGTAATTGAAATATTTATTCCTTAAATAATGATTAGGTTTTATACTACTTAATATTTTCCCTAGAAAACAACATGATCACATTTCTAGAAATGAAGAAGTTATATGAAGTATGGCTAATCAATCACCAAAATTATTACCCTTTCTATCATATGTTAAGTTACACAATCCATGTGACGTCCCATTCCTAGTTCACACATAAGTTTCTGAACCTGGTTATCCACATGGCCTCAAGTACACCTCCACATATGTCAGAGGTTTTCGACTGACAGTGAGTTTCTATGGTGGTATGTTGGTAACACTTTACCCTCTTTATCAGATTAGTGCATTAGTGAATAATAATAATTTAGCATCATAAACTATAATTAAGAATAAATATATCAATACTACAATGTAAATAAACCATCTAGATAATATACAATAAATATAACTAGTAAATGGAATCAAATACTGATGATTTCATGGTGATGTAAAAAAAAGAGGCAGGAAAACATGGAAACATGCATATAATACAGTACCAGTATATACAAAAGAGAAAAAACAAAAAAACAATATCCATGAGAATCTTGAGTATTGGATCAGTTATCTAGAATCAACTCATGTATTAAAGTAAATCAATAATCCATATCTAGTCACTTCTCTTTATCCTTACCTTCATCCAATTAATCTATCCAAGTACCGAACGATGGACCAAATAGGGTGTGAGTAAAACATAGTAGGCCACTGACAATAATTTCTAATGAAAATATATAATATGAATATAAAATGAAATATTGTGTATATATAATAAATATAAAGAAGTTAAGTAAATAAAAACCATGTGAACTTAGACTTCTCATGGGATACTTGGCCAACCCTTGCTACTTCGACCTAGGCCAAATATCCCTAGTCATTTGATAATTATTTGGATTTGGATCCAAGGAACGTATCCAAGGAATTCAAGTATAATCATCATAAGTGATCCTTGGGTAAACCATGGTATACATGACCTTATAAGTTTAAGTCCACTCATAGTCATCAATTAATATATTAGGATAGGGGTATGAGTGTAGTCAAAGGGATAAACCCTAAGTATTTCAACCTAAAAGTTTCTAACTAATCATAAGGATAAGATCAAGGTAATATCAGTATATACTTGATTGGATCTCATTTAGATAATCTAATTGGATCCGTGTCTGAGGAAATCAATCCAAATATAAGTATATGATCTCAGTCATTATAATTTTTAGAAGATATAGGTGAATCATCAGTGTCAAGCCAAGGAATTCACAAAACAAGACATTGATCAATCCCAATTCTTGTTATTTCACTTGGTGGTCACATTAAGGAATATATTTGAATACTATAAGTATTCTCATAGTGTTTTAGATTGGGAACCCAAGTCTTAGTCAAGGCAGGCTACACCTTTAATAGTGATCCAAGTCCAATACAAAAGTAATCATGATGTAACCAGTCATAAATGGTCCATGTTAGGTAACCAATCCATTTCTAAATTCAATGTGACCCATTAAGTTAATTTTATTTATAAGTTATCAATAGAATTAACCATTACATAAATAATTCATGTTAGTAATTTAATCATTTCCTTTTTCAATAGGTAGTGTAAACACACTGGGGGGTGTTTCATCAAAAAAATTGGTTTCTAGGGAAATTTAACTAATAATTCCTAAGGGGTGGTTAAAGTTGAGGTATTAAACCTTAAAAAATGTTAAGGGTATCATAGAACTTATAGAACCATGTTTTGATAAAAAAAATAAATGAAAATTAATTTTAGGATAAAAACGTGGAAAGTTAAGCGAGCGACACAATGGAAACAAATTAAAAAAATTAAAATTTTTAAGGAAAAGTAGTTGACCATCTACGTTATCCCTACAGTAGACACATCGTCCATTATTGGACTCATATTTTGGATATAATGAGAGAAAATGGAAAACCATACAAGAATCCTAAAAATAAGGTATATTAGGTCACTCAGAGATAACACTGAAGATGGTAAAGAAAACTGAAGAAAGAAGCAAGAAGAGTTCTAGACATATCAAGGGGGTCCAATGTGACCAAAAACAATCAAAATAGAGTCTTTATAAGAGAGATATCTCAAAACCTTGAAGAGGAAAAAAATTATCTCCTATGTAGCTGCTATGAAAGAATGGGGAGAAGGATAAGATAAATAGGGTTTAAAGGAAGGAGGGGAAAATGGTTATTTCTAATTTTTTAAAGGGGTACATGGTTTACCCATAGGTTTGGCCAAACTACGTTCCAAACATGTGAACCTATTGTCTAGGTGAACACTCCTCACATGGTTAAAGCATATGTTTTGAAAAACCATGCGTAAATTGTGTATTTGGCACTATCTCAAGGCCCACAACCCACACGGTCCAGGTGTGTAGTTAAACAAAGCATGCTCAAAACATTAATGATGAACCTAAAAAAAAATTAGGTTTTTCATAGTCATGTGGCCCTTGTTACATGTTTTTCCGAATTGTTATCCTCTCTCACAGTGTCTCACAGTTGAAGGGTATAGTTAGTTCAAACTATACGCTAATTGTGTGTCTCACCCTACTTCTTTAAAAACCCTTATTTTAGGATCTACACTAAGTTCAAATTATCTTGAAACCTCCATGAACCCTTTACACACTTTCATTAAGTTTAAACTATAGTTTTTAAAGAAAATTAAATGATCCATTTCTCTATGGAAAATAAGGATCTTATAACATTCCCTCCTTAAAATGTTTTGTCCCTGAGTTTCTTTTCTGGGGGTGGCTAAGCTGCATCCATGAATAACTATGGTCAATGATCATTTATATCAAACTCCCATTACCACATTTCCTCCTATAAATATTCCTGATACTATATCACCTGAACTATAGGAACCTCCCTACTTTGGAGAGCCATCTTTTTACAATCAATAATACAAACTAGATACTCCTCAAAAGAAGAATCATCCTCTAACTCAACTTCCTCAAAATAAAAAACATGAGATGGGTTAAAATAATAATGTTGGAGATAAGAAATATGGAATAAATTATTCATGTCCATTTACTATTGATGAATATTTATCAGGTATACTATTGCCCAGACTCTCCAATATCTCAAAAGGCCTGAAAAATCTAAAAGATAGTTTACCTTTCCACTGAATCTGTTAAAGACCCAATCTAGGTGAGACTCACCAGAATATTTGGTCCCGCAAATTGAACTATATAGGTATAATTTGATTATCAACATATCACTTTTTCCTAAAGATCCATATATTTATGTTTACTAATCATTTATACTTTCTTTATTATCTCATGAATGAGATGAGGTTCCAATAGTGTCACCCCTTCCTCTAACTAGCATAGAGCAAATAGAAATCCTTATCGTAGAGCGCCTAATATGGAGCCATATGAATAGTTTATTGGAAACTATTTTTATAATAAAACTCATAAATAGATAATTACTCTTCTAATTAGCCTCTAAATACATGGTTTCATACATAGAAATTGTCCTCTAGTGCCTGTATAGTATACTCAGAATGACCGTTGGTCTGTGGGTGATATGTTGTACTCAGAGGCACTTATGAACTCAAAGCCTTTTGTAACCCCTAATAGAACCAAGAAGTGAAATGACCATTTCTATATGATATGATGGTATTTGTAACTCCATAAAGTAATTTTATCTCTCAGCCATAGAGTCTCCCTAGATCATCCATTGAGAAGGTTTCCTGAATTGGAAAGAAGTGGGAGACCTTCATCGGCTTGTCCACAATCAACCATACATGTCACTACCTACAGGTGAATTTGGTAATCTCATTATAAAATCCATAGTTATTTAAACCCATTTCCACTCTAAAATGGGTAATTTGTATAATAGGCCATCATGTCACTGGTGTTCTACTTTCACCTACTAACAGGTGGAACACCTTTAAACAAAGCCCATAAATTCTATTTTTATCCCATAAAACCAATATTGGAAATGTAAGTCATGATATATATTAGTGATTATATGATTTAATTCCCATTTAGAGGCATGATCTTCTATCATCAAGACTTATCACCTTTCTTCAGTAACCCAAACACACCCATAAATATACATGATCTCATCCTCATTAACAAGCCAACCGGGTTGTGGGTCCTCATTAGAAACACTTTCCATCAGGACCAATCCTTTAGGATCTGAAATTTTACTCCTCTTTATCTTATCTAGAATTGATTAATTCACCCCTAAAGACATGATGATAGATTTCCTAGGACATTATTGAACTTCTAGATACATTTTAGAAATAATATTTATCAATTTCCATTTACTACTGGCTTTCTAAACAGCTTGAGTCTAAGTTTTTGAGATAAGAGCATCAGCAACTACCTTTATCTTCCTTGTAATATAATAAAGGTCAAATTCTAAAGACTAAATATATTCAACCTATATTCACTATTGAATGTTAAAGTCTTACTGAGTGAATATGTATTTTTGTATTTTATGTTCTTTGTATACCATGAATTGTTACCTTAGGAAATAAAGTCTCCAATAACACAAATAAATAACTACAAATACTAAATTGAGGTCATACTTTAATTAATTACACTTGTGAGGCATCAATTGATGATACCAATACACTAATACCCATTCCCCTTGCTTTAAAATATCTCCCAGCTCGACACCTGATGCATCACAATAAACTTTCTATCCTCTACTAGGCTCAATAAAAATTAGGATCAACACTGAGGTTTGCCTTCCTTTAAAATCCTGAAAGGCCTTATCACAAGAATTGGATCATTTAAACTTTACACCCTTCATGGTAAATCCTATATGAAATGATTAAAGACTTAAAATTTTCAAAATGAAATGCTGATAGAAACCAGCTCACCCCAAGAAACTTTGTATATCAAAGACATTATTGGGATGTTCCTAGAAAATAATGACTCTGACCTTCTATGGATCCATAGATACCCCTGATTTTGATATAATATAACCCAATAATTGATCTTTATTAATATATAAGTGTAATTTTTTTATCTTTTCATAAAACCTATGCTCTCTTAGTATACTTAGTACAATGTCAAGTTGTTTATCATGATTGTGTCTAGTATAAGAATACAGTAAGATGTCATCCATTAAAAAAACACAAAGGTATATAGTTATAGGTGGAAAAACTGATTAATAAATTCCATGAAGATATCGAGTTTTTTTAGATCAAAAAAATCACTAGGTATTCATAAACATCATACTTTCTTCAGAATTTCGTATGTGGTATATTTGAGGTCCTAACTTTCACCTAATGGTATCCCGATCTTAATTCAATCTTTAAGAAGACCATAGATTCTTGGATCTAATCAAAGAGATCTTTCATATGATAAGCTGGGTACTAGTTCTTAACTTTATGTCAATTCAATCATCAGTAATCAACATATAGCCTCAAGGTTTTATCTATATTTTTAGTGAAAAGCACAGGTGAAACCTAAAGAGAAGTACATGTTCAAATAAACCCTTTAGCTTCCAATTTCTCCAACTACCTATTAATATCCCAAGGATCAATAAGATCCATCCTATATGGAGGAACATATACTGGTTCCACTCTTGGAATAAGATCAATGGTGAACCCCACCTCTCTCTCTATAGGTATCCCCAAAAATTCATCAGGAGAAACATCCTTGAATCTATCTGCCACTTGATAAAAAATAGCCTATCATACATATTGAACATCAATAAAGAGAATGGAAATCTAGTCCAATGCTCCACACATCCTCTAATGTTTAGGTCCATATAAACTTCATTAGAAATCCCATTCTCCTTTATGAATATAGAAACCACCCATGGGTAATGATAAGGACACCCATCGATTATAAAAATTGATATGGGATTGATAATTTAGTGGGCATTCCATGCCAAGAATTATGCCAATGTTTATTATCTCGAGGGTGAAATTTTCATATAATAAATGGTAACCTCCAATATTGAGGGGACACTCCTTGCATCGGTGAACACTTTCTAACCATACTCCTAATGAAGTATCAAGAAATAATAACCTACAAAAGTACTAAATATTGATCTCAAAACTCTCCTTTAAGGTTGTGGATATGAATGAGTGAGAAGAACCTCTATCAAAAAATTTGATACTAGAGTTGAGGCTACTAAGATCGTACCTAGTATTTTAGATGACCCAACACTCTAACCATCAGATGTAGGTTTCACTGTATATAACTGGTCATATCCATGGACCTAAGCTACAACCTGACCTCCTTGAGTAGGTCCACTCTACTAGTATTGCACATCATAAGTTTTGCTTCCTCGACCTCATCCACCTCCTCATTTTGAATGGCTAGTAGTTCTCCAGTACCCATCCTAGAATAGTGTCATTGATCCCACCTCAGAATTCAAAGATATTATAGATCCTCTCCCTCTAGGAACCTATGGAAAGGTCCTGCAAAATATCTAGATATTTCCCATTCTACCACAGGCTTGATACTCTACTGGTTCTCTACCACACTAGGGATTTGTGTGACCTAACCTACAATACTAATGACATACATGAAATCTATTAGTGTGTACCATTTGGTTGTAATTTCCTCATGAGTAGTCTCAAAGTAATGCTTACTACCACTAGGTGGTGCACTTCCCAGCCTAGGTGATGAACCTCCTTTCCCTATACTATCATCTCCCCTCATATTATACTCGGACATAAAGGAATGGTTCACCGTTTATAAATGGTAAATATTCGGAAGTAATTTACTTAAGATTAGATGGAATACTGAAGACCATCCCTAAAGTTTCATACTCAGGGAAAATCATCACCAAAAAGAGTGGGAACAAAGTGATAGTGTCAGTGAAGAAAGTTGAATAGTCCATGACAGACATATAAACCTTCTCTAGGGGTATAAATTCTCTAGATTTATCAGTTTTCAACTCCTCTAGGAAAAACTAATCAAATAAGTTAGTTTGGAAGTCTGTTTATACCACACCCAAATGATGATCAACCTATGTAATAAAATTCTCTTCATCACTTAGAATATCTCAAAAGCATATACACTATGAGCTTCACCCACATTTCTGGAGGTGTCTCTAAATTCTAAAAGATTGAATGCATGAAATCAATCCATGACTTTATATCATGGGGACTACCTTCCTTGTAAAAATTAGGTGGGTTATGTTGTTGGAACTCCCTTTTAAACTCTGACATAGTCAGTGTAGGTCATAGAGATACCTCCATAGACTACACTAGCTATAGAAAACACCCAATGATCTAAGCATCAATTTCCATCCCTAGTATTGCAGGTGGAACTACATGAGGTGCCTCTAGTGGCACTACTAGTGGGTTAGGTACAACCACTTTGGGATCATAGTCATTGTCACACTCTTGGAGATCAACCTAAGGCCTTTATGGAGGCATATATCTAAAATTAAAATAACAAACCTCAGAATAGATACTAGTCAGAAAGAATTGCAATTAAGAAAGAAAGGACAGACTTAAGTCCTGACTAAAAGAGATACTCTATCTAATTACCCATTTCTAGGGTTAGGTTATATGTTTAAATTTCATATTTCAACTATAAGTTTTAGTTATATGGGGTGTAAATTCCAAGTTATAGAGGAAAATTCTCTTTAATTTTTAATTGGAATCCCCATTTAATGGCATCATTTTCATGTAAAAGTGATAATTTAATAAGTTTCATATATATACAATGGTTCAGTTAGATGAATTTTAAATTCTAAAATTATAAAGACCAAAACTTTATAAGTTATAATTAGAATTTTATATAACTATAACCAATATTTTTCATTAATTTTTAGTATGTAACAAGTCCACATATGATGGATTGTTTATATGGATCACCATTACCAATTTATATAAACAAAAACATTATAAAATAAAATTGGGATGCATTTAATCATAACCAGCTAACATATCATCCTAAGTAACCAAGGTTACATGGATTAACTATGTCATAATTGGTCAGTTAAGATGAAACCATCAAGGAATATAGGAATACACTATTTAGGTTGATGTAAAAACTTTTAGTAACCAATTGTATCCTTATTTTTTCCTATAAGAAAAGTTAAAAAAATTATAGGTATGAAAATCCAGGCACAAATGATAAGAAATAGGAAATCAAGCAATGACATATGCATGGAATGGAATATGCATAGAAGATAAATACATATGTGTCTATTATAATACATGATGAAATTCCCTAATAGAATAATGACCCAAGGTTTAAACATTAAAAATAATTATAACTTCATAAATTGGGTGCATTACCCAATCGTTAAAGTAGTGAGACTATAATAGGAAAAATCTAGAATAAAAAATATCATCCCTGGTAACTTGGATTTTCCCACAAACATGGGTTATCTACTCCTAGAAATATATTATTAACAATTTATAACACTTCGCATTCTCTTATCTACCAACCCAAAATAGTAAAAAAAACACCTTTTATGCAATTTTGTGATGTCTTAAACCTGATTCACTCATAAGTAACTAACCCCAATTGGCCATATTACATCAAGTGTGCCTCCCCATATTCCAAAGGCTTCTGACCAATAGTGAGGGACTATGATGGTATAGTGGGGAGACTATACCCTCTTTATCATAGTATCATAATGGTGTATAATAATAAAGATAAAAAAAATAGTAAGGTAGAGGAAATATATCAATAGGGAAGTGGAAATAAACCATCCATATAATATAAAAAAAACATAACTAGTAAATGGAATCAAATACAGATGATGCCATGATGATACAAAAAAGAAGATAGAAACATGGAAACAAGCATGTAATGTAGTACCAATATATATAAAAGATACAAAAATACCAAAAAAACAATCTTCATGAGAATTATGAGCACAGGCTAAGTCATCTTCTCCCAAATCCTATATAAAATGAAATTAATCATCTTTAGTTGGGATCTTCCCTTTATCCTTACTTTCATCCAAGTAGTATTCCTAGGTACTAAACAGAAGCCTGAATAATGTGTGAGTAAAAATCAATAGTACACCACCAATGGTGTCTAATGAAAATACAGAATGTGAATATAAAATTTAATACTGTAAAAATAAAATAAATATAAATAATTAATGTAAATATAAACCATCTTGACTCAGGCTCCTCATGGGATACCTGGACAACCCTACCTACTTTGGCCTAAGTTGTATGTCTCTGAGAATGTGACCATTAATTAGATAGGAAACAAATGAAAATATAAAAAGGTTTATAAGTATAATAATCACAAGTGATTCATGGTATACCCGTGGTATCCATGACCTTAGAAGGTTAATCCCACTTTCATTCATCAACTGAGATGTTAGGCTTGGGGTATGAGTGTAATCCAAGGCATAAATGTATGGAATTTCACCCTAAAAGATTGTAACTAATTCCAAGGACAATTCAAAGGTAATATCATGATAGACCTTATTGGATATTAATGAGACAATCCAATTTGGTCCATGTCTGATTACATGAAGATTAATCTAAGGAGATTATCTAAGGCATTCTAATTTATGGAATATGTAGGTGAATCATTAGTGTTAAGTTGAGGCATTCAAAGGATAAGGCATTGTCTGAGCCTATGTTTGGTATCTAATTTGGGAGTAATATTAATTAATCAATTGGAATCCTATGAGTTCTCCCATGGCATTCCAGGTTAGGAACCCAGGTCATACGCAAGGTAGTCCATGCCTTTAATAGTGATCCAATCCCAATATAAAAGAAATCATAATGTAATAAGGAATTAATGTGCCTTGCAATGTAACCAAGAAATTTATCAATTCAATTTATCTCATTAGGGTCATTTAATTTATAAGTGATCAAGAGGTTTGAGGTAATTACCCATTCCATAAACAATTCTAGTCAATCATTTTAGTCATTTCCTTTTTCAATAGGCATTCCAAACACTCTAAGAGGTGTTTTGGCTAAAAGTAATAAATGGTTGTTGGGGTAATTTTACTAACACACCATAATGGGTTGTCCAAGTTGATTTCAACTTCATTAAATGATTTAAAGTGTCTTGTAGAACTTATATAAATATTTTTAGACAACAAATAAAAGGATTATTAATTTTAGGTGTAATGCGAGGAAATCTTGGTATGCAACACAACATCGAAAAAATATAAACCTCAAGAATTTTAGGGAAAAGTAGTAAACCACATACCTTATCCTTGTGGTAGAATAATCATATATTATTATCCTCATATATGGGATGGAATTATATAAAATATTAAACCATACAAACACCCTTAAAATATGGTATATTAGGTTTTATGAAGATAATGTCAAATATGGAAAAGAAAAGCGAGAAAAGAAGCAGTAGTGGTGCCAGACATACTTAGGGGGATCCAATAGGATATATGTTGATCAAAACATATTCTATATGAGAGAGATGTAAAAAAACATTGAATAGGTAATAATAATATCTCCTTCATGGATTTTATAAAATAATAGGGAGAAATATAAGGGAAATGATGTTTAAAAGGAGGGGAAAATGGTCATTTTCAATTTTTTAAAGGGGTGTATGGTTTGATCGTATTGTTGGAAAAACTATGTTTCAATTGTTTGAATCTACTATCTAGCTACACATCCATCACATGGGTCATGAAAATGGTTAAAAAAATATACATGAACCATGCATTCAGAATTTTCCCAAGGCCCACACCCCGCATAGTTTAAGTGAACAGTTGGAAGTAAGAAAATTATGCATGGTTAACCTATAGTAAATTAAAGGTTTTAAATGGTCTTGTAGACCCTGTTTAACATTTTTAAAAACTATACACTTCTCTCCCATGGATTCATGATTAAGGTGAACTATTAGTGAAAACTATGCACTAATCATGCGTTTCACCCTACTTCTTTAAAAACCCTTATTCTAGACTTCGCACTAATCCTGAACACTCCTAAAACTACAATAACCCATTTATACACTTTTATTATGGTTAAATAATAGGTTTATGCTAAAAATTAAAATATCCATACCTCTATGGAAAACCAAGATCTAACAATTGAATGACTCTTTATATTCATGGATTCACTATAAAGTATGGTCAATGAAGGTCATATTGTTTGGGATAACCCCAAGGCACACATTTCATGTGTGTCATCTACTCTACCTAGATATTGATAAGAATATAAGGAAGTATAAAAAATTAATACAGAAAATATTAATGACTAAATAGCTCAAAATTTTGTAAATCATGTGCAAATAATCATCAGGGTATGATTGAATCAGCCATTCGTGGACCTGATTCCCTCTGCAACACTAACTAATGTACCTTCTAATTTATAGACACTTAATATAAGAGAAAATTGTCATAGGTTAAACAAATATAAATATAGTCCCTATATATTCCAAAATTAATCCAAAATATCATTGAATTAATACCCCCGTCATTGAAAAAATGAGAATTGTACCACTAAATGAGATCCTCATTTGATTGGAATTCCATTTCCATACCACTAATGTTATCTAATTAATAGAAAAATTCATCAAGTAAAAAGATTTTTATAAATTGATATCCTCTGTTTCTATTAATAAATATTATCTAGGTTAGAGGAATTTCCACTTTATTTTTATGAGAACACCATCGACGAGGATAGTGGAATTATTATCAAATTGTTTGAAGCTAATTATTTTTGATACATCCTCTATCCATATTATTGATGATATGGAATAGATCACAGATACACTTATTATCTCTACAGAGTCTATTTCCACCTAGATCGATGAATAAGCACCCAAAGTTGAAAATGAGTTAGTTGGGGATGATGAATCTATGTAAAATATCACTCATATTATAGTACATTAAGGAGAATGTGTCCTAATAAGAGATAAACCCAATCACTAGGGTTCCAACCCAAAATTCCACATCATCAACCCATCATAATTTTGGGAAAGGAAAGGGTGTTTTCATGTATTCTATACATCATTCACCTAAATCTTTTAAGGACATCTATACTATATAATAGAACACCCATGTGTATCAATAAAATAAAAAAAAATCTAGAAAATAATTATAGAGCTGTAGTGAGAAAGAATTCTCCTTTACTATGATTTTTAGGCTAAATCCCCAAAATTAATGGTTATACCCATATAAAATTATCCCATTTGACTGATTTCCTCCCTAGTATATTAATAGGTATTTTTTCTATAGGGTGAAATTATAGAATCTTTCTATGATATTCATCCTTGCAATGAAGTACCCCATCCCATAGAGTTGAAGGAATTTTCATATTATTCACCCCTCATACAGTGCTTTCCAAACCATGGTATACCTTAGTGATTACCTTATATTACCCAATATAAATAATGTTCTTTGGTATTTAGGTAACCTCATAAATATTGAAAATATCAAAAAAATAATCCTCTAAAATTTATTTTATCAAGAAACAAAGTTATCAATGTAACAAGGGTAGAAAAAATAGAGTATATCCCTTCAAATCAAATAAAGCTTCAATGTAATTATCCTTTTTCTTATAGAATAATTTGATTGATAACCCAAGGATAAGAATACTAGAATATGAAATCTTGAATGGCCTTTCCAATTAATACTCATTCAATCAATTTATAAGGTATACAATCCATAATAACTTTATCCTTAATTATTTTATTTATAAGTACATAAATAAAGGTTTAATGGAATTTGGGACACCAAAATCCCAATATCGGACACATGAGAGATATGAGAAGAACAAAAAATGTAAATAAATGACTCAAGGTCATTTTTCCCATGATAACATATGAAACAGGGTATATTCCTTTATCCCTAATCATATGTACATGTACTTCATCTATTATTTGGAAAATAAACTACTAATTATCCTAGTAGTCAATAATACTATAGAGGCAATTTTAAAAGATTATATCAATTATTTACACTACCACCAAATCTTGGGATATATTATTCATGTATGCTTTTCCTTTAAGGTCTAGATTTCAAATAATATAAACAATGTCTTGATATATTTATAGAATATTGAGATGTTATCAACAAGTATGTGAGTCATCCTTACTACAATAAAAATTTAGCATGCCTAAAAAATCATGTAAGATTCAAAATTCCATATCATAAGACCTTAAAATGCATGACATAAGGAATTTTCTATTTGAGCATAAACTATGCATTGCTTTGTATTTTCCAAATGACATTAAAATACATGATACAATGGTTTATATTCCATAAAACTAAACTTCTTGGAGTGATCCATCACACATGATCATAAAATATGTGACACTCTTTACAAAATATCTTAATTGATATAAGAGTTCCCATTCATATGATATTTTATGGATATGGATATACCTAACTTCCTAATATTGAGGTTCACTGAACTTATGATAAAAATTAATCTTTTCTATAACCACGTGTGGATTGATTCTTGATTTTTATGATCAAAATATATGTACTGACACTCAAATATAATACCATTATCCCAATTATAAATAAACTTTCATTATAATTTTTCACTCCCACCTAGTGTAAAGGTTATTAGATTCACATCAGGTTTCATGAAATAACCCTACAGTCAAATAAAACTAACTAAAATAATGAACTATGTGTGAATTAATATTTACGATCAAAGGATATATAGTGATGTGTGAATATCCAATCCTAGGACCAGCCACAAACTTC
This sequence comes from Viscum album, assembly GCA_963277665.1. Classification (NCBI taxonomy): domain Eukaryota; kingdom Viridiplantae; phylum Streptophyta; class Magnoliopsida; order Santalales; family Viscaceae; genus Viscum; species Viscum album. Next base: position 891,345,198 of record OY728142.1, read on the forward strand.
CTTCCTATCCAATATTTAATTACACCCTTGTGTTTTAGTCCTACAAATTCATTTTGGGTTTGTCCTCTTATCCACACACGAGGTTACCTCTCCATTCTATATTATTTTCTCTTAATTATGAGCTATATTTAAGAAGAGGAATCCCAATAACCTAACCATTATATCATAAATTCTTGAAACATGGTCCCTCTATTCAATAAACTATTTCTTCGCTTGATTCCTATTATAAAGTATACTTAGTGATAATTGGATCTCTTATCATGGGACCATTAATTAAATCCCACTTTTATCTCATCCCTTATTCAAAACATCCTAGTGTGTGATCTTGTTAATTCATATTGGGTTATTCAAGATTACATTGGGTACGAAAAACTATTTTGGTCGATGTTGTGTGATCATAAACTTCAGACACCCAACATGATCCAAGTAGCATGACACTATACTACATGAACATTTCCTCCACTTTAAGGTTGCTAAACAAGTGTGGGGTGCATCATTCACATTTTTTTTCTCTTACATTGGTTATATAAGTAGGTAAACTTTTGGTTTGAGATACATAAACATAAACTAAGATCTATACTTAGTTCCAAGTAGTATTTCCTTCAACTATATACACCCATTTACAAATAATATTTATTATATTAATGTTAGGTATTTCATTTATATAGGTTCAATTTGTACTATATCTTTAGGCATGAAACTGATTAATATATGTCCTAAATCCATAAATTCATCAGATGTTTTTATCTTTAATAACCCATATAATTGTTTAAGGTGTAGTATTTATTTTCAACCATGTACATGAGAATGTTTTTGAGTAGTATTTAAAGATAAATCTATTATTTCTAGATATCTGCATATATACAATATGAGTTGAGGTAGCTTGATTCCAGACTAGAAGTCTCGTGTGTTCTGGAACTAGAAATTACCTCCATAGAACATGGATGACACCTTCATTTTTGAGTTTATTAAAAATACATATGTACATATATATGTTTCATAAATTCGAAAGACCAAATGGTAGGGATTCTGGAGGTTAGAAGAGAAAAAGATTCTGGCTATTAGGAAAATTAAAAATGTCATAAAGGGAAGAACCACATTGAGGTATATAAAAGTAACTCTATAATAGAACAGAGGAAATTCGGAAAAGTAAATATCATCATTGAGATTTTTTAAAGTAACAATTTTCCATTTAAAGGTCAAATAGATGAAATCTAAGTCTATCTATTAACTATGATTGAGAATATAAAGAGTATCTAGAAGATAGTCTACAAGTTAATATAGATGATATTATGTTATTGTTTCAAATTTAAAACATCACAGTGGTTTGAGAATCAACTATTATTAAAGCTAAGTTGGGTTTGAAAATACTAGAGAATAGGAAGTTAAGGATGCTCTTGGTGCATCATGAATTGATGATGTTTCCATAATTTGAAGAAATGGAAGTTAAGTAGGAAGATGTTAAAGACCATGAGTTGAATCAACTATAAATTCTAATAACTTTTGTTGATTTAAATAGAAATTTTTCAAATTAATTAGAATTTAATTGGCTAATCTAGATGATGAAGAAGTTAATGCATGTAGAAGCTAAGAATATTGGAAGTCAATGTTAGTTGAGTGTTAAGATGATTCAATGTGGAAATTATTATAATGTTATAATATGAGATGTAGAAATATAGTGTCTGAACAAATTATTATAGATATGGAATGAAAATGCTAGAAAAATGAGAGCTATGTCAGATTAAGTTCAAAGAATTCAAATAGTTCATGATCTAGATGTTTGTGGGAAAAAGTATAACCAAATATATAAGTAAGTGAAATTCATTTTAGAATATTTTAATGTTTAAGAAACATAATATTATAAATAATTAAGTGACTTCACATAATCATTATGTAAATTTATACTCAAAGTAACGATATTGAGATGTAATTCAAGATAAAAATTCATAAAGTTGAAATTATGATCCTAGAAAATATTTATGGATTCCTTGATGATAGTTTATGATAAGATTCTTTGGAACTTTAGTGATGTTCTACTCTGATATTTTTAGAGTCATTTAAGTTGATTGACTAAAGTTTAGATAAGGTTTATGATTTGGAAACTGAATACTTTTTTCCCTTATTTTATCAAAGGATGAATAATTATTTAAAAGGTTAATTCATTTGGATCTTGGTGATGATAATTTTTGGACAGTGATGTAGAGGTCCTAACTTGTACATTCCATAAGATTATTAGGGTAAAATAAAAATAAAAGTGATTCTATATAATTTCATAGGAGTGGAAGAAGCATCTAAATTCTAAAATATTATTGAGTTGAGTGACCAGAAATTTAATTTTTGTTGGTTGGTGTTATGAAAAGTAAAGTTTTATAAATTAAATTAGTAGGTAATAAATGAGTTTGATTATTATGAAGGATTATATAAAGATAAATTTTGTTGTTGAATCTCCTTATAGTAATAATGATCACTCAATTCATTTTGTGGTGACATTGAAAAATGTTGGGAATCAGTATAATAACTTATCAAAATACTAAAGTGTTAGGAAACAATTTTTTGGTGAATAACAATACCCATTCATACCACTTGTAAACATTGATTTATATTAGTAGAAAAGTTGTCTCTCGTATAAGACCTGAACACAGACGATATATAGTCAACCACACTGGGGAATAACCATATAAAAATATTGTGTTCCATGTGTTTGTTTGTATTTTTTTCAGAGGTTTAAGGATGATTTATAATGTTTTAGAGGATATATACTTTAAAAATTTACATAGGTTAATTTTATTTTGAAGGAAATTATAAAAGAGTACCACAGATTCCCCCCCCCCCCCCCCCGTGGTACAACATATTTTTTATCACTTAAATTAGTATCAAATAACCACAAGTTCCCTCTAAGATATACTTACATTTCTATGGATATTGAATATGAATTCAGTAAATAGTAAATAGATCATTACATTTAATGGAAAAACATATAATGGATAGAAGAATATGATAATACCCTATCATTTTTTTATCCTAGAATTCATTGATACGGATACTATGGTATTTTCATAGAAGGAGAAGGATACACCCATGAATTTTAGTTATAAGAGAATCTTATAGGTTTATTTTAAGTAGATAAATGATATTATTATTTCATTTTCCAATAAAGTATATATATAGGTGATGAGTCTCCGAAATTCTAAGGAAATTTGGGGAAAACTTGAAAGAATTATTGAATGGTATTTAAAAGTAAAGGAATCAAAGATTTAGATATAGAGAAGTAAGTTTCAATAAGTTATTATAGATGATGAAGAAACTATTTGTGATTACATAACAAGAGAGACTAAAATTGTCAGCCACATCAGAGGATTTAGAGATACTTTTTAATATTCAACTATTGTCAAGAAATTTATGAGAAACTACCCTCACATGTATGTTGCAAAAATTTCTAAATTTGAAGATAGAGATGACTTATCTCTTGATGAATTTCATAAAATAATTGTTTTTTATTAGATGAGGAAATATCCAACATTCAAGAAGAATATCAACGATGATATTTTAATGCCTAGATATTTTACTATAATACTTTCCTTTAAATAAATTTAAAATTTTCAATATCTTTCTATACATGAAACACCAAACTAAAACAAACCATGATACATTTTATTTAAATAAAATTATAAGTAGTAAATATAACCATCATAATTTAGAAATTGAATTAGAGGCTATAAATAAAATTAAATTCTTTTTGAAATATTTGTAGAAATGAAATTAAAGGGATAATTTTTAATACTAATTCACTAATAAAATCTAAGTAGAATATCTAAATAACTAATAAGATCATTCTATGATTAAAAATTTATTTTAAAAAGAAACCAATTTTTTAAGCATTATGTATTTTTATTTTTGGAAACTAAATATATTATTTTTTAACAAATATAAAATATTATTTTGATATTAATAATATATTAACAATAATTAAATTATTAATTGATGGGAAAATTAGAATGATAATACTTAATATCTAAAAATTCATTTTCCTATAAAAATAATTTTTCATTATATTTTATATTTCTATTTAATAGTTAAATTATTAAATTTTAGAATTTTAATTTGAAAAGAAGATCATATTTTTTGGATTTATCATGTCAATATTATCTTAAAATTAATTTTTTATATTTTTTTGAAAATATTTACTTTTAGTTGAATATTTCAAAATATTGTTTTCAAAAATACCAGGATTTTTATGCCATCATTAGGATATAAAAACAACTTAAAATTTTTTTAAACCTTTTTACTAATAAAATATTTATTTAGTAATTAAAATTATACATTTAAAATATATTTTCTAATTTATAAAACCTATGTTTAACATTTTTGAACTCAAGTAATATTTTATTCCAATAAAAAATTGTTTTTGTATTTTATATTGATTGAATATATACATGGTTGATTTATATTATATCTTGATTTTAAATACACATCTATATTTTTTTTAATAATAAACCAAATTATTTCATAAAATTCAACAGCATTTATAATTTTATCCTAAATATTAGTTTTATGCTTAAAAATACACTTTTCTAAAAATGATTTTTACACATGATGTATGCTAATTTTAAAATTATTTTTTATCACCCTTATAAATTTCATTTGATAAAATGGTTTCATTATTTTAAATCATAATTTAAAAATTAGTTAATAAGGTTATTTTCATTTTTTATTCATAAAAAATAGCTACTGAGTTTTAAAATAAAGTTACAAGGGTAAAGGTATATTAAGGTAAAAAGAGTTTATCTAGGTGTAAAAGAGATAAGACATGTCTTAAAATGAGTGGTTGAGGTTTTAATTGACTAAAACTGATCCCCAATCTATTATTTTCCACATTGAATTCCACTTTCCATTTGAAACATGTTCTCCCTTTATATTAAGAAGTTGTACTTACAAAAATTTTATTCCCTCCACTTAAAAAAGGGGCCTTCCACCACTCCTTCAAATCAACTCCAAAAATTTTAAGTTCCCTTGATCCTTTAAAAATGTTAATAACCATATAATCCTCTTCCAATTCCCTAATCTTATATTCACAATATTTTTTTCTAAGTCCCCAATTTCTAAGAAGTGTTTCAAGAAAAAGTTTAAATTCTCAACATAAGTACTAATCACTCAAATATTTTTCTTTATCTATCTTTATCCTTTATACCTATCTCAAAAATTAAAAACTTATTACATCAATATTATTCATATAATAATATTTTTTTTATTTTTTATTTAATAAAAATTACCTACATTTTTAATTTTTCCCTTATAAAAATGAAAATGTTGTTTGTGCGTACATGTTGACTACCACCTCCATAAAGCGATGTGTTTTTCCCTTAAAATCCTTAAAATGATGGTATAAAAGGTGTATTTAAAATATTTTATTTATAAAATTATTAATACTATTAAAAGGTAAAACATTTCCTACCTTCCTCTCTTTATATGGAAAATAAATATATAGTCTTTGAGTATGTGCGGACTACCACCTCTATAGAGCAACATATTTCATTTTTCATCACTACCTTAAAATGGTGGTTATAAAACATATTTGATGAATATATATAATATAAAATAGTCATATATATCATTTATATGGTTTTTAATATATGAAATCGAATTAATGATCATTATGAATTAATCCATTGTTATTTGTAAATTACCTGAAAGAAGCTATTCATGGAACTTGTTCTCACGAATCATGCCCATATTTACCATAAAATTAACTTGGGGATGTATAATTAATTTGAAAAAAGTGATTTAAATATATTTTAAAATATTTTAAAGATAAAATGTGTATAAAATAATGGGTTTTAGCATCTCCATTACAAATCATGTTTTTAACAATCAGAATTAAAACCTATGATAATGAAAATAAGTGATAACAAACTAATGAAACTATAATAAATGATTATAAACAAATATTAAAAAGTCTTATAGATATTAATATGGTTCTTAAATATTTTATTAATATTTTTATGTTTATTATATATGAGGATAAAGTGCATTCATGGAATCCAATAATTAAGGTAACTAATTCTCGTCTCAATTTTTATTCTTTGATACTTATGTTATATTTTTCACTTGTTTAATTTTTTGTGGTATGTATACTACCCATGGATGTATCCTTATAATTTTTTAAAAAAAATTAAATATTTTTATAGATCCATATCATGTTCTGTATTTCATGGGATTTCATTCAAAGGTTAACAAATTTTAAAGGATAATATATCCAATATCATTCTGAAATCGATATTTCTTATGACTGATAATCCATCTAAGGAATTTATACAATATTTAACTCTATAAAAACTTACAATAAATTTATTATACTCTCATTATTATTTATTTTTTACATGTCCTCCCATGTTTTAATTTCCCCTTACCCAAGGGGGTGTGTGTAATAAAAATTGACCCCACCTTTTCTTTTGGGTCGGGAATATTCTTCCTTTATGTCCACATTCATTTTATAGATATCATTATCCACTATTAAATAATTTATTGAGGTAATTTTATACTATTTTACTTTATTTAAAATATATTGAAAGAATATTTTAACATTTTCCACATGTATCATTTTGATAAAAGCAACCTTTTTTAACATTTTCCATGTGAATGAATTATTTCATCGTTATGATCATTATTATTTCCGAAGATTCATTTTTGAATTTAAAATGGTTTTACACATTATTTATATTCTTAAATATTTTTAAAATAAAAGTAAATATTTTTTTTTTCAAAATTAAAATTTTGGTATTAAGAAATGAATTCTTAATTTAAAAAAAATATTTGTCATGGCTTCATTATTGGAGAATATTTTTTAAAATTAAATGTTTTAAGAAATTTACTTAACCTTTTTAAAACCTTATTTATTTTTCAAGGATTAATTATTGATATTTATTTCTAAATAATGATTTTGAAAATTCATTCTTTTCAATTTCTCAAAAATGATCTTCTCAAAAGTGACATGTAACTTATTCTTTTTTTCACAATGTTAATGAATGTTTTCTAAATATTATTCTATGTTTTTATTCCATTTACATCTTTAACTCTAAAATATTTATCTCCTATATAGTTATGTTTTATGAATAAAGTTTTAAATTCCAATATGAAATACTCTTTTAAGGTGATTTATTTTTTGGTATCAACTCATCTACTTTTGATATCGCATTATGCAATTCTGTTTAGAAATAAGATAAAACACACTTTATTTCCATAAAATTTCATGATACGATGATTGATTGATATCTTATGGAAAAAATATTTATGAATTATTATTTTTGAGTTCCTATATCTCCCTTCAATACAATGGTTGATTTTTTATATATTATAAGATCAAAGAGGGTACACGAGTTGTTATCCCAAGCCCAAGAGGGTACATAGCTTGTTAACTCAAGCCCAAGAAGGTACATGAGTTTTTATCCTATGATGAAGAGGGTAAGTGGGTTGTTATCACAATCCTAAGAGGGTACACGAGTTGTTATCCCAAGCCTAAGAGGTTATATGGGTTGTTATCCCAAGCCCAATATGTTATGGGATTCTAGTACCAATGCCTTCTCCACTAGGTTATGATTTCTTATGCTTATAATTTTTCATATTTCAATACTATATTTCTAGGTTATGATCCATGGATCATGATTATTGTCTCATTTTTTAATATTATCATATCATGGTATAAATTTAATCATTTTAGATTAAAAGTCAATATATTGTGCCATATAGACAAATCTTATCATCCCATATACTTTTTAATAATATATTTCTATGATTATCGCATTTCACATGTTTATAATCTTACCCTTAGTGCTATATTGTTAAGTCTTTCCATTACTGAGTGTTTGAGCTCACCCATTTCTTATATTTTCCATTCCCCAAGTTATTAATATGAGTATAACCTAGGATATTTATAGGATTATATCTGGTATGGTGTGATTATAATGAAATTTTCATAAGTGTAATAAAATAATTTGGTTATATAGGTAATTCTAAAAGGCATTAACCTTTAGGTTCTGAGATTGTGATATTATTTTTAACATTTAATTTTATCATATGGAAATGATTTAAAATAAATATATATTTGTCTTAGGTTTCCTTAGTTTGTATAAAATAAATATTTAGTTATTTTTGGGGATTTCTATAGTTATTTTGATGATTACGAAAAAGTTAAAATTAGTGAAAAGTCTAGGGATAATCCTATTTATAGGATAACATCCTAAAATTTTAGAAAATTGAATATTATGTGGATTTATTGGAAATTAAATCCTTAAATAGATACTAAAAGTGGATGAATGATTTTAAAAAGATATACCTAGGGGTAATAACCCTGAAAATGATAGTATGGTATTAACTTGATCTTCACCTAGTGCACAAAAAGAGGTTAAACTGTAAACCCAATTTGATACTCTCAGGTGATATAATTTAGTTAATTCATATTATCTTTACAAACCACTATGAAGGATTTAAAAATAATATGAGGATATAATATATAACTAGTTAGGTTTGAAAACGAAATAGTAATATGACCATAGATAAACTAGATTGAAACATTAAGATTCAAAAGTTATATTATTCATGTCATTTATCAGTTACTTATTTTAAGTTTATATGTTCTCTTTTATACATCAATTAATTTATGCATTCCCAATCCTAAACTTTAATTTATTTATGTAATGGTTGGATCTAGGAGGAACTGAGTTAAAAATGATTTTTATAAACTATACAGTGATTATCCTAATGAGAAAAAAATATGATGGGAGATAGAGTTTGAACCATCATGGAAGAACTACATCATGTTATGAATCATAACCTATATATTTTTGAGCTCTTAAATGTAACAAGTATTGAGCTTCACATTATTGAGTCTTTCATACATCAATAACTAATGATATTTGGTTGATTATCTGATCCACTAATTGCTTAGTAATAGATAAACACAGTATAAATGATACTTTTTATTCTCTATATCTCATAAAATTAAATGGTTTTTTTATTTGTGTATCATTTAGAAGGTGAAGTTGGTCATTGGTGGACCCTAATAAAAAATGTAAGTCCAAAAGAAAAAATTGAATCCATTAAATGGGATGAGTTTTAGGATATATTTTTCAATAAATATTCTCCCTGAACTCATTATACAAAAATGGACAGATAATTCCTTGAGTTGAAATAGAAGTAGGATTAATCCCCTTGTATGTATGAAGAAAACTTTATGATACTTGAAAGGTATGCCTCTGGTTTTATCATTAACCTCGAGAGAATGATCAATTGTTTCTTTAGTAGACAAAAAAATTATCTTTGAATGTAATTTTATATAAAAGACATTTGAAGGTATGATGAAATTTATTAATGTGCATTAAAGGTGGAAATATAAATTTTAAATTCTTATGGTATTAGGGATAATAAGAAGAAAATGGAATTTTATGGAAACCCCAAAAATAAAAAAAATTAAAAAAATTCATCTTTCTATATTCCAAAAATGTGGGGAGAATCATGGGGAAAACTATATCCAAGGAACAATTAAATTCTTCATGTGTAGAAAAGAAGGTCATCAAGCACATAAATTCTACAAGAATATAAAGAGGGAAATTGGTGAAATGGATAAAGGGAAATCTCAACCTAATAAACCACCCACTATCCAATGATTCAATTATAAGGATTGTGGGAATTACTCTAGAAAGTTCACTAAAAAATGGTTAATAATGAGAACTAACATTTGAAACCACCTAATTCAAGTGAACATGGGGGATCGAGTGCAATGACTACTTTTGAAGTGAATCATGATAATTAAGTAACACATATCCTCTAATAATTATTTGTTTATTCCTTATTGGATTATATATATCCACTAAATTATATCTAGGAGATTTTATAATAACATAAAATCCCCACTCTAATGATTTGGTATTAAATTATCTAATAAAACTTCTAGTTTAATGTTTATTATATACCAAGTTAAAGTTTATGGGAATGTAATCTGTGTAAAAAATATTAATTCTTCTTTTAGATGAATTTGATATGAATTATATATCTTCACAAAGACATAATATTAATTAAAAAAATATTAAAATCAAATTTCATATTTCAAATAAACATATGGTCATCTATCACTTCAAGGAAGAAGATGAACTCTCGATGAAAATTAATTCCATTATATAGGTCTTAACACCCAACCATGAGGGGTGTTTATCACAAATGGTTTGAGAGAATATCAATATTGGTAAATTAATATTATGAATGAATATATTATTTTATTAGTCTTACCTAAGTTATTAGGGTTTATAGCTCATTAAAAATCAAGTCTAGATTCATGTCTATATTTTGGAAACTCTTAACTATTTCATTACTGAGTGGTAATTAAAATTGTGAGGACATAATTTATTTAATGGGAAGAATATAATTCCTAAATATTTTACTATATATCTTTATTTTAAATAAATATAATGGGTTTGATCTCATTTTTCACATGTAACACTGAACTAAAACAAACTCTAATACATTTTATTAAAATAAAATTACAACTAATAAATATAAGCATAATAATGTATCCATTGAATTGGTTGGTATAAATAAACATAATAAAATTTTTAAATATATGTTGAAAGGAAAATAAAGGGTTCATTTTTAATACTAATTCACTATTAAAATTCAATTAGTATATCTAAATAACTAATAATATTATTTTATGATTAAAAATGTGATTTCTTACAAAAATGGATTTTTTAGGTGCAATATATTTTTATTTGAATAAAATAAATATATTATGATTTAATAAATATAAAATATATTTTTTATATAAAAAATATATTAACACTAATTTAATTATTAATTGATAGGAAATAACAATAAGAATAGTTAATATCTAAGAAGTCATTTTCCTATAAAAATAGTTTTTCATAATATTTTATATTTCTATTTAAATGTTAAATTATTAAATTTTATAATTTTAATTGTAAAAAATGAAAATAGTTTTTAGATTTATCATTTAAATTTTATTTTAAGGAAAAAATTTATATTTTTCAAAAAAGATAGATTTTTTGTGAATAGTAAAACATACAATTTTTACAAATACCAGAATTTGTATTCCATCATTAGGATATATGCACAAATTAAAAAATTATTAAAAATTTTAACTAATAAAAAAATTATTTAATAATTAAAATTATACAATTAAAAAGTTATTTTTAATTTATAAAACCTATGTTTAACCTTTTGGAAATCAAGTGATATTTTATTCAAATAAAACAATGGTTTTTGGTATTTTATTTTAATTAAATATTCAAAAGGTGGATTTAATTTTTGATTTTATTTGAAATCCACATAACTATTATTTATGGAATAATAAACCATTTAATTTAATTTAAATCATAATAATTGATAATTTTATCCTAAACATTATTTTTACGCTTAAAAATACACTTTTTCTAAAAGTTTTTATTACACGTGACATGTACTATTGTTATAAAAAAATCTCACACTTATAAATTTTATTTGATAAAAAAATTTCCATATAATAAATTATAATTTAAAAATTATTTAATAATTTTCTTCTCATTTTTTAGTTGTAAAAATTAGTTATTAAGGTTTAAAATGCAGTTTCCATAATAAAGTTGAATTATTGTAAAAAGAGTTTAACCATGTATAAAAGAGCTAAAATGATAGAAACATACCTCCAAATGAGTGTTTGAGATTTATTAACCAAAAATTATCCCCAAGACATTATTTTCCACTTTATATCCCACTTTCCATGTTAAAACTATGCTCCCTTTTTTATTAAGAAGTTATATTTACAAAAATACCATTCCCTCTACTTATAAAAGGGATCTTCCACCACCCCTTAAAAGAAAATATAAAAATTATAAGTTCCTTTTAAAATATACACATTTTAATTTCTCTATTATCCTATTCCACTTACCTAATCCTATGGTCATAATAATCTATCTTTAGTCCTTCATTTCCATGAAGTATTTCAAGAAAAAGTTCAAATTCTCAATATAAGTACTAATCACTATTTATTATTTTTATTTATCTATATTTATCCTAAAAACCTATATAAAAAATTAAAACATGATGGAATAAATATTATTTATATACTTATATATGGTTATATTTATGAAATAAACATTACTTTCATTTTCCCCTATTCCCTTAGAAAAATGAAAACATTGTTTGTGCATATGTGTGGACTACCGTCTCCACAAAGTGATGTGTTTCATTTTCCTTAACCTAATTATATGGATGGTTAAAAAGTTTTATTTTATAATTTAATATTATATTTATAAAATTAATAACATTATTAAAATATAAATCATTTCCAACATTCCTTCCATTCTATGGAAAATGAATACATCATATATGTGTACATGCAGACTACTATCACCACAGAGCAACGTATTTTTTTTTCATCATTGCCTTATATGGATGGTTCTAAAACATATTTTATGAATATATATGTTTTCAAGGATTCATATATATCATTTATATGGTTCTCAAGGTGTGAAAAAAAATTACAATCATTGTGATGTAATCTACTATTATCGGTAAATTACCTGAAACAAACTCGTCATGGAACTCGTTCTTTGGAACCATACCCATAGTTCCCAAAAAATGAACTCAGGAATGTAAAAATCAATGAAACAAAATTATTTAAATATAATTTATAATATTTTAATTATAAAATTATTATCATATAATGGTTTTTTATGTTTCCATTACAAAACATGTGTAAAATAATTTGAATTACAACCTATGATAATGAAAATAAGTGATAAATAACAAATGAATGTATAATAAATGATTATAGAAAGGAGTAAAAGGGATTTATATATAAATAAGGATCTAAAATGGTTTTTTTATATGGTTTTGTGTATTATAAAGGAGGTTAAAGTGCTTTTTTAGAAGCCACAAATTAAGGTAATAGATTATTGTCTCAATTTTCATTCTTTAATACTTATGCCATATTCACCAATTGTTTATTTTTTTGTGGTGTAAGTACATAAAATGAATTAATTTTTATCATTTTTAATGAAATTAAAGGGATTTATAGATCCATTACATGCTCTATATTTCATGGGTTTTTATTCAAATGTTACCATAGTCGAAGGGGTCATATATCTAATCTCATTCTGAAATTGAGATTTCTTATGAGTGATAATAAATCTAGAGAATTTGTATGAAATTTATCTATCTAAAAAACCCATCGTTAGATTATTATCCTATGTTTATTTTTGATGTTTTAAATGTTTTATCTTGTTTTCATTTCCCCTTATTACATATTTTACCCAAGGGGGTCCTATAAAAAAAACTCACCCCACTATTTCTTTTCGTTCGGGAATATTATTCCTCTATGTCCACATTCATTTTATGGATATCTTTATCCTTACATAAGTAATTGATTAAGGACATTTTATATTATTTTAATTTCATTAAAATAACTTTAAATGATGTTTTAATGTTTTCCACATGTATCTTTTTGACAAAATCATCCTTTTTTAACATTTTTCACATGAATTCATTCTTTCATCGTTATGGGAATTCTTCTTTAGGAATATTACCGTTTAGATTTTAAAATATTTTTCCAAATTATTTTTATTCTTAAAATTTTTTAAAATAAAATATAATGTTTTCATATTTTTTAAAAGTAAAATTTTTATTTTAAAAACTAATTCTTGATTTTTATAAATATATTTTCAAGGATCTATTATTAGAGATTCTTTTTTTAATATAAAATTTTTCAAAAAAAATCACTTCAATTTTCTTAAAACTGTATAGATTATCAAGGTTTTATTATTGATATTTATTTCCAAATAATTGTTTTGAAAAAATATTTCTTTTCAATTTCTCAAAAGTGATATTTTCAAAAGTGACACATAACTTCTTCATTTTATAACACTGTTAAAAAAATATTTTTTAAAGATTATTTTAATTTTTTTTCTATTTTCATATTTAAATCTAAAATATTTACCTATTAAAGAGTTATTATTTATAAATCACTTTAAAAATACCTATATTAAATATTCATTTTATATGATTTAAATTTTTGTATCAACCGAACTAATTTTGATATCACACTATGTGATACCTTTTAGAAATGATATGAATCCAATTTTATTTCCATTTATTTTCATGATATGATGAATGGTTGATATATTATGTCACACATATGTGTGTATAATGAATTCTAGGGTCATATATCTCCTTCCAATTAATTTTTTGAATTTTTATACCTAATGAGCTCAAATATGGAACATGGGTTGTTAACTCAAGACCAAGTGGGTACACAGTTGTTATCCCAAGCCCAAGAGGGTACTTGGGTTATTATACTAAACCTAATAGGGTAAAATAGTGTTTATCATATTCCAAAGAGGGTACATGGGTTTTCATCCTAATCCCAATATGTTAAGGTAATCTGGTAGTAATTCTTTCACCTCTAGGTTGTGATTTATTATGTTTATTATTTTTCAAATTTCTATCTTATATGCTTATGTCAGGCTTTATGGATCATGATTATTGTCTCATGATTCTATACTATTATTTCAAGGTATATACTAGATCATTTGATATTACATTTCCATTTACTATTACTTATATACAACTATTATTATCCCGTTTTCTTTTTAATATGATATTTCTTCCACACTCATGTTTATCATGTTTATGATCTAATACTTAGCGTCATTTTGGTAAGTTTTTTCCTTACTGACTAATTGAGATCACCAATTTCTTATGTTTTTCATTCCCTAGGTTATGAAGATGGGTATTACCTTGGATATTTATAGAAGGGTATATAGTATGGTGTGATTATATATAAATGTTCACAAGTGTTGTAAAATAAGTTTATTATGTAGTAAATCCTCAAAGAAACTAAACCTTAGGGTTTTGGAATTATGATATTATTTGTGAAATGTATTGTTTAACTTATAGTAATTATGTAAAATAATGATAAATTTATCTTGGGTCACCTCAATTTTTATCAGATCAAGTTTTTGTTATTTTTTGTGATTATTTTATTTATTTTTGAGGATTATTACAAGAGAACATTAGTGAACCCTATGGATAAGTATCTGTATAGTATATATCCAAAAAAATCAAAAATGCATGATTTTTTGGTTTTCTTAGAAATGAAATCTCTATCTAGATACAACATATGGATATAGGCTCTGTGAAAAATGTGTGTAGGAGTAATAACCCTAGAAAGGTTTATTGAGTATTAACTTAATCTTCACTCGGTGAATGATAAATAGAACTAAATGAACTCTGAGTTTGACACTCTCAGGGGATATTCTTTTGTTAATTCAAATGATCCTTAAAAACTATTATCAAGGATTTAAAAAGAAATTGAGGATGTAATGTATAACTAATTAGGTTAGAAAACCTAATAGGAATATTACCATGGATAACCTATATTGAGACATATGGATTCATAAGTTAGGTTATCTACATCATTTACGAGTTACTTCTTCAAAAAAAAGTTTCTCTTTGTTAGGTCCACTATATCAAATACCCTGATAGGGGGGATGAATCAGGGTATTACAGATTAAAACTTTAACCCGTTTGGATCTCGTTTCTTTGTTATAAAAAACTCAATTATATCTTCCTCCCATAGCAATATACAAATAGATATGAAATCATGCACAGGAAACAATGATTTTTACTTGGTTCACCCTCACTGGGCTACATCCAAGGAGAATACAATGGTGATGTGCCGATGTGCCAAATTCACTAAGGCTCACATCCAATAATGAGTACAAATTTTAGGCTAGATATTCTATACCCAGGCTCACTACCTTTACGATTTTTAGGGTCTACTCATTGCATTCCCAAGGGTCACTCCCTATGCCACTTTCTCTGGCTCACTTTCAGTGGAAAGGGTCATTGTCTTCCTCTTCCTTCGCTCACTGCTTTTTGAAAGGAATCCAATAAAAGTTTATAGACTTGTAGGTCAAACATGGTTTATGGACATGTAGGTCCCTTCATTTTCATGAATTTCTGCATCCTCAAATATAGGTAGATGCTCTATTGAAGTCATGTTTTCACTTGTAGATAAATTAAACCTTTCTAGGTACTGTTAAGTACTGGAAAATACTTTCAAAAATTGATTTGAATCTCTTAGAATCTTCCTTGTAAAAATCACAAACCACCTGCTTCTCCTGCATACTGAGTACCAGGTTTGGTATGCAGACCGCCTGCTCTACGTACTGCTGCCTCTTCTGAAAACATCCTTTTTTTCTGGACTGCCTCTATCTTCGTTGTCACATACTTCCTCTGTGTAACAACTCTAAAAACCTCCTTGGAGAAATACACTTTATCTGTGGATTGTTCTCTATTCGCGGACTGCCTTCACTTCTGCGTACCGGAGCTCCCCCTCCACATACCACTTGCGAAACTCTCCCTATCTCATACTGGAGATTTCTCCTTTGCATATCGAGTCAACTCCTTCCACATAATGGAATTCCTCCTCTGTTTACCATACTTCCTTTACAGGTTAAGAATCCTCGCAAACACTTTCGTTAGAATAACTTCTATGATAACCACTTTAGATTTCACGGAATTCATCGCCACGAACCTCCTTCAGACTTTGAAAAAATCCTAGAGAAAAAAATATGTTCTCTAATGATGTTTAATCCCCAATAGTAATCATTGGGATTAGCAATTATTATATAGGAAAAGATATCTGCAAAATCCACTAACTCAATATTTACCAAATCTTCAATCTAGCCTCCACCACTTACCGATCCTTCTGCCGCCGAGAACCGCGAGCCACCTGTGAACCGTTTTTCATACGCGATCTATGTAATACCTTTTCTCCTACATAGTAATTCTCCTCTGCCGATATCAAACCATTAATGTACCTCAACGCCTTATACTGCAAACCATTTTCGGTTTTGCAAACCACTATGGCATACCGTTCCAACCACTCCACGTACCGTTCCCGAAACATGGTACACGGCCCATGAACTATGGTACGCAGTTCTCATCCTTTTCCAGTTTCATTTAACATTATTCATACTGATCACTCCTTTGAAGAAATCATTCCTTTTCCAAATTCAAACTTCCTATTTTGAGGCCCAAAAATTCCACAAACACTGGGAAACTACACCACCTTAAAAACTTGTCTTCGGCAAACACCAACCATTCTCATTTGCGGTCATCCGGCTTTTTCAACAAACACAACCACACCCAAAACATACCAAGAGGACTCTTTGACAGATTTTTTCCCAACAATATTTCCCTTTTGGTTATTGAAAACCTTTCTTATAACAACAATGTAAATTTTGATACCTCATTAATACTCCTTCCAATTTCAACCACCATTCACTTTACGCTATAAAGATAGTGATAAAGGATTTACTCAACACATACTCTAAGATCACATGAGCCATGCTCAGTGTGAGAAACAAGATTATAATGAAATGTTCATCAATGAATCACTTCATTACAGATCACCAATTGATGATACTATACTGATACCAATGAACTTATTTCATCCCAAACCTTAGTCATCGTGATATCTAATCATTGATCAATCACTTCTAGCATCGTCAGGTTTAATGCTCCCCCTATTTTATAGATCCTCCAAATAGATTTAGCTCTGATTCAACTCCCCCTATGTTATAGCTCCTCCAAATAGCTTTAGATCAGCTTCAACTCCCACTATCTTACTACTCCACTTAATAGCTTCTCCCTATGTATTTTCTCCCCCTGGAATAGTCACACTTTATCCCCCTTTGTCAATGAACCCAAAGGGAACTTCAAGATTGTATGTAACATGGTAAATAACACATATAAGCATATTAGGGGAAAACACATCATACCTTGGGGAGAGGGGAGGCCCACATCCACACTTTTTCAAGTGTGGGGATTCAACTAGACTCCAAGAGCCAGTCGATGCCTTTCAAATGCTTCTTTTGGTAAGTCCTTTGTCAGAATGTCCACAATCTATTTTTCTGTAAGAACATACTCCAAAATCACAAGCCCTTGCTCCACTTTCTCCTTGATAAAATGATATTTGATTTCAATGTGCTTTGTCCTTGATTAATGTATTGGATTTTTTATTAGATTTATATCACTTGAATTATCACAATGGATTCTGATTGGAGATTTTACTTTAATTCCCATATCTTCAAGTTTCTGATTCGTCCATAACAGTTGTGTGCAAGCTTGAGTAACCGCAATGTATTCAGATTCTACAATTCTCAATGAAATGCAATCTTGTTTATTGATTAACCAATAAATACACAACCCTCCAAGATAAATGGCACCTCCTGATGTTGATTTCCTATCATTTGTTGAACCAGCTTAATCTGCATCTGTATACCCCAATAACTCTGGATGAGATTTTTTTATTATACATTAGGCCAAAATCCATTGTTCCCTTGATATACCGAAGAATTATTTTTACTGTAATCATGTGGATCTATTTGGTATTTATTTTATACCTCACTTCTTGACATGTAGAAAATACAATATCAGGCCTTGTTGTTGTCAGGTAAAATAGACTTCCAATGATTTGCCTATATTCTGTGATATTAACTGCCTTTCCTTCACCATCCTGTGACAGTTTCAGCTGGGTAGAAACAAGATTCTTCATCTCTTTGGAATTATCCATTCCAAATAAATGTTCCATTAGAAGGAGATGGAAACACAGGGGGGGGTGTGCGAAAACCCTAAACTAGGGGATCTATTTGATCATGTGGTGAACAATTTAGATATAATTTCAAATGAGTATGATTATTTGGGGCCTCTTACTAAATGTATTGGTCATTCAAAAATGTTTTCGAATGTGAAAAAATCTACTGGTGCTTTGGTATCTTTCAAAGATGGTGGTCCAGAGTGGAATTTCATGGATATAGTGAAGTTAGTATCTAACCCACCCTTCTCCTTCGATGTTCCCCCACCTGGACGGGTGATAAAGAAGGGGAGGATCGCTCATGTGTCAGCCAATTAGGAGGTGGTTGAGGAGAGGGTTATTCTATGTCGGTTCTGGATTATTTCTCATGTGTTGATTCTCAAAGGCGTGAATCTTTGGAAATTAAATGACTTAACTAAAATGATTGATGAAGTGTGGGGATTTGATTATTTGACAATGAACTCAATGGGAAGGGGGTATTATTATGTCATCTTTCCATCAGATGAACACAAGATAAGGGCGTGGAGAAAACGCATCATCTCTCTGAAACCCGGCTTCTTGAACATTCAGGAATGGGATCAGAATTTTGACCCTATGAATGTCTAAAACACTCATGCCCAGATATGGATTCGAATATGTAGGATAAATTGGTTTTATTGGAACCCGAGGATCTTATGGAACATTGCCTCAGCAGTTGGAAACCCCATTGGATTGAATCGTCAGACAAATAATCTGAGGTTTGTACATTTTGCCTAAATATTAGTGGAAGTGGATATGTCAACCACTCTTGTTGATGAAATTTTTCTAACAACACAGGATGATAGTATGAAGTTGGAGATTGTCTATGAAAGGAAGCTGAAATTCTGCTTGAAGTGCATTTTTTTTGGTCGCTTGGCCTTTGAGTGCAGAAGGGACAAGTAATGTAGTGTGTGCAAAGTGAAAGGACATGATGATGCTAAATGTAGAAGAAAGAGGGGAAAGGACCAGATTCTCCCTGGTCCTTAAAGAAAGGATGAGGATACTATTGATATTATATAGGGTCTAGTCTTACCTGATCATCATGAGGGAACTACCTTTGGACAACTTTCTAGTGACAGGAAGGCACCAGAGAAAGAGGATTGAATTATGTCACAAGTGGATTTTGCTCAGGCAGCCACTGGTTCAGGGGTGGTGGATCCCAATGGTGAGTCAAGGACTTCTTTGGAGGCCACTACTACAGATTGTGCAGATGTCACTATGGAATATGCAGCACATGCGGTTTCAATCTACCATGATAAAGCTCCAATAGATCAATCCACAACTCAGTTACCGGAGTAGGATGAATCACTGGTGTTGTTCCCCCATGTTAATGGAGGTGAATTCATGCATGGAGAGGCCCTGGATGATACTGACCTGGGGAGGATTCATGCTGACACTCCCCTCCAAGGATGCTAGAAGGAAAATGCAAGTGAGCAGTGACCCTTCTCACTTAAAATCACAGAACAATTTTACACCCTTGAGTGGTATTTTTTGGTCAGATAATATTAAAGATTCTCAATCACCTGATCCAGATAATATTACTCCTGAGACTGGGGAAGGTTCTCCCAATGATAGACCTCATGAACAGGCTAATCCCACTCCTATAAGGGTTGTCTCCCTCGAGTATTCACTCCCATCTTATACTCAGAATACTAACACCAAGCATGCTGTGGATTGTTCACAGTAGGCTTCTGAGGTAAATTATGTTGTGGCCTCACCCATTAGGGACTCTAGGTTAGACAACAACCAAAAAGGGAAAGGATATAAAGTTAAAGGGAAGAAAGTAAAGTTCTAAATGAAAATGGTGCCAAAGGGTGGTCCTCAGACATGGGGCATGACCCATATTTAATGAAGATATTTTATTGGAATTGTCAAGGGTTGGGAAAATCTTGAATGGAAAAAACCCTTAGACATTTTATCATGGACTATAAGACTTTTCTTGTTGGGATTTCTAAACCAAAGATTATTTTTATCATCTGGAACAGCTTCAAATGGGGATCCATTGGGTACCAGTCTGTGTCCAGCAATTTTCATGATTATGAAATGGATCATTTGTGGGTGTTACAACATGAATCCATTCAAATTAATTCTTGTTTGGATAGGTATAAGAGCATATTGATTTCTTTCAGTTTAGATGATTATGATTTATCAGTCTCTTTTGTGTATGCATCCAACTCCTATATTAGGAGAAGGGAGTTATGGGAGGAGCTCAAAGAGTCTCTGGGCGAATGGAGTAGAAATGGGTATCTCTTGGAGACATTAACGCAGTGCTGAGACCTGAGGAAAAAATGGAGGTAATTTTAATAGGATCACGGCTTCTGATTTCTCTGTATGGCTTGATCACTGTAATCTTGTTGAGGTCCCTCTTACTGGAGTTTAATTCACATGGTGTTGTTACACCTAGAATGGGAATCAAGAAAGCAAACTTGATAGATGTTTTGTCTAAATGGTTGACCAAGATGTTGCTCATGGACTTTCTGGGTTTACATTACCTAAATATCACTCTGACCACAATCCTATGGTTTTGTAGATCAATACCCAGTTGATACGGTCTAGACCCATCCCATTCCGGTTCAACAATGGGTGGGTTATGGATCATGGATGCAAGGAACTTGTGTTAGAGGCTTATAATATTGAGCTGATTGGAAGCCCCCTTAAGAGATTGAATGAGAAGATAAATCATATTAAGACACTTCTCAGGTACTTTAGTAGAAAATATTTTTCTAAACTAGACTATGACATTAAGGATGCTAAGGCAGAGCTCTCTTGTATTCAGATTCAAAACCAGCAGCATTCTACTCCATCTTGAGAGGAAATCATGGAACATAACAAGATGGATGACTTACTAATGATATAGGAAAGGTTGTCTAGAAATTATTTGAATGCCACATGGTTAGAATATGGAGACAGAAACTCTAAATTTTTCAATAGGTTGCATAAAGAGAAGAGAGTTCAAGCTAGGGATAAGTCAATCAGCATCAATGGTCATCTCTATACTTCTGAAAGTGAGATTTCTATGGTGGTTGTGGATCATTTTAAAAGGTTGTACTCTGATGATGGGAATTTCAACACTCACAAAATGGTTAAGAACATAACCCCATGCATTGAGGAACATGATAATCAATCCCTTGTCACCCCTCCTCTCAAAGAGGAAACTTGAGCAGCTCTTCTCTCTCTTAATGTAGACAGTGCTCCTGGTCTAGATGGATTTACTAACAAGTTTTGCATATCTTATTAGGATGTTTTGCAGGATGATATTACCCAATCCATAAATTATTTCTTTACTCACTCTTACCTATCATATGGGATGAATTCATGCTTCATTTCCCTTTTACCTAAGAAAGGTAATGCTCTTGATATCAAGGACTTAAGGCCAGTTGCACTTGGAAACACTATCCCTAAGCTTATTAGAGAGATACTCATGAATAGAATGGGCCAAATAGTTGGTGACATAATTACTTCTAATAAATTTGAATTTGTTCCTGGGAGAAATATCTAGGATTGTCTTTTCACTGCTTCGTAAAGTGTTAATCTTATGAGGAAAAAGACGAAGGTAGGCAATTTTGCAATGATAATTGACATCTCAAAGGCCTTTGACACATTAAAATGGAGCTTCCTCCTTGATCTCCTTAAAAGGTATGGCCTCTCCACTGCCTTCATCAAGCTAATTAAAACTATTCTTTATTCATCAAGGTTTTCCATTCTCATTAATGGCACACCCAGAGGTTTTTTCCCTACACCAGGGGTGTGCACTAAGGTGACCCACTCTCTAGACTTCTATTTTCTATTGCTAAAGATTATCTCAGCTGATGCATTAATGACCTTGATCAAATTGGTTTATATAATAAAATCAAGGCTGGAAGGAATGACTTTTCTCCATCTCACTTGTTATATAATGATGACATTCTATTGCTTGGGAAAGCTTCAAGGAGAACCATTTATTCTATCAAGGACCTCTTTGAGCACTACAAAGAGGTGGATGGTCAAGCAATCAGTTGGGACAAGTCCTTTATTTTATTTGGTAATGGAGTAACGATTGGTAAGCAGAACAGGATAATAAGACATATTGGTGTCAAAAAGGGATCTCTAGATTTTAATTATCTAAGGGTCCCCTTATTATGGGGAAAGGTGAAGAGGAAACATTTGGAAGGAATCTCTTCTAGCATTGTGAATCAACTTGCTAGTTAGAAAGGGAAGGTGATGTCCATGGCTGTGAGTGTATGCCTCATAAACTCAATGATCACCTCTAAGTTTGTTTACTCCTTCTCTCTTTATCGATGGCCTAGGGGCCTCATCAAGGAGCTTCAAAGTATGATAAGAAACTTCATTTGGATGGGGTCATTCCATGAGAGGAAAATTTTCACTATTTTCTGGAAGGAATGTATCAAGATGGTTGAACTCAGAGGTCTTAGAGTCAAGGACCTATGGACATTCAATGATGGTATCATCAGGAAATTCACATGGGGTCTAATTTCTAAGGACAAGTCTAGTTATTTTTTAACAAGAAAATTAAAAGAAAGGCTACTTAATGGTTACAAGTATTATCTTGAATCATCTGTCTGGGAATATCTCAAGAACTCATTTATATGACTTAGTCATGATACCAAATAACTGGTTTGTAAGGAATCTCATCTTAACTATCAGAGCACGACATGGCTTGAGAGGCCTATGTAGGACAGCATGGATGCTTCTCCTGGCACAGGTCATTTCTTCATTACTGATTGTCTTTCTTACATGCATTTCCCTGGAAGCATAGTTCCATATCAAGTGAGGTTGGAAGTCCAAAATTATACTTTCATGGACTATGGCATGGTGATATGGAGGTATAACAGCAACAGGAAGTTCACCAGTGGGGGTTACTATCAGATGGTTTGTGGAGGGCCCTGTCGTGCACCTACCTGGATTTTGCACTTCCGGACTCCATTTATTCAACCTTCTAGATTTCTTTTGATTTGGAGAATCTGGAAAAAATGGGTGCCTACCCAAGATCAAATCAAGTGGGATGGTTCCCAGTTTACTTCATCCTGTCACTTATGCATGGATGCTGAGGAGAATGATCAACATCTATTTTTGGAGTGCAACTATGTTAGGGGGTTGTGGGAGAATGTTGGAGTCATTTTTGGGCTGGAGTTCGACAGCAATATGATGCTTCATAATCTGTTAATGGGGATGTCCAAGGCACACTACAGTGAACAGGTTTGTAATCTTCTTCTCATGACCGTTGCAGCCCTAATCATGGCCACATGGGATTCTCTTAATTTGATTTTATTTAACATCAATCGTGTCCCTATACAGAGTGTAATGGTGGCGATTCATATGGAGGTTCATGCTGCTTCACGGATTCAAATAGGTACTATGCACAATAGTATTTCTGATTTACAGATTTTTAGGTTTCTTGGAGTCTCTAGGTAGCCTTAGAAGCCTGGGGTTGTTAAGTATATATACTGGATACCTCCGATCATCCCATGGATCAAGGTTAATGTGGATAGAGCCACTTATGGTGCACCAAGGTTATCAGGATGTGGTGGATTTTTTCGCACATACTGTGGCTTTGTCAAGGGATTATTTTATCAATTTACTGGAATTGGAGTTGCATACAAGGCTGGATTATGGGCGATAATTCATGCAGTTAGGTATGTTGCCCACTATAATTGGAACATGCTACGGATTGAATTGGATTCTCAGATTGTGGTCCATGCCTTGGAATCTAGAATGCCCAACGTTCCCTGGAGAGTGTTACCTCACTGGGTTGAATTCCTCGACAATATAACTAATATGCAGTTGGCAGTCTCACATGCTTATAGGGAGGCTAATCAGGTGGCGAATTATTTGTCCAAGCCGGTGATTTTAGCGATGGATATGATGTGGTCTTTTACAACCCCTGATGATTGTGCATCAATGGTGGAGGTGGATATGTAGGGTGTCATGCACCCTTAGTTTTGTAATAATCCCATGTTTGTCTGACTCATTTGTATATTTATTTAATAAATCTCTTAGCACCAGTATTTTACCGAATCCTGGGCTTTTGGAGTAATAAATGTTCTATTACTTCCTTGTGTCACCTGTAAGCCAAGGAAAAACGTCATCTCACCAATCATCGAAATTTTGAAATCTCTTTTCATGTATTCAGAAAACTATCTGCATTATGATTCATCTAATCCACCAAAGATCATTTCATCGACATAAACTAGCACCATAATCCTTTTACTACATTCATTATTGAAATATAAATTGTAATCAACTCCCCCACACTGAAAACTGAGATTCTTCAAAAACTGATCAAGCCTTGAATACCATGATCTTGGTTCTTGCTTCAAACCATATAAAGCCTTCTTCATCTGATAGGCTCTGTTCTCATCTTCATGAATGATAAAACCATTAGGATGCTCAATGTAAACTTCTTCTTCTAGAACTCCATTTAGAAATGCTGACTTGAAATCCATCTAGAAAATTTTAAACTTTCATTGCACAACTATGGCCAAGAATAATCTAATTGTCTCCATCCTTGTAATAGGTTAAAACGTCTCATCAACATCAATACCCTCTATTTGAGAGTACCCTTTGCACACTAGGCATGATTTTTTTCAAATCACGACACCATGTTTAATAATTTTGTTGCGAAAGACCCATTTTGTCCCTATGACATTCTTGTCTGCTGGTCTTGAAATAATCTCCCATTTTTTATTCTTTTCAATTTGGTCAATCTATTCATTTGTGGCTTGAACCCAGTTCTCATCTCCAGCTGCTTCATCAAAAAATTTAGGTTCCACCTGTGATAAGTATGATGCTTGTTGTAAATTCTTCATCCTCCTTGACTGTACTGGTGCTGTCTGATCACCAATTATATTTTTCCTGTAAATTTTAGCTCTCCTTGCTAGTATCTAGATAGACACTAAATTATTCTCATCATCTGAATCTTCTTCTGAATCATCCTCTAGAGCTGGAGTGTCTCTCGATCTACTCATCTCTTCATTATTATCCTCCTAAGTCTGATCAAGAATTTTCTGAATATTCTATTCATTTTATACTATAGGCACATCATGACTTTCAACTATCTTTCCCAGTCTCTTATTGAATCATTTATATTCTTTTCTCTTCTTTTAGTAGCCATGAAATATCCCTTCATCCCCATGGGATTCAAATTTTCTATGTTTCTCCGTATTGAGAATGGAACATTTACTTCCAAATATTTAAAAGTAATTCAATGATGGATTCTTTCCATACCAAAACTCATATGGATTCTTATCTTATTTTGGGCAAAGTAAATATCTATTTGAAGTTTATACTACTGTCATTACTACTTCTTTCCAAAATTTCTCCGGAAGTTCTTTCTCAATGAGAATTATTCTAGCCATGTTTTTGAAAATCTGATTCCTTCTCTCAACTACTCCATTCTGATGTGGAGTTCTTACTGCTGAAACTTGATGACTTATCCCATGTTTCTCAAGATAATCCTCCACTTGGATATTTGTGAAATCTGTTCCATTATCTATTTGAATCATCCAAATTTTCTAACCAATCATCTTTTCACACTCTCGTTGATATCTTATAATGCAATTTAATACTTTAGATTTGTGAGTAATTATTGAAACTCATGCCATTATAATATAATCATCAATGAAGAGGACATAATATCTCATCCCATCAATATCCCTCAGTGAAATTGGCCCACACGCATCAATATGCACCAACTCAAGTAGTATCATTGATTTTTTCTCCTTCTGCTTATATGTCTTTCAAATGATCTTCCCCTATTGGCATGCATCACACATATGAGTATGATCATGTGATAATCTAGGGAGATTTCAAGATGTATCATGTTTCACCATATCTTCCAAGGAACCTTGACTTATGTGGCTATGATGCTTATTCCATAACTTTTTTTCTTCATCCTTGGACAAAAAGTGCATATCTTCTTCTCCACTCATGAGGTAGAGATTCCCTTTTGTACGCTTTCCTTGCAACACAACAGTGCCATACTTTGACTTAATGATACATAATTTCTTGGAAAAACTTATGGCATGTCCTAAGTCACACAATTGACTAACACTAATAAAGTTGTGACTAAGCCCCTCAATAACCAAGACATCTGCTCGTCTCATGTCTTTTCCTCCAAACTTGGACTTTCTTGAACTAATAATTTTCAAGACCTTATCATTACCGAATCTTACAATACCATCTGTATCGTACCTGATTATGGTTACTAGATTTTTATTTCTCATCATATGGGAAGTTCATCCACTGTCAATTATCCATATACCTATGCAATCTGATGCCTTGAACACAATTTCTGCAACCACAACCTACTCGGCCCTTTTCTTTTTGACCCAAGTCTTTGAATTCATACCTGACATGGAATGATTATCTTGATATTCCTCAGTATATGACGTACCATCTTCAACCTACAAAGCTACAAATTGATTTTGAATTTTTGGCACTCTTGAAGAAACATTTGGTTGCTTCTTAGGAACAAATTCAGTCTGTCTCAGTACATTCCTCTACATTATTGATGTGAAATATCTTGTCATATGTTTGAGTCATTTACACTTGAAACAATGACCATCAAATGATGACCTATAATTTTGAGATCTATATGAACACCTCTATTGGTATTATTCCCTTTGGTACCTATTTTATATGGAACATACATTTTGAGAGTGTCCCATCTTACCACAATAATAGAATTTTATGTGAGGTATATTCCTATGTGAAAATGATGCACCACTAGTTGTGCATCTGGTTCTCTGAATCTTCTGATTCTGCTTCATATCCAAATAAATATTCCATATTGGAGTGGTTTATTGTGATATGACTTGAACTATAACTACTTTTTGTTTTAAATCAATCCCCATACCAACCTTATCATTCAGAGTGAATTTTTTCTTCTATTTTGATGGACCACTCTGCTCAAATCTTATCTTCTCTGTTGTTTTTATGATCTTATTTCTTATTAGTTCCTCCTAATCTTCAATTTTTTTTCGCAAACTGACAACTTTCTCTTCTAGTTTTTTGATAAATTTTATTTGACCTTTTCCCGTTTTATTCAAACTATCAATTTCAATTTTCTATTCTTCAATTTTAAGTTTGTACTCAACCACCTTTTCGAAGCTTTTTGGCATTCAATACCTCGCCTTTTCAATTTCTGCATTTAGCTCAGAATTCTATACTTCCTACTACTGCATAAAGAGTTTTGAATTATGAACAGCATTGTTATATTTCTTCATTTTGGATCTCAAAATACATGCCTCTTCAAGGGAAGATTCTAATTCATCCAGAAGATAAACTCTTCCTTAAATTTATCCTTCTTCATTGTCACTTTTTTCTCTTGTTAATGAATTTCTGAAAACTGCCACCAAAGCATATATTTTATGATCCTTTTAGTCCTCCAACTCTTATTCCTCATATTCTTCTAAAATTTCATCCTCTTTTGAAACAAGATTCTTCTTTTTTAAGAAATTTCTCCTAGTACTTCTCCTCTCTTTCTCATTTGATGAATACTTATTTTGGGGAATTTCATCATTTTTTTCATTTTCATCATAAAACTTCTTAGGAAACTTTACTGAAAAATGCCCAATATTTCCACATCCAAAGCATACAAATAGAAGTTTACCTTTGAACTTCCCTTTTCCTCTTTTAAGATTAGAGGAGAGAAATGATAGAGCATCATCCATATTTTTCTCCTCGTGACTATCTTCAATAGAGAGATTTTGCATTGACTTGAATGCCACTTCCTTAGACTTTCCCTTTTCCACTGCATCATTATCATTGTTTCTCATTTCATACACTACAAGGGTACTGTCTAGGTTATCTAGTGTCATCTATTTTGAGTCTTTGTCTTCCAATACTGAAACTTTCAGATTGAATCACGGTGGAAGTTTCCTCAAGATACATTTCACAATCTTTATATCATCAATGAATTATCTAATACCCAGCATGTCTTCTACAATAATATTTATCATGTCAAAGAATGTATCAAAAGTATCATTGGGAATCATTCTAAGATCCTCATACTTTTTCCATAGAACCTATAGATTTTATTCTAAAACTTTTGAGTCACCCTCATAAAATTCAAAAAAAAATCCTACATTGCATGTGATGTTTTACATGACATCACCTTCATATAAATTTTATTTGATAGGGCTCCTCCTAAACTATTGATCCTTTTAGAATTATAATCCAATCCTATTCTTTTAACTTCGGATAAAGTTCCACTATTAATTTCCACTGATATTCCATGCATAGATTTTGTAAAGACATCTATCTCTACTGATCGGAAGTAGTTCTGCATCTTATTATTCTATAGTTGAAATTTATTTCCATCAAAGATAGGAATTATTTTATGATTGAACACCTCTATTTATTCTTCTTAAGAGAGAACCACTGACTTTTAACCTCCCTATGATACCAATTGTTAGGTCCACTAGGTCGAATACCCTAAGAGGAGGGTGAATTAGGGTATTACAGATTAAAACTTTCTCTCATTCAAATCTTGTTTCGTTGTTAGAAAAAACTCAATTCTCTCTTCCACCTATAGTAATATACAAATAGATATGAAATTATGAATAAGACACAGTGATTTTTACTTGGTTCACCCTCATTGGGCTATGTCTATGGAGCATACAATGGTGATATGCCGATGTACCAAATTCACTCAGGCTCACAGCTAATAATGAGTGTAAATTTTGGGCAAGATATTCTATACCCATACTCACTGCCTTTATAAGGTTTAGGGTCTACTCACTGCATTCCCAAGGGTCACTCCCTATGCCTATTTATCTAGCTCACTGTAGGTGGAAAGGGTCATTGTCTTCCTCTTCCTTCGCTCACTGATCTTGGAAATGAATCCACTCATAGTTTATAGACTTGTTGGTAAAACACGGTTTATGGACATGTAGATCCCTTCATTTTCATGAATTTCTGCATCCTCAACTATATGTAGATGCTCTATTGAAGTCTCGTTTTCACCCGTAGATGAAGTCCACCTTCCCGGGTAATTCTAAGTACCAGAAAATACTTTCCCAAACTAATTTGAAGTTCTCACAAGCTTACTTGTGAAAATCGCAAACCACATGCTCCTCCTGCGTATTGAGTACTGGGTTTGGTGTGCAGACTGCCAACTCCGCCTACTGCTTCCTCTTCTGCAAGCCTCCTCTGTCGGTGAACTGCCTCTGCCTTCACTGTCACATACTTCCTTCGCATATCGACTCCACCAACCTCCTTGGTGAACTATCCTCTATCCGTGAACTGTTCTATGTTTTCTAATTGCCTTCAGTTCCGCGTACCAGAGATCCCCCTCCACGTACAACTTGCGGAACTATCCCTCTTGTGTATCGGAGATTCATCCTCCATGCACTAAGTCAACTCCTTCCATGCATCGTAATTCCTCCTCTGCATACCAGACTTCCTTTATGGGTTAAGAATACCCACAAACACCTTTGGCCGAATTACTTCTGTGTGAACCACTTTAGCTTTCACGGAATTCCTCCTCATGAACCTACTTCAGACTTTGCTGAAATCCCTAATAAAAAATATGTTATCTAATGATGTTCAATCCCCAATAGTAGTCGGTGGGATTATAGATTCTTATATAGGCAAAGATATCTGAAAAATCCTCTAACCCAAGATTTACCAAATCTTCAATCCAGCCTCCACTGCTTACCAATCCTTCTGCAGCTGCGAACCGCAAGCCACCCGCGAACCATTTTTCATATGAAATCTATATACTAACTTTGCTCCAATGTGGTCATTCTCCTCTACCAATGTCAAATCATATGTGTACCTCAGCACCTTCCTCCATGAACTATTTTCAGTTTTGCGAACTGCTCCGGCATACCGTTCCTGCCACTTCATGTACCATTCCCGTAACATGGTACGTGGCCCATGAACTATGGTACGCGGTTCTCATCCTTTTCCATTTTTCTTCAACTTTCTTCATTTTGATCACTCTTATGAAAAAATCCTTCCTTTTTCAACTTCAAACTCCCAATTTTGAGGCCCAAAATTTCAGAAAACACCGGGAAACTGCACCACCTTAAAACTTGTCTTCGGCAAACACCAACCATTCTCATTTATGGTCATATGGCTTTGTCAACAAACACAACCACACCCAAAACATACCGAGAGGAATCCTTGAGGGATTGTTTCCAACACACTTTTATGCATCAATTAATTTAAGTATTCTCATACCTAAATTTTTTTATTTATGTAATGGTCATATCCATGAGGAACTGAGTTAACAATGGGTATAATAAACTATATTGTGATTATCCCAATGACCAACCTAATAGGATGGGATATGAAGTGTTAACCTTCATAGAAGTGCTATTTATTATTATAAACCATAACATAAATCATTTTGAGCTCCAAAACTCCCCAAGGAAGGGGTTTCATGCTATTGAGTCTTTTATGTATCAAAAAACTCTTATATTTGGTGAGTCGTCCAATCCACTAATTTCCAATAAATGGATAAATATAATATAAAATATATTTTCCATTCTCCAGATCTTGGAACATGAAAATGTTTTTTTAGTTTTCTATCTTTTGGAAGGTAGAATATAATCAATGGTGGAACCTAATAAAGAACATGATTTCAAATGATGAAATCAACTCCATAAAATGGGAGGAGTTTAAAGAGGTATTTTTCAATAAATATTTCCCCTAAAATCTTCACAAAAAATAGAGAGAGAATTTTTTGTGTTGAAATAGGATTATAAATCCATTAGTACCCATGAATAAAACATTATGATACTTGAAAGGGACACATCTGGTTTTACCATTATCCTGAAGTGTAAGGTTGACCATTTATTTAGTGGCCTAAAACCATTTCTTTAAAAGGAATTAGCTATAAGAGACTTTGGAAGCTATAATAAAAAATTTCTATGTTCATTAAAGGTGTAAATAGAAATTGGAAACTCTCATTATTCTATATTTTTTGGTACATAAAGAGGAAAATTTAATTTCATGGAAACTAAAGGAATAGGTAAATTCTTTAAGTGTGGAAGAGAAGGTAATAAATCATATGAATGTTGTAAGTATATAAAGAGTCCAACTAATGAAATTGATGAAGGGAAAGATCAAAATAATAAACCACCCACTTTCCAATGATTAAATTATAAGAAGTCTAGGAATTACGCTATAAAATTAAACCAATCCAAGGGTTAATAATGATAAACAACATCAGAAACTAGTTAATACAAGGAAACAAGGGAGATATTATGAAATGACTACTACTGAAGTGGATCATGATAATTAAGGTACACTTATCCTCCACTCAAGATTTTTTTTATGTATTATTAGATTCTAGATCTATCCACTACATTATATCTAGGATGTTTTATAAGAATATAAAATCACCACCCTAATGATTTGGTATTAAATTATTAGAGAAAATTCATTGTTTTATGATTATTTTATCCCAATATGAAGTTTATTGGAATGTTTCCATGTAAATATATTAATTATTCCTTTAGATGAATTTGATGTAGATTATATATATTCACATAGAATCCATAAAAATTACCAAATAGAGAAATCACATTTCATATTTAAAATCAATATATGATCATCTATCACAGCAGGGATGGATATGAACTCTCTAGGAAAATTAATTTATATATATATATATATATATTATTACCCAACCATGATGGGTATTTATCTCAAATAGATTTATAGAATATCAAAATTTTAAAGTTATTATTATTAAGGAAAAGATGAGTTTCTTATTCTTACCCAAGTTACTAAGGTTGATACCTCATTAAAATCAATACTTAATTCATACCTATCTTATGAACACCCATAACTATTTCATTGTGAAGTAGTAATTAAAATTATGCGGGAACAATTTATTTGAGGGGATAATGTAACTCCCTAAGATTTTATTATATGTATATTTTATTTAAATAAATATTATGTGTTTGATCACTTTTATAACAATTCAGCTCTTTATTTCACACTTAAAAATAATTTATTACATAAAATCATCACTTGATTCAACATACAATATTGATAGGTCTAGTGTATTTGGGCATAGGAACATTATATAACGACTTAAAACATGAAACAAAACATTTTTATTGAAAACTTCCTTTACATGACCACTATATTCCCTCATTCTTAGAATTACATGGGATAACCTGAGGACATGCATAAAAAGGGGTGAGATATAAAGCCCATTAAATGAGTAAACAAGGAATAACATGAAGAATACAATACATGTTAGGTAATAGGAATATCAATGGAGCATAAGAGAAACATGAACATAAAAGGCATGATATAGCATGATTATCATAACATAAAAATTTGGAAACAACATTTGACATGATATTAGCATGATCCAAGTACAATTGAATATGGAGCATGAGTAAACCCTAATTTCACTTGAATTAGAATGATTAAATCCTCATTTAACTTAACATATCATAATATTAATCTTTATCCAATGCATTGGAGCGCTATCAGGTCTCACCTTTTTTAATCATTTCATTTCTTTCATAGTTGTGTCACATAGATCATACAACATGGATTCATTAAAAATGGTTATTGTGTTCACTACACAATGACTTTGGCTTGGAAAATTGTAGTGTAATTTCGGCAG
The DNA here is from genome assembly GCA_963277665.1 of Viscum album. Lineage (NCBI taxonomy): Eukaryota > Viridiplantae > Streptophyta > Magnoliopsida > Santalales > Viscaceae > Viscum > Viscum album. The sequence continues at coordinate 891,378,455 of OY728142.1, forward strand.
CATAACAGCGTGACATAAGAATTCATAAAAATGGTTAATGAGAGAGAAAGAGGTGTCTAATAATATTTAAATGAAATAGATAGTAAGGGTTTCATATAGATAAATGTCCCAACATATTTAATGGAATTTATATTCATAAAACAAAATAATTTCTTGAATATAAATGAGGAGATAGAAATCCCTTACAGAATTTTGACATGGTAACGGGTGTACATGGGAGCCATTAATGAGAGATAAATGTGTCTACATCATTCAAAAATAATGAGGGTGGTATGGGGGATGTGAAAAATTAAACCCCAACATTTTTAATTGAAAACAAAATTGTATAACAACATAATGAAATGTGGACAAAAAAATGAGAAAGGAAGAAATCCCTTACTTGGAAGTGTGATCCCAAAGGCTTGGGAGAGGCTTGAGAGAGGAATATTGGGAGCTTGGGGCACCTTGGGAGGATTCTAGAGAGAGGATATCAGAGGTTGGTTGAGCTCCAAAGGATTTTAGTGAAGATGAAGTGGGAGCTTGGGTGGGTTTATATAGGAAAAGAGGGGGCATTTTTATTATTTAGGTTTTGGGCACCACACATTAAACTAATCAAAACCACAAACAAGGCCATGGTTTTTGACAATGGTTTTTTCCAAAGGAGAGTGGAAAATATTAAATTATAAGTACAATGGCCTAACTTCTTAAAATATTAGGCTTGCTTATGTGGAGGTGAGTTACACTCTCAAAGAAATAATTTTAAAATGACAAAATGTTTTATAAGTCTTGGAGGGTTTACTAAGTTTTTTGTAAAATAAATAAAACAAACCGAAAATCACATTATTTTAATTTTAAAACATATAGTGGACGAAATTATCATTTCTGGTATTTTATTACATCACTATTGGGTCATTATGATGTCATAAAACACATTATATAATTAAATGGTATTTAATTTTTACACAAAAAATCGACTATCTCAGGAAATTATGAAAAATTCACCATTAGATAATTTCGACGTCCTTATTCAAAAAATAATATTCATTTTTTATAAATATGTTATTTTTTTAATTTTAAATTAAAAAGTGACATTTATCGAGAATTCATGGATTTTGATAAAAATGGCTTTCAAACCTTAATAACAATTACAATTTTATTCATAAAAATTATACGATTATTTATATTTAATAAAAATTAATTTAGTAATAATATTTTATTAAAATATTAATTAATTCAAAAATCCATTAATTAATCAAAATATATTTCTTAATTGAATATTAACTAAAAATACTATTTGTGCTTTAAAAACTATTTACAAAGTAACAATAATAAAATGAATGTATATTATTTATTCTATAAAAAAATAATACACATAATCATAGCGCTAGGGTCTTGTTACATAAACTCTTATAACACCTACATAAGACCTAAGGGTAAGGTGTGCGGTGCTGAGAGACTCTTGGGATGCCTCGGATAACATTGCTCAGGTGGTAATCTCTATCAACTTCTACTTCTCCCATAGGTAGTTCCGTTCAAACTTAATGTATTGAAGCTTGTCTTGGGATTGGTCAAGAGTGAATCCCAATGATTCCACCTCATTTTTGAGATCTGAAAAATGGGATTCATATGGAGAAATTCTACTGGACGAGGCCATTGCTTCCTTTGTCTGAATAAATTGGATTTGTTAAAGCCCTATATTTATACTAATCATGTGATCATTGTTTAATGGCTATGTTAGAAATGGTCACAATTCTTAACGGTATTTTGAAATCCTAAATCATAAAACCAAAGAAGTGTATATGTTATATAACCATTTTACATAATAAGACATTTAATTAGATCAAGAGGAATTTTCACTAATAAAAGTTTGGGTCATTACAATATTCCCCCCTTAAGAAATTTCACCCTCAAATTTTCCTTTTCCCACACTAAAAAAGATGCAGGTAACTCTACTTAATTACTTCCTTTGATTCCCACATTACTTCTTCAAACTTGTGGTTTCGCCACAACACCTTGATGAGGGTCATTGTCTTATTTTGTAGAAATTTTTCCCTATGATATAAGATCTTCACTGGATTCTCTTCATAGGATTGGTCATTCTCCAATGGTACAACCTCTGGATTTAGGATATGTGATGGGTCAGGTATGTACTTCCTCAAGAGTGATATTTGGAATACATAATGTACTTGAGATAGGTTTGGTGGGAGTGCTAGTGGATAGTACACTGCTCCAATTTGATCAAGGATCTCAAAAGAGATGATATACCTTGAACTAATCTTTCCCTTCTTCCTAAATATCATAACTATATTCCACGGTGATATGAGGAGGAATACCATGTCTCTGACATCAAACTCTAGGTCTCTTCAACGATTATCAGCATAGCTCTTTTGTCAAATCTGAGTAGATTTAATGTGCTTCTGGATGATCTTAACCTTCTCCACAATTTCTTCGACCATCTCTGGACCTAGGAGTTTTCTCTCCCCAACTTCATCCCAACATTTCGGTGTTCTCCACCTCTTCCCATATAGGGCTTCATAAGGATCTATTTGGATGCTTGAGTTGAAACTATTATTGTAAGAGAACTCAACCAGAGGAAGATGTTGATCCCATATTCCTTTGAATTCCATTGATCATGCTCTTAACATGTCCTCAAGTATTTGGATAGTCCGCTCATATTGGCCATCATTTTGAGGATAATAATCCATACTAAAGTTTAGCTCAGTATCTAGAGCATGTTGAAGACTCTTACAAAACATAAAGGTGAATCTTGGATCTCGATCAAATACGATAGATAGTGGTACTCCATACATCCTTACCACTTCTCTGGTATATATATGTGATAGTTGATCCAATGATAAATCCTCTCTAATTACAATTAAGTGTGCAGTCATTGTAAGACGATCCACAACAACCCAGATATCATTGTTTCCTTTGGATTTATTTGGAATTCTGGTAAAAAATCCCATGGTGATGTTCGCCCATTTCCATACTGATATGGGTAATGGTTGCATAATACCCTTAGACATCTTCCCCTCATCCTTCACTTGCTGACATACCAGGCACTTTGATGTATACTCAGCAATCTCCTTCTTCATGTTATCCCACTAATAAATCTATCATAAATATCGATACATCATTGTGTTTCATGGGTGAATGGAGAAATTCAAACTATGTGCATCATTTAAAAGTTATTTCATTAACTCTATCTTTGATGGAACATATAGTCTTGAACCAAATCTCATAATTCCTTCTTCATTAACATTTATCTCTGAGAATTTCTCTTTTTTGATAGTTTCCATTTTCTTTTGAATTCACACATCATCCTTTTGAGCATCCTTTAACCTTTCCAAAAGAGATGATTGAGAAATAATTTGTGAAAGGATTGATGATGTTCCCTTATTTATGATTCCCATGTCCATCTTCATCAAATCTAAGAAGATTGGATCCTTTTCAATTCTCATCAATGATAGAATTGTTGGGTCCTTTCTACTTAGAGCATCTTCCACCTTGTTTTGCTTTCCCTGGGTGGTAATGGATTGAAAAGTCATTGTATTTGATTATATATAACCATATTCATTGGAGCATATTCAAATCTTTCTATGTAAATATATACTTGAGGCTCTTGTGATCTGTATATATTTCACACTTCTCCCCAAAGAGGTAATGTCACCAAATTTTTAAAGTGAAGATCACCGCAGCCAACTCCAAATCATGTGTTGGATAGTTTTTCTCATGAACTTTCAATTTCCTTGAACCATAGGCATTGAATTTGTCATTTTTCATCAACACATAGCCTAGGCCCTTCTTCTAAGCATCACTAAATACCATAAAACGTTCTCCACTTTTAGGTAGTGTGAGCATGGGTGTGGTGATAAGACTCCTTTTCAAATCCTTGAAGCTCTCTTAGCATTCATCACTCCAAGAAAACTTTACTCCCTTCTGAGTTAGCTTGGTAAGAGGGTTGGACAATCGTGAGAAATTTCTCACAAATTGACGATAATGTCCAGTTAACCTCAGGAAGCTATGGATATTCGTTACCGATGTTGGCCTCAGTCATCCCTCAATTGTAGTTTTCTTGGATGGATCCATAGATATCCCATTTCTTATGATGATATGACACAAGAATGAGACCTCCTTCAACCAGAACTCACACTTGTTGTACTTTTCATATAGTATTGTAAGAAAAGTATTCTTGGGTATATCCTCCTTCTTCACCCTTACTTGGTAATATCCTGACCATAAATCCACCTTGGAGAATTATTGTGATCCATGTAGTTGATCGAAAAGGTCATCAATTTGGGGAAGCTGATACTTTTTCTTTATCGTGATTTTGTTGAGCTCATGATAATCAATGAAAAGGTGCATTGACCCATCCTTTTTCTTGATGAAGAGGACTGGTGAACCCCATGGTGAAGTACTTGGGCATATCAAACCTTTATCCAGATTCTTCTTTAGTTTTTTCTTCAGCTTCTCTAGCTCCAAAACAGCCATTCTATACAGAGTCTTGGATATTGGAAATTCCCCAGGTATAAGATCAATTGATAATTAAACATCTCTTCTAGGAAAGACTAGGAAATTCCTTGAGAAACCCTTCAGTGAATTCCCTCACAATAGGCATGTCTTCAAGGATGGTTGCTTCCTCGGACTCAATCATCTGATTCAGATACACATGATCATAGGGTAGTAATATCCACTCTTGAGATGATGGTGCTAAATAAGATTCATCCTTCTCCTTGCACTTGTATAGAATTGGGGGTCAATTTTCCATATGGAGAGTGATTTCCCTCTCACAGAAATTTATGTTTTCTCTATATAAAAAAATAAAATTCATGCTAAGAATTGTATAAAATTCCACCAAAGGGAGTATGATTAGGTTCTCTGGGAATTTCAATCCACAAATTATGATAAGGAATGAGTTATATTCATGGAATGCAGTGATTTCCACATTTTTTGTACTCACCGACATTTTTAATTCCATGATTTATGGTGTTTTTGGGATTGTTCAATTAAACTTTTGGGATATAAAAGAATGTGTAAAACCAGAATCAAAAAGTACATTCACTATTCTTGAATGAATAACTATTGTAACTATCACCACTTAATTTTTGGGGTTAACTTATATGGTAATGATGGAAAAATCTCACCCTTGTTATCTTGGAGGTTGTTGGTTGCCTCTGAAAACCCTTGGCTTAGGGAATTTGTTTGAAAAGTGTCCCAGTTATTTGCAGTTGAAGCAATGAACAATGCGTTGAGCATCTAACGAAGAGTTCCTTTCCTCTGTCACAGCTGCAGGTTTTTCTTGTCAGTAGTTAATGGCTAGGTTCCCTTGTCTTCCAAACCTAAAGCATTTTTTATCCCCTTTAGGAAATTTCTAGGGTGATTCTTTTCATACCTTTGGCAAGTGGGGTGCTGGATTTTCTTAGCACCATTGGATTTATCTATTAGACCACCAGAATTAAAGTCCACCTTATGATTCTTATCCCCATGATACCCCTGAGATTCACCGATCTCCATTTCAACCTTGAGGGAACATCAAAAAATTTCCTCATAGCTCTTGAAGTCACAGATCGCTAGGGCTTTCCGTAGTCTAGGATTTATCCCACCAAAGAAGCGGTCAACCTTGAATTCGAGGGTAACGACAAATCCAGAGGCATATCGTGCAAGCATTATGAAGTTTTCCTCATACACTCTGATGTATTCATTGTCATTTTTCTTGAGGTCAAGGAATTCATTTTCCATCTTAAGTCGAAGTGTGTGAGTAAAATATTTGTCAAAAAACATTTTCTGTAAATCCTTCTATTCCAATGCCTTGATCTCCTCCCCAAGCTTCATATTTTTTATCAATTTCCACCATTAATCAGATTCACCCTCCATATGATAAGACTCTAAAAGTACATTCTCTTGTTTAGAAAATTGAAGGATGGAGAAGATCTTCTCAATGGAGTTGATCCATTGTTCGGTGATTAAGGGATCAGATGATCCATTAAAAGTAGGAGGCCTTTGTCTCATAAATCTCTCGATTGTGACTTGTTCTTTATTAGGGGGGTTGAATGTTATTCTTGACCCATGTTTCTATTCAAAACTTGAGTTAACTGAGAGATTATCGTGACAAAGTTTGCGATTCCCACTCCCATCAGATTAGGCATCTCATTAGAACAGTCGTCACATTGATCTTCGCATCGGTTGTTATCCTGAGTCCTCCTATTACCAGCCATTGGCTAGAATAAAAGTAAAGTTAGGGGTAACCCATAAAGGGTAATCCAAGGACAAAACGGATAACTTATAAATTACTTTTACTTCATTAACTTATGAACTTATAGGTTTCAATCTATGTTATACATGATCTACTTCCCAACATATATTCTTAGGGTAATTTTTTATTCCCTTAACAATGGTTCATACTAAGATTGTGAATTTACCAAAGCATATCCCCCAGGAGTTTCATAACCATGAGTATAGCAAGGACCATTGTTGTGTACCAGTTCTCATTTGAGTCTAGCTCAAAGTGTTATTTTTGGTTTTTACCCCTAGATACATCTGTTCCAGATCCATCTTTACCTTCTTGTATCCAAACAGGGATGTATTTTCTTGATAAACCACATACTCAATACTCACCAAAATTTAGGAATGTTTTTATTATACTTAGTATTATAACTAAGGATTTCACTAGGGTTTTCTAATCATAATCCCAAAAATAACTAAACCTATCCTTTGATACCAACTATAACAACCCTGCTCTTTATTTCACACTAAAACATAATTTATTACATAAAATCATTACTTTATATGACATAGAAGATAGATAGTTCTAGTATCTTTGGGCTTAGGAACATTAAATAATGACTTAGAAAATTAAACACAACATCTTTATTAAAAACTTCCTTTACATGACCACTATATTCCCTCATACTTAGCATTGCATGGGACAACCTAAAGACATGCATAAAATGGGGTGAGATATAAATCCCAGTAAGGGAGTAAACAAGGAATAACATGAATAATGCAATAAATGTTAGGAAATAGGCATATAAATGGATCATAAGAGAAACATGAACATAAATTCATGATATAACATAATTATCATAGCATGGAAATGGGATCTTGGGTGGGTTTATATAGAAAAAGAGGGGGAATTCTTTATTATTTAGGTTTTGGGCACCATGCATTAAACTAATCAAAACTAAAAAACATCACTTGGTTTTTTCCCATGGTTTTTGAAAAAGGGGAGTTTAAAACATTAAATTATAAGGCCAATGGCCGAACTTCTTAAAATATTAGTCTTGATTATGTGGAGGTGAGTCACACTCTCAAGGAAATCATTTTAAAATGACAAACTGTTTTATAAGTCTTGGAGGGTCCACTAAGGATTTATAAAAAAAATAAAACAAACCTAAAATCACATTATTTTAATGTTAAAACATATATTAGCCAGACATGTCATTTATAGTATTTTATTACATCACTATTAGGTCATTATGATTTCATAAAACACATTATATAATTAAACTGTATTTAATTTTTACCCAAAAATTAAACTGTCTCAGAAAATTATGAAAATTTCCCCGTTGGATAATTTTTATATCTTGATTCCAAAAATAATATTCATTTTATCTTAATAATTTTCTAAATGTGTGATTTTTTAATTTTAAAATAAAAAACTGATATTTATCGAGAATTCATGGGTTTTAATAAAAATGGCTTTCATACCTTAATAAAAATCACAATTGTATTCGTAAAAATTATATGATAATTTATATTTAATAAAAATTAATTTAGTAATAATATTTTATTAAAATATTATTTAATTCAAGAATACATTAATTCATCAAAATATATTTCTTAATTGAATATTAACTAAAAATGTTATTTGTGCTTTAAAAACTATTTACAAAGTAATAATAATAAAATTAATGTATATTATTTATTCTATACAAAAAATAATGAGCATAATAATAGTGTTAGGGTCTTGTTATATAACCCATTATAACACCCGTATAAGACCTAAGGGTAAGGTGTGCGATGGTGACAGGCTCTTGGGGTGGCTCGGATAACATTGCCCGGGTGGTAATATCTATCAACTTCCACTTCTCCCATAGGCGGTTCCATTTGAGCTTAACGTGTTGAAGCTTGGATTTGTCTTGGTCAAGAGTGAATCCCAATGATGCCTCCTCTTTTCCGAGATCCAACAAATGGGCTTCGTACGGAGAAATTCTACTGGACAAGGTTATACCTTCCTTTGTCTGAGTAAATTGGATTTGTTAAAGCCCTATATGTATACTAATCATGTGATCACTATTCAACATCTATATTAGAAACGGTCACAAATATTAATGATATTTTGAAATCCAAAATCATAAAAACAAAGAAGTGCATATGTTATATAACCATTTTACATAATAAGATATTTAATTAGATCAAGAGGAATTTTCACTAATAAAATTTTGGTTCATTACAACTTTATTCACATGAAACATTGAAATAACCTATAATCCTCTTATAATAAGTAATTATTCAGGTGAAAATTCCATTTCTTTATCCCCAAAAACTCAGAAGACCCCAACACCATTAGTTGAACCTAAAGTAATTTTCATTCCACCATTAGAGAATGAAGATATCTTCACCAATGAATCTCATAATATCAATCTTTCTACTAACTCTAAATATTACCCTTCATTTTCCATCTATCCTAATGTGGACATGAAGTAATATGAAGAGGAATAGGATAAGGATAATGAGGATGAGCTCAAAGAAGATCCTCTAGCATTCGAAGAATGTGTCTCTACTACCATTGATGAACTTTGACGGGTAAATCTAGGCACAAAGGAAGACTTGTGACCTATGATGATCAGTACATCCATAACCATTGAAGAACAAGAAGTATATACCTTATTATTGAAGTAGAATTGAGATGTGTTCACTTATAATTACATAGAAATTTTAGGCCTTGATCCTGATGTGGTCACCCACCACCTGGCCCAGCTAAAAGATCATCATGGTTACAAGCTAATAGACATAAGAATGCATCCAACTCATGCTTCCAAAGTTGATGTCGAATTTTTTAATCTCATAAAATCCAACTTCATTCATGAAGTATAGTATTTGAAATGGATCACCAATATAGTACTATTCAAGAATAAAAATGGTAAAATAAGAGTTTTCATCAATTTCAAATATCTCAATCACCATTATCCAAAATATGACATCTTGGTTCCAATTACAGAAATTATGATTAATGTGATGGATAGCTACCAATACCTCTCTTTCATGTATGGATACTCATGATATAATCAAATATGAATGTCCCCTAAAGATGAAGAAGACACTTCCTTTAGGGAACCCCAGGGAGTATATTTCTATCGAGTGATTCCCTTTTTCCTAAAGAATGATGGTTCTATATACCAATGTTCCATGCATCACATATTAAAACCCTTTATAGAGAATTCTATTGAGTACTATGTTGATTATTTGGTGGTTAAATATCAAAAATGTTCTAACCATATTTCTGACCTTGAGATGGTTTTCAACAAACAATGACAACATAATCTGAAAATAAACCCCCTAAAATTTTATTTTTGTATAACCTCGGGAAAGTTTCCCAACTTCATAGTATGATATCATGGAATAAAATTTGATACCAAAAAGGAAAATAATATCTTGGAAATGTTACCTCCTTGAAACCTCAAATATATTAGAGGACTATAAGTAAACCTTTTATACATTTGATTCTTTATAGAAAAACTTTCTGGTAAGTGCTTTACCTTCACTAGGTTCATAAAAAAGGGGTAACATATCAGTGGACTCGTGATTTTCAAGAATCATTTGATAGTCTCAAGAAGTATTTTTTGAGTCCACTAGTTTTGATGCCACCTATAAAAAAAATCCACTCATTTTATATGTGAAATCTTTATAGTGATCACTAGGTCCTTTCCTTATACAAAATAATGATGCTAGAAATGAAAAAGTATCTATTATCTCATACAAAAAATTATCGATATAGAGACTAATTTTTTAGATATTGAGAAGAACTATCTAGAATTAATCTTTATAGTTCAAAAATTGAGGTACTAATTAGAAAATCATGAGGTCCATTTGGTATCTCAAACTAACTCACTCAAGTACATCCCCAACCTCCCTATCTTTACTAGATGTTTGTCATGGTGGGAAGTCATTCTGCAGAAGTTTTACATCTGGTTCATACCACAAAAGGAAATAAAGGGGAATTATTTGGAAAATTTTCTTTGTAGAGTATCCTTATTTATAATAATGCCTATGAATCACTAAAAAATACTTCTCTTTTTCTATCAAGGACATACCTGTTGGTAAAAGCACATTTTCTATTGAAAAAATGTTTTACCAACACATATGTCCCTATAAATAAATTGTTGGTAAAAACTCTATCAATAAATGTTATTGTAACATATAAAATGATTCTATTGCAATTATAATAATACCAAGAGATACTATATGTGTTGGTTAAAATGTTTAACAATAGTTTAATATGACTAATATATATTTTGGTAATATTATTAACAGTTATAAACAATATCAACAATTAATATTTGTTTGCAAATTTTATTTTAAATGTTGGTATTTCAATATTAGTGTTTAAAATTTTATATTATATTATTAATATAATTATATATAATATATTATTATATTTATTATTTACTAATTATAAAACTAGTTTGTATGAAACATCAAAAAAGAAATATTTTATTTCAAAAAACACATTCAAATATAATATACATACATGTTCAAACTTCTTTAAAATTCAAGAAGCTCAATGAGATATATTACAAACATGTTTAAACATGTTCAAACACTAAGCGACTTTACATGGAACTCAATGAAACTTCATCTGAAATATATTTCTCACAAATATAGAACGTTGATGTCATGGAATCTCTATTACTTTGCATGAGGTATTATATACTATAGTGGATCTGAATATGGACAACTTCACCATCATCTCTTAGATTGCAGTAGACCACCCTTCTATGTTTGAAGTGGATTTTTTCCCAACTTTGATTACAAGTCGAACCTATCCACTTTAGACTTGCACTATCATGTGCAACTTATAATCACACAAACACAACAATTAGAAAATATTTTTCATTTAAATGCATGATATAGAAATTAAAAATAGTGATATAAAAATATAATCCACCATAAATAGGATTATCTAACCATTGGAAACAAGCACCTCCATGATTCTTTACTTGATCACATTTTCTGACGTCTTCCAGAAATTTTATTTTGAAGTTTAATTGGTTTGTTCGATTAAACTGATAAAAACTTTTTTTTATTACACCAAAATATATTCAAGGCCTTTCCCAAATATTATCACCTCCCCCAACCTTCAGATTATTGATGTTCATATCAAGATTCTGATAAAAATCAAATGAACCTGTTTTATTTTTCTTTTTTGTATTATATTTTTCTATTTATATATGATCCCTTATAACCAGTGGAAACATCCAACATAAGATTATATAATAAGATACCACAATAACCATAATATTATCCATCTAGTGACCAACCAATGACCACATATGACTAGTGAACAACCAATGACATATAAAAATAACCAGTGAGCACAATAGAAAAATGAATAGAAGAAAAAAAATTACAAGTGACCACAAAAACTCAAAATAACAATGAATGGTATAAAAATAACAAGAATATTATCTATACCATTACAAAAAAACCATCAATAATGACACTAATTTCAATTAAGATTGACATGTAACTCAAAATTATATAATCTAGTAAAACAATATTAAATTCCATAATCTAGTAATGCTACATTCAATTTATAATGAAACTAATTTAAATTAAGAATGAAACCTAATTCAATGTATGAAAAACTATTTATTTTAATGAAAATCCTTAGGCATTAAGGATAGAGTTACGAAGGCAGTCTTGAAATAAAATTTCAAATTGTATGAATCTAACTAGAAAATTATGGTCTCTCAACAGTTGGTTTGAGTTAAAACTAAACACATACATTTATGTTAGTGGATTTCTATAGGATTTTACTTTTGATGAGGTTTTAGAGGTGTTTTATAAGTGAGGGATAATAAAGGAGGACCCCAAAACAAAAACAACCTGAGTGAAGATCTAAGTTAACAAGGCAATAGGGAGAAAAAAGGGTGATGAACTTGTTAGATATTTGAAGGAACCATCAGTTGCATGGGGTATAGAGATCTTGTATGGAACACCTATTAGACTAGGTTTCAATACCCTTATGTTAGTGACCCAATACAAATTTGAGCAAAAAGTTCAAAAATTCATAGTAAAAAAGTGGACAAGAGAGAAAAAGAAACTTGGTTGAACAGTAAATGCTTGGATGGGGTGGCTATGATCATTCTCATATGTCGATTACTGCTAATATTATCCTTATACATATTCTTAATACTACTGAAATGATATCTGATGTGAATCTCTATTTATAATTAGAAGCATACGCTGAAGATGAATGATCGAATCTTGGTACCGTTGATTACATCAAGGTTTGTGAGAATCATCCATAGGGTATTGTCCTGGTGAAGGAAAAGGATATGAAAGATGCAGAAGTTAATAGAGGGATATGGTTCATTGGGAGGAAGGTTGATGCAATCATGGATGATGGGGGTGTCAACTACATAATGGTACGGGGCCTGGATGTTGACACTTCCTAGCTGAAGAAGTTCAGCACTGAGTTGGAGGCAGAAGTGTAAATTATGAATCAAAAATAAATGTTCACAAAAATGTCTTTCATGTTTTCATTGAAGTAGTAATTCAAATCCTTATAAATTTATGTTACATTTATGACCCTAAAAACTAGGAACTTATTGAGTATATTTTATCTTTTTTCCTTCTATTTCATTATTATTCTTAATAAGAGGGAGGAGTTCACCTACAGCTATCAAAAACCTCTTCGATGGAGGGAGAAATAGATCACATAATCTTAATATTGTAATAAAATACTTAGTTATTAGAGAAAAATAAAGTTGGATTATATATCATGTGCATATAAAAGAAGTTTATTGAAAAAAAACACAAGATAGGGATCCAATATTTATATTGATCACATTTATATTTTTATCATCTTATGGTTCTTGTTCAAGGATTTTTTTTGTGTAATGTTGTTGAATATTTACTCAGGGTGGTGATGTTCATAGAGGATTATATAGTTTTAGTTTGTTTGAAGGGCTATTGGTAATTTAATTCCTAATCACATGGCATGTGATCATTGAACATAGGCCATGTATGTTGTCAATGTGGATAAGATTTATAAGTTCGAATGAAATATCAAATGGGGTGTACATCATAGCATCTAATTTGGTGTTGAATACCATCAATATACTATTTATTCCTGATTAGTGATCCATTATAGACCTAATATAATAAATATTAGTTTATCCATCTGTCTTGGTATCTTCTAACAATAAATCATATCTGGGTTTTTTCTCTAGGTATGCACTATTTCGCCCTTGATCTTTGGATTTGAACTAACTTGACCTTTATTTGAATTTTGTTTTTATACAATTGGTTCTTAGAGAGAATAAATCATATCTAGGACTCTTTTAATCTACATCAAAATTAAGTTTTCCTAATCACTAATATTATAGGCTATGGTGAATACCACTCATTAGGATGAGATGGTTATTGATAAGGGATGAGTAGTTGATCCTCTTAATATCACTCCTAAAGATAAGGATGCTCTTGGAATCCTCAATGTTGGTGATAAGCAGAATATGGATAAATAATCTAATAAAATATATTATAATCATGCTCTAACATTATAGAAGGATTTATGTATTGATGACTCAAAGGTTGGTCGTGACAGTTTTACTGAAATATATTTATCTAGTCATCAACTTGAGAGTAAAATTGGTTTAAACACAAATATTTACATTACATTTTTAGGAGTTAAATGTATTCACATGGCCAATTTTAATGATTAAGGAACTAACATGGGATGTGCCTTCAATTTATTATATCAGAGTAGGGTAACCCTCAAACTAGCCGAGTGTCATAATAGATTTGTTTTTGAAAAACCTATTTATCACACCCATAAAATGTCAAAAATATTTTCTATTATTGTCATGGGATTACAAAACTGATTGAGAATATGATATTTGATGGTTCACATACATCATTGTTGATATATCATATTAGGTAAACCCTCAATTTAGTTGAGTGTCATAATAGTTTTATAAAAAACATTTTTTATTATTGGTTAGAATAGAGGATGACTTCAAAACCAATCCAGATTACTATTGCAAGGTAGTACTTCCAAGGTCAGGCTTTCCAACCTCACCAAAATATTTTCCCAAGTAGTTGATCACACTATGAACACAATGAAATGTTACAAGAATATACTAAAGAATAGGATGTTTCAATAATATAACCAAATAATTCGAACAATGTTTATAAAAAAACTTTCAACACTTGGGAAATTCATACATATATGTGCAGACATGTGTTTCAACTATATGGGTGTGGGAACCATAAAATAATATTTATAGGAACAATAACACAATTATCACACATTTAAAGAGTGTATAATAATTCATAACACCAAGAAACCAACACAAAAATCTATATAGATTAAAGAAAACAAGTGAAAATAGTAATCAAACTGGAACTTATAGCACAACTCAATGCATCATGCAAGGTAAGTGAAATATCTAGAAATAGATGGAATAAATAAAGTGTGTTTTTTTATATATAATTAAATTAAATTACTAAAACAGTACCATAAATAAAAATCTAATTTGTTAGATTTTAAACAAAAATAAAATGTGTTCTATTTGGATGAAAGGATGACATTAAAACTAGGCTAGAAGATTGATACAGGGCAACGCTTTAAAGTTCATCCTAGAAAGCATCACCAAAATCATTTCTTAAGAAGTTTATCATACACTAAACACAATGAATTTTCATAGGTATCAAATAAATAACTATATATTTTAATAATATAACCAAATCCTCTCAAAATTTTTTATATAAAATCCTTCAAGACTTTACTGATTTATGCAAGTTTGTGCATACATGTGTTTTAAGTCTTTGTGAATAGGAACCACAAAATAATATTAGAAGCATAAGGAGTAAACCCTTAGACATTTTTATAGTGTATAATAATTCATAACACCAAGAAAATGATATGAAAATCCATCTAGATTGATGAAATCAGGTGGAAACACCATTGAAACCAGACCTTACAAGTAGTCTCGATGCATCATACAAGGCAACTACAACACCCAGTAATAAAAGGCATAAATAAAGTGTTTCTATATGAGAGAATGCATATGTTTAGCACAATTTTAACCCCAATAACACTCGATTACCTCATTTTAATCTAATATGAGTCATACCTAATCCCCTATCATGGAAATCTTGAATCAAATTGAACAATCCAAACATGCCCCATCCATTAGAGGAAGGTTTACTATTTAATCTTAAGTGTTTAACATCACATGCCCTTTTAAAGAAAAAATCATTCGGAGATGATATAAAATCATGAAATAAAGATTATAAGGTGATGAAATGAAATTTTTCTCCTTAGTATTAGAATGTATAGAATGAATCTTTTCTGGAACTATCAAGGTCATCCACATATATAAACTCAAACCCATGAACAGATTATGCACTACCCTAAAACACCTTCAACAAATATAGCTAAAACAAACCTCATTCCAGGATCACAAACCCTAGCCATCAGGAATCAGCAAATAAAACACCCAAAATAGAGTTAGGGTTTGGATGGGTCATGCACACCACAAGGAAGAAAAGGAAAAGAACAATGAAAAGAGAAGAATAGGAGATCGGAGGACATGGAATGCTAACTTGGGGAGAGCTTGAATGAAATCAAAAGGAGAGGCAGCTAGATTCCATGGCTGGAGGGGGAGGGAGGCACGTGGTCGGGGATCCTCCTGGGTGGGGCATGAGACAAAAACAGAAAGGGGATAGAGTGGGGTGACTTCAGGGAGGAAAATTAAAAAATAAAATAGAATAATAACAAATAAAAAAACATTTTTTATTGGCCTCACCAGAAATAACTAAATTAATCGGGTTAGGGTGTGATAATAAAAATGCTAATGGTGATGTGATCATTGTGGTTTGAGACTTTTAATTTAAGAGAATGTCATGTTATTGGTATAATTTAAAAAAATATCATGATATATAATAAATTTATATATAATTTATATATAAAGAAAAAAGTTTTAAACTTATATGTATTCTAAATAAAAAATAATATTATATACATATAGTGAAATTATATATAAGTGAATTTGTTTTTAGTTTTTACTAGTGTACATTCGATATTATTCATGTTTTCAAAAATTATAATCATTTATCATCATTTTTATATTAGATATATATATTATATACCACAAACATATAATTTTTCAATGAAAACATATGATTATATGCTTTTATTAAAATATTTTTAATTTATAACATTTACTGAAAATAATATACATATATCAAAATGTTATTATTGATATGATAAATTAATAGATTTAACTATTGGTAAAAGATTTTTTGGTGTTAAATGATCAATATAAACAGATATAACTATTGGTAAAAACCAGTGTTGGTACTTAAAATCAGTACTAATAAAACTAAATATTTGTTGTAATTTCTCATTTTTACCAACAGATATATTTTCTATCAATAAATATCTATTGGTATAATCCATTTTTTGTAGTGAATATTGAATTTTCATATGAAGAAATCTTCTCTATCCAAGACTCCCCCTGAACATGGGAGATGTATTTTGATGTCTTTTCTGGAATCCCAATAGAATAATGGATGGAATACCCCAAGCTCAATAAATTTGGGTTATGAGTTATCCTTATCTCTCCAAAAAAGTAAGTTATACCTTATTCTTTCCTATTGTTAGAAGGTTACACCAAAAATAAGGTAGGATACTAGGCACTCATTTCAGACTTAAAACTCACACTAAAAATACAATTGTCCAATATGAATTTTAAAGGTGACTAAGAGTGAGTAATCAAGAATCTAAACTATGATTATTCTATCAAGAAGAATATATGCTCCACCTTCTTGATTATTTATAAGTATTGATGGCAGAATTCCCCTTTGATACAATGTGGAATCATATCCTACACTAACATAATTCTTAAGCTGATATACTAGAAAATAATTCTATGGATTTGGAAGATCTTGATAGAGATGAAATATCCATCGTCATTTCACATCACATAATGGTGTCTTCATTTGTTCAAAGTATCATGGAAGAGATCAATGAGGTCAATTCTACCCCTAAACAAAATAATCTTGCTAATGGATGGATGGAACCCATCCAAGAATACCTCAAATGTGTGAATATATTATCTAATAGAGCTATAAAATAGCAGATCTAGTGGCGAGAAATCATTTTACCCACTATGATAGATGAGGTCTTCTATAAATGAGGTTTTGACTGAATCCTTCTAAGATGCACTTATGGAGAGGAAACTATCACCATTATGTGAGAATTCCATATTAGTGAATGTATAACTCATTATTAGGAAACCAATATTTCTCACAAAATCTGAAGGATTAGATATTTCTATACTTTGATGATGTAGTATTGTACACAATTCACCAAAAAGTGTCATCCTTTTCAAGTTCATGCCAATTTCATCCATAAACCCCTAGAATTGTTTCACACCTCCAAATAATCTTGGATATTCTCCATGTAGGGATGGTATGTTTTGGGACCATACCCTCCCACTAAAACTAGGAATATTAAATATATCCTCACTACTACCGACTTCTTCTCTAAATGGGATGAAGTAATACTCATCAAAGAAGTTGGGACAAAAGGAATTATCAATTTATTTAAGTTTAATATCATCATCAGGTTTGGTGTCCCTCATATAATATTGATGGAAAACATCACAAAATTATATTATTCTGAGTTGTATAGGTTGTTCTAAGAATATAACATTGAGTCCAACCATTCATACCACTATCATGTAGCAGAAAATGGAAAAATATAGGCTTTTAAAAAACTCTATCTAACATACTCCAGAAAATCATGGACAAGGACAAGAAATCCTGGCCTGAAAAGCTTCTACATGCCTTGTGGGCCTACCATACCACAACTCATACCACTATATAGGTGACCCCATATTAACTAGTCTATATGATGGAAGAATTTTTCCCATTTAAGTCTAGTTTCCTTCACTCTATATTTCTATCTTCGACTAATTTTCCACATATGAGTAGTCCCAGAAACATTTGGATGAATTTAAATGGTTGTATGAGAAAATAATGCATAACTTGCATCAATTATAGGTTAACTAAAACTGTATAGCTTTATATTTAAACAAGAAAGTTTTCCTTCATTCATTCCTTTAAGTGGAATTGGTTTTGGTCCTCAGGACCCCAGTGATACCTAGGAAGAAACCTTCAAAGCATAAACCAAAATGTGAAGGATTTTTTCTATCCCAAAAGTCTATTCTAATGTAAAATATTCTTTGATTTCCATGTAAGTATAGAATAATAAACCCCCTACCAATGTAATACTTCTTAATAAATATTTCATTTCATTAACTACATATAGTCCTAGTCATATGACCCAAAACTATAAGACACCATTCATCCTTGTCGCACGATGCTAAACTGCATGAAGTAGTCCTTATCACATGACCCTAAAAGGAATGACCCATACTTTCATAGTCATAATATGTTAAATTGTATGAAAAATTATTCATCACATGACATTTCAATGTAGTCTTAACTTAGTCACTAAGAAAAGGATTCCCTATGACACAAGCCTAGGAAACCACATATGACGAATTCTTGGGAAAGTATTCTAATGACATGATTTACTGAATTCCTGGGAAACTCTTCTTATGAGATGATTTCCCATATTCCTATTAAACTCTTCTAATGATATTATTTCCCAAACTATTAGGAATCATTTAATGAAAAATCCCCACATCCTCTATTTTCACTCCTTCCATGGCATAAGTGTCCTTACAACATAATGTTAAATTATATGGAATAGTGAGAACTATGTGTGGATTGATTCTCATTTTGATGATATGCATTGTGATACATAGATTATATAACTTGGGCCCAGTAAAAAACAAAAAAAAATCCTTGTTATTTATATATGATTCATATCAATACAGGGAATCTTTACATAGAACTACGTACTTCTTGATTCCTTTTTCCACAATATATGTAGAAATTCCTAAACATTCTATCTCAAGATTAGGCACAAATTCTGAAATCAGGGATGATTTTCTTTGATAGTGTTTGACTCCATGTCATTCATTCACATAGAATTCCTCCTTAACAATTGATGATGTCACTCTATAACCATTAGTGTTAGTATCTCACTTCACAAACTTTCTATGAATCTCCCCCATAAAATAGGGGAAAGCCTCACCATTACTTATTTCTCACACTAAGAATAGCTCATGTGGTCTTAGAAATCTTGGTAAGATCCTTCTCACATGGTCAGGTAACATCACAGTCTGATCACCACAACTGTAAACTATGTGTATCTCACTAAAAATCCATTTTCATGATACGATACATCATACCCTTTCTTTACATCAGGTGGCTGATGTACTTTCCATATAACGTTGAACTGTATGGTCTCATCCCTATCATATGAAAACAAAATACATTTTGTTGTGGTATTTACGTAAAATGACCATTGCTCTAGTTGTTGGTCCCTCATCGCACCTTGAATCTAGAACTACATGTGTCTTGATTCTGATCTCGATGATATATGTAGTGATGCTTGGGTTCTCCAACCTGGGCCTAGCCGCAAAACAAAAAAAATATTCCTCCACTCTCTAGTGTGTGAGCCAAATTTTCATAGGAGATTCCATCATGGGTTCTCATTTCATTTTTGAACCTATATTAAAATAATACCCTCCCAACATATATATTAGACCTATGAATGTAACTTTCTCTATAACTACATGTGTCTTGATTATTGTTACTAAAAGATATGTAGTGATTCCAAAATCTCAAATATTTGGTCCAGTAACAAATGTTACCTTCATTACATATGAGTCAGAAATGTGTAAGGAACACTCTTCCTATTCTTAGTTAATTCTAGATTAATTCTCCCTTCATACTCAGGAACGTTCCTTTTACAAATCATACTGAATGCCTTGAGAAATTTGGATCTCCATAAGATTTCTCTGGATATCAGTAATGAAAGAATCCAACTCTAGAGGACACCTTTTTTACTATGCATAATATGCCTTAAACAAATATTTTCATAATATGCCTCCAAATATGTCCTATAAATCAAAGGAATTTTTATCCCTAGGATAAAACCATCTTATCTTTGTACACCCTAAAAACATCACATTAGAATTCAATTTTTGAACATGATCTGTGATCATTCCTTGAATACTTGTACTATATCATTTTCTTAGATCCAGAAACCCTTAGTCCATAGCTTACAAACTTCCCCATTCATTTCAAGAGGATTCTAGAGCATTCTTTCCTAGATCACCATGAAATGGCTGGTCTTGGATGCAAAAAATTAAAAGACACACTATATGTCCTTATCATAGGATATTAAACTGTAGAGAAATGTTTTTTCCATAAGATGTTAAACTGCATGGTTTACATCCCCACCATATGATTTAAAACTAATCATTTTTGTTTACCTCACCTAATAAGACCATCATTCCTAGTGTTGGTCTCCTATCACACCTTTATGTCAGAACTACGTGCGGCTTGATTCTCATCCCAATGAGATATGTAGTGATACCTAAATAGTTCATCCCATGTTCATCCATGAATACAACACCAATCCTCATATTCAAAATATGATCCATATCTACGTAAAACATTCTCCACTCAGTTATGGACATTATTGGTCTAAATTCCTCCAGCATAACCCATGCACCTTCATTTCAAAAATCACACTTCATGTCTTGGAAAACTCATATCCCCATAATATTTATATGTAAATCATTAATGAGAGCATCCAACTCTAAAGGATATATTTTTTGACTATTCATAATATGCCTCAAACATTTCTTTTCATAATACGCCTCCAAATGAAACCTGTTAATAAAATTCATTAAATTACCTAAGGAAAATTCCTCTCATCTTCATATGCATTGATGACATCATAATGGAAACTTATTTTCAAACATGTTATGTGGTCATCCCTTATATGTCTATCCCATCACACTCATTAATATATGAGAACCTCAAGGTATTAATTTATGACTTCCCACACATCCCTCATGTCCAAATTTTTTTGGGATATATTTTTCATGTACCCCCAAAACTGTGTGGTCTATGGAATGGTGTTTCCACCATACGATTGGACCACACTACCTGACCGTGAACTATTAAGAGTATATTACTATGTGTATTATTTACCTATATATTATACATATATACATTCCATCATGATTTCATTCATTAAATAACTCGTGATTAGAGTATAATTCCCCTCCCTCGTCCATTTTTAATTCCAATCTAAATGTTTCCTTCATCACTAGATGTATTCATTTTAAAAACAACACTTCATGGTTTTGAGAAACTTGAATTTTCAAAAACCTACCATTTATATTGGTAATAATATCATCCAACTATTAAGGAAACATTTATTTTTACAATGCATAATACACCTCAAACACGGATTTTCCTGATATGCCTCCAAATATGGCATTTAAATCAAAGACATTTTTTTGTCCTGGGGATAAATTCCTATTATCTCTATACACCCTTTCAACATTGAAATGGAAGTAACTTTTCAAACATGGTCTACTATCATTCCTTGTGTACTTTTCCTAAGTCATTTTTCAGATCCAAAAATTCTCAGATCATGACTATAAATTTACCTACACATATCTAGAAAGTGTTGTGAAAATTCTTGTCCTAAAAGTCCTACCTGATTCATTATCCTCATAACTCATAGTCAAAGTTATTTGACCTAAAAAATAATTTGAATTATTCTAGATTGTATATCCTTAAATTGGAAATTAAAGATACATAACTCTCATTGGGATGAAAACCCATAAAAGGAACCCTATAAAAAAGTCGAGTTTCAGCTCGCTAGACATGAAATTTGCATTATTTAGGAAAAATTGATCAATTAAAATTTAAAAGGAACAAAAATAATTAGGTGAAAAACCCAAAATGGTTAGCCTAACCAAAATACAATTCTTTCCAATTAAGTGTTATTTATATCAGACTTAATAAAAAAGTTAGGGAAGTGACACATAATACATAAATTTTTAGGGTCTATCATGCGACTCTAGAAATAGTTAAATGATGCTATCTGAGCCCAATGGCCTAGAAAAAAAATTTATTATCCCTCAATAAGTGAGAAAACGCCACATCCCACTAGATTACTTAGGAAGTCATCAAATTTCCCTGCATTTACCTTAGAATCAGATTCTTTTTGTTCTGAAAAAATAAAATTATAAGGGGGGTATTTTTTTGGCATCAAAAAAAATTCATTCCACACACTTTTCTACTGAATTCATGATGTGATCCTCACTTACACAACACATTTCAAGTTTTAGTTGAAATTTTTCTCTATTTCAAAAGAAAAAAAATTATATTTCCATGTGCTACACGACTTCTCCACACTAAGGGATAGATATTCCTTAAAAATTATTTACAATACATTAGTGTATTGGTGAGAACCACCCTATAATATTTGGCCATATATTTCAAAAAATGATGATAAAAATGTGTTGACATATTAAAACCCATTTTTAGGGGTCTTTTAGGCACCTTTCTGAATCATAAAACCCACTTATAGGATGTATAAATCATAAACAAGGGTATATTTTGCTTCACATGATTCTATTTTACTATTTTCAAATCCCAAACAGACTTATGTATCAAAATTTATGGCTATCAGGAGTCAATAATTTTTATAAATTAATTAAATATCTAACATAAATCCTTTTCATAACTTCTTTTCCCATATCACGCAAGTCCCAGATGCACAGACTAGCCTGTGTGAATCACCTATATTGTCCAACCTGCATTTCCCAACATGCACAACCAACTCCTTAAATAGTTCCCACCTACAAAAGTGTATTGTGTGAACCACCTCCTTCACCTAGGATCATAAGGTTTTCTTTAATTAGTATCCTTGGGCTCCCCATTTTACATGACTGTAAGCTGAATGAGATTACTAGAATCTCTTATCACCCTATTCCTTCCCCCAAGTCCTCAAAAACCTCTATGTATCTATCCAAGCTTCAAAGGAAGATGAAATTAATGATATTTCAGGGATTAGAGTTCCTACAAGATCTAAAACACCAAATACCTATACAAGGGACCACTTCCATCAAGTCCAAAAGTACTAGGGTGAATGCCCCTTCCCAAGCTTGATAATTTAACAAGGTCCTTCCATAAGCACCTCATGAGACCCTTAAAGGTCTAAGAAATATCTCTCCTAATTTTGGTTTCCCAGGTTTTTCTTCATCCAAGTTTACCCAAGTAATACTTTCATAAGTTACTTCCAAATTCACACAAGTAACACCTTTCTGGAGAATTAGCATCCCATATCACCCAATTATCACCTAGGTGAAGCCAAAGTCATCTGACCCAGGTATCACCTAGGTGAGGTACCCTAAAACTCTCACAGGTATCACCTAGGTGAACCACCTTCTATATTACAACCCATGTATTTATTACACACCAATTAAGGATTTATTATATAGTAATACACATAGTAAAACATATAATATCGTAAATCTTTATGTATTTAGGTAATTAGGTATATTATATAACAACTCAAAAACGGATGGTATATCAGCATTGTTGAAAACATCCTTAACATGCTCATAATATTCCATCATTCTTAAAAATGTATGGGATAACCTAGGGTCATACATAAGAAAGCGGTGAGCTATAAAGCCTAGTAAGGGAATAAAAAAATCATAACATTATGAAATTATTACATGTTAGAAAATAGGAATTTCAATGGGACATAAATTGGGTTATAATCATAAACATGAACAATGAGGCATGATGTATCATGGTAACATAAAGTCAACATGGGAATGTGGCAACAACTTTAAGAATTACATCATAAGCATAAGTTAAGGTTAACCACCAAGACATCATAACATAATGTACTTAGGATAACCTCATGTTCACCATACATGACATATCATGAGAATAAAACATTATCCAATACATTGGAGTGCTATCTGGGCACACCCATCATAATCACATCACGTACATGCATAAGTGTTCTATATAGATCATATAACATAAGAACATATTTCATCACATTTAGTCCCACAATTAAGGACTATGGGTTACATGCATAGAAGTCCCTAACAAAGAAATTATAAGTACAACTAGGTGAATACCCTTGTGTGTAAATGTATATTGGTATACACCTCACAAATGTTCAATATGGAAAATTGTAGTGACATTTCGTCAGTATAACAATAGTACATAAAGATTCAAAAAATGGTTCAATGAGAGAGAAAGGGGTCTATAATCCCTTGGACATAAAAAACATTAGAGTATGATGGATATTTAATAACATAATCAAAAATAAAAAAAAATGAATTAATATTCATATGAAAAGTATGGTTCTTGAATAAAAACATGACACGGAAAAATCACAGGATAATTTTAACCATGTAATAGGGGTACATAATGAATCATGGTAGGGATTAATGAGATTTAAAGGGGTAACTCATCCCTTATAAATAATAAGTGAATTAATATGGTTGGGTAATATCATATACCATAAATATTAATTATATGAAAAAGTAAATTACATAAATAATGTTCTTGAACACAAAGGATAAAGAGAGGATCCCTTACCTTGATAGGGTGATTCCAAAATCCTGGGAGGAGCTTCTTAAGAGCTTGGTGGAACCTTAGGAGGACTATAGAGAGGCTAGGATAGCGTAAGAAATTTATCTAAGATTTTTTAGTGAATATTAATGGGAGATAGGGTGGGTTTATATAGGAAAATATAGTGGAGTTCTTTATTATTTCCAAAAACATAGGTTTTGGACTCTATATAATAAAGTAATAAAATTCAAAAACCTTCCCATGGGTTTTCCCATGGTTTCTGAAAAAGAAGAGTATTTTTAATTATTTTTTAATTCCAAGGTCTAAAATAAATAAAAAATTACCCTTGGTGATGTATAAGTGAATCATCTTTATAAAGAATTGATTTTAAACCCTTAAAATATAATATAGGTTTTGGAGGATTCATAAAGGATTTATAAAATTTATAAAATAACCTCAAAAAACATTATTTTAAAGGGGAAATATATATTTGGTCATGTATTCCATTTATATAATTTATTAAATCACTTTTAGGTCATTATTATTTCATAATACTCACTGTATATTTATATCGTATTTAATTTTTACCCAAAAAATTGAATATTTTAGAAAAATATGAAAAATTAACTATTGGATAATTTCAACATGATGATTCCAGAAATAATATTTATTTTATCAAAATAATTTTCTAAAAATTTTAATTTTCACTTTTAAAATTAGAATCAACATTTATTGAGAAATGATGGTTTTTTCGACAATAATAGTTTTTGAACCCTTATAACAATTACATTTTGCTGTAAAAACACCCTAAGGGTAACATGTATGATGGTGAGATTTCAATGGGGTGGTTTGGAGTATATGGTTTGAATTATGATTTTAATGAGATTGAACTTCTCTCATAATAGTATTGTTCATGCTTTATTCATTGGATATTGGCTTAATCATGGTCAAGGGAAAAGTCCAGTGATGTTATCTCCCTTTGAAGATTCAATAAATGGGCTTCATAGGGCATGATCATACTGGTTGATTCCATCACTTCCTGTATCTATATAAATTGGATTTATCAAAACCCTATATTTATACTAATCATGTAATCATTTTTTAATAGGTATGTTATCAATAGTTATGATTATTAAAGGTATTTTAAATCTAATAGGATATAATATTCCAAATAAGTGAATATATTTTCTATAACCATAATAGGGGATTTAATTCAATCATAAATGTAAATTTTTTATAAAAGTTTAGGTCATTAAAATCTTCCCTAATTTATAAATTTCACCCTCAAAATTTTCATTTTACACACTAAAAAAATAGAAATTCTATTTCATCACCTCCTTCAGTTCCCACATATCTTCTTCAAACTTGTGGTTTCTACATAGCACTTTGACCAGGTGCATTGTCTTATTTCATATAACTTTTTCTCTATGATCTAAGACCTTCACCTACTACTCCTTATATTAAATATCATTCTTTAATGGTATAAAATTTTGATTTAGCACGTGATAGGGGTTTGGTAGGTACTTCCTCAAGATGCATATATAAAACACATCTTGTACTTGAGATAAGTTAAGTGGGAGTTCTATTCAATAAGTCACTCCTCCGATGTGATCAAGGATCTCAAAGGTACTGATGTATCTTGGGATAAGATTTCCCTTCTTCCCAAATATTATGACCTTATTCCATTAAGATATGGGGAGGAATACCTTGTCTGAAACCTCACAATCTAGGTCCCATAAATTATTATCAGTATAGTTCTTATATTGACTCTGAGTAGTCCTGATGTGCTTCTAAATGGTATTGACCTTTTCCACCATTTCAAGACCCAGTTGTTTATGTTTTCCAACACCATCCTAGCATGCAGGTGTTCTACATCTCTTTCCATAAAGGGCTTCATAGGGATCCATTTGGATGATTAAGTGGAAACTATTATTATATGATAACTCAAATGGAGGAAGATGTTGATCTCATCCATCTTTTAAGTACATTTATCATCCTATCAACATTTCCACAAGTTTATGGATGGTCTGTTTAAATTATACATCAGTTCAAGGGTGATAAGTCATGTTGAAGTTCAACTTAGTATTTAGAGAATTTGGAGACTCTTCCAAATATTGGACATAATTCTTGTATCTTCATCAGATAAAATCAGTAGTGGTGTTCCATGAAGCCTCACCGCTTCTCTAATGTATATCCTTGCAAATTGATCAAGTTTTAAGTCCTATCAAATTTAAATGAAGTGAGAAGTCTTTGTAAGATGATCCACCACATGCCATATAGCATTATTTTTTCTTAATACATTCTTAAGACCAGTGAAAAAGTATATGGTTATGTTTTCCCATTTCCATATAGGTATGGGAAATGGTTTTATCATCAACTTGTATTTTTTACTTTCAACCTTGACTTATTGACATACAATACACATTGATGTATTTTTCATGATCTATTTCTTCATATTTTCCAACCAATAGTGCTCTCATAGATCTATATACATATTTATGGTCCTTGGATGTATAGATAAGGTTAAGATATGTGCATCATCTAATAGCTCCTTTAACTCATGATTTTATGGTACATATAGTCATGATACAAATCTTACAACTCCTTGTTCACTAATTTTGAACTATGAGGATTTCCCTTTTCTTATAGCTTCCACCTTCTCCTAAATTTACATGTTGTCGCTTTTAGAATTCTTTATCTTCTCCAAAAGTTATGGTTGAACAATCACTTGTGAAACAATTGATGATGTTCCATCCTTTATGATTCTTCTGATGTCCATCCTTTTCATGTATAAGAATATTGAATCCTTCTCAATTATCATGAATGATAAAATTATTAGACCCTTTCTACTTAGAGATATACTAATTTATTTTCCTTCCTAGGATGGTATTGGATTGATTATTCATAGTACTTAATCAGCTCTAACCATCATCAATGGCGCATATTCAGCTATTTCTATTTGAATATATACTTGAGGATCTTATGATCTGTATATATTTTACACTTCTCCCCAAATATATAATGTTTCCAAATTATCAATATGAATATTACTATAGCCAAATCCATATCATGTGTTGGGTATTTCTATTCATGAACTTTCAATTTCCTTGAGGAAGAGGCTATCACTTTATCATTATTAATTCGTACATATCCCAATGTCTTCTTCTAAGCATCATTGTATACCATAAAAAGTTACTCACTTATGGGTAGCATAAGTACAGTTTTAGTGATAAGCCTCCTTTTCAACTCCTTAAATCACTCTTCACATTCATTATTTGATACAAAATTGATTCCCTTACAAGTTATCTTAGTAAGAGGGTTTTATAATCATGAGAAATTTCTCAAAAATATATGATAGTACCCATTGAATCTAAAGAAACTATGAATATCTGTTATAGATTTTGGCCATGACCATTCTACAATTAATTCTATCTTTGAAGGGTCTATAGATATCCCTTTGTTGGTGTTAAAATTCCCCAATAATTAGACTTCCTTCAACCAAAAATCACATTTATTATAATTTTCTTAAATATTCTCCTTTCATAAGTTCTTTAGTATAATACTAAAATTCTCCTCATGCTCCTCCTTTATTTTGGAGTATATTAGAATATTATCTATAAATACTACCACAAATTTTTTTAGGTAATCTCTATATACTCTATTCATCATGTCCATGAGGATTGTTAGAGAATTAGTGAGTCTTAATGACATTACTATGAACTCATAGTGTGCATACCTTGTATGGAAAGTATCTTGGGTATATCCTCCTTCTTCACCCTTACTTGATAATACCCTAACCAAATATCCACCTTAGAGAAGTACTAGGATCCACATAGCTGATCGAAAAAGTAATCAATATATGGTATAGGATACTTGTTCATTATCATGATCTTTTTGAGATCATGATAATCAATGAAAAGATTCATTGACCCATCCTTCTTCTTGATGAAGAGTACTGGTGCACCCCACAGTGAATCACTTGGGTGTATGAACCCTTTATCCTGATTCTCCTATGGTTGTTTCTTTAGCTCCTCAAGTTCTATAACAACCATTCTATATAGAGTCTTGGATATTGGAAAATCCCGGGGTATAAGCATGATTTAAAATATAACCTCTCAGCCAGGAGGAAGACCAGAAAATACTTCAAGAAACACATTAGTGTATTCCCTCATAATAGGCATGTATTCAAGAATGATATTTTCCTTAGACACAATCATTGGTGCAAGATACACTTACTCA
Organism: Viscum album; assembly: GCA_963277665.1. Classification (NCBI taxonomy): domain Eukaryota; kingdom Viridiplantae; phylum Streptophyta; class Magnoliopsida; order Santalales; family Viscaceae; genus Viscum; species Viscum album. The sequence goes on from OY728142.1 coordinate 891,407,447, forward strand.
TATGTAAATAATATCCATTCTTGAGATGTTGGTTCTAAATAATATTCATCCTCCTTGTTTCACTTGTATAGAATCAAAGGATGATTTTTAATACAAAGATTGATTTCCTTATCATGGAAATTTATGTTGGATAAATATAATGAAATCCAATCCATAACCAAAATTGCATCAAATTCCAGTAAAGGAAGTATCATAAAGTTCCCTGGGAAGTTCATCCCATAAATTTTTACTGGGAGTATTTTTATACTTGTGATGCAATAATTTCCCCATTTTTTATTTTCACTAATAGCTCTAATTTCATGATTTGTGATGGTGTTTAAATAGTTATACTAAACGTGTGTGATATTAAAGAATGCATAGAACCAAAATAAAAAAGTGTGGTTTCTATTATTTATTTTTTTTTTTGAAAAGGGAATTCCCTTGTCTGGCCTTTTCGAACCCTCCACACAAGGAAACCCCCCTCCCCACAAAGAGGTCACTCCAGAGAGAGCCCCAGCCGGGAAGGAGCCGTTGCCAGCCGAGATGGCAGAGCTGTGTGGTTTCTATTATTGAATGAATAACTAGTGTACCTATCACCACTTCATTATTAGGATCCACCTCAGTGGCTATTATGTAATATTCTCTTCCTTACTACCTTAGAGGTTATTGAAATTGATTTTCTTTGATAGCCCTTGTCTTAGAGAAACATAATGTCCTTGTTGCAGTTTAAACATTGGAAAATAGCCAGAGGGTTTACTATATCATTCATCTCTTCCATTATATTGGTGGGTTTATCCTGTCAGTAATCTCTAGCTAGGTTCCATTTCTTTTTGTGCCTAAATCATTTCCTCATCCTTTTCAAGCAATTTGTAGGGTGATTATTTCTACACTTTTTGACAAGTGGGATGTTGAAATATCTTACCACCATTAGATTTCTCAATCACAACACTAGAATTAAAGTCTAATTTATTCTTCTTATCCTCATGACACCCTTGAGATTTTATTATCTCCATTTTGACTTTAAGGACACATCGTAAAATTTCCTCATAGTTATTAAAGTCCTGAATCTCTAGAGATTTTCATAGACTCTATTTTAACCCACCAAAGAAGCGGTCAACATTGAATTTGGGGGTAATGACATATCCAAAGGCGTACTGTGAAAGTATTTTAAAGTTTACATCATACACCATGATGGATTCATCATATTTTTTTAATGGTAATGAAATGCCTTTCCATTTTAAGTTAAAGAGTCTAAGGAAAATATTTTCCAAAAAACAATTTCAATAATTCCTTCCACCCCATCACTTAAATGTATTCCTTAGTCTTAGTATTCTTGATCAATGTTCACCACTTATTATATTCTCCCTCTATAAGATAAACAACTAGTATAACCTTATCTTGTTTGGAACATTGAAGGATGGATAATATCTCCTCAATGGAGTTGATCCATTGTTTCGAGATTAAGGGATTGGATGATCTATTGAAATATATAGACCTTAATCATATAAAGGTCTCAATTTTAGTTTTTTATTTATTAGGGTGGTTTGGGTATTCATCCTGATTCATGTTTCTATTTAGAACCAGATTCAACTGAGAGAGTATCATCACAAAGTTCTTGATTCTTTATCCCACTAGGTTGGGCATCTCTTTTGGGAAGCCATCACATTCCCCTTCGCATTGGTTTTTTACTTGGTTCCACCTATTTTTGGCCATTGGATATAATAAAGGAAAATTAGGGATTAGTAATTTCAAACTATTAAACACACAAATGGGAATCTAATAACATTAAATGTATAATTTATCAATGACATGTAATTACTTAACTTATTAATTTCTTGGCTTCAATCTATGTTATCCATGATATATTTCCTAACATAAACTATTATGGAATTTTTGATCTCTTAATAGTGGTTCATAAATAGATTTTTAATTTACTAAATCATATACCCTGTGAGTGTCAAACCAATTGTGCAGTAAGGCCCATTTTTGTGCACCAATTCCTAATCAAGTCTATCTCAATATAGTGTTTTCTTATGTTACCCCTAGGTACATCTGTGCCAGATCTACATACACTTATAGTATGAATAAAGGAATTTATTTTATTGGAAACCACTTAATCAATAATTTACCAAAATTTAGGTATGTTTTATTATGTTTAGTCTTATCCCTAAGTCTTTTTATAGAGTTTTCTAATCCCAATCCCAAAAATAACTAAACTTTTCTCTGATACTAACTATGACAATCCTTGTCTTTATTATGCATCAATTCATGATTTATTACATATGAATACACATAATACAACCCAAAAGATTGATAATACTAGTTTATTTGGGTAAATAGGTACATTACATAACAACTAATAAATAAGTGGTATATCAAAATTAATGAAAAATTTCTTAACCTGCTCATAATATTCCATTGTTCTTAAAACTGCATGGGATAACCTGGAGAAATACATAAGAAAGGGGTGAGATATAAATTATAATAATAAAATAAACAAATAATTACATAAATAAATTATTTCATGTTAGAAAATAATAATTTCAATGGGACATAAAAGGGTTGATAATCATAAACATTAACAATGTTTCATAATGTAGCATGATAACATATAGAAAACATGGGAATGTGGAAACAAATTTAAACATGAAATCATAAGAAAAAGTCAAGTTTAACCACAAATAAATAATAAAATAATTCTCTTAGGATAAACTCCCATGAACCATACATTTAATCTCATAAGAATAAAATATTATCTAGTACATTGGAGCACTATCTAGGTTCATCCATCATAATCATATCATGTACATGCATAAGTGTGCGACACATATCATATAACATAAGAACATATTTCATCACATTTAATCCCATGATTAAGGATTTTGTGTTACATAAATGGAATTCACAAATCAATGAAGTATAGGTATAACTATTTGAATACCCTTTAGTGGAAATGGGTATGGTTAAATACCTCACAAATGTTTGTCATGGAAAATTGCAGTGACATTTCAGCATTGTAACTATAGTACATGAAGATTCATAAAAATGGTTAAATGAGAGAGAAAGGGGTGTCTCATCACTTGTAAGTAAAAAAAGGAAAGTATTATGGGTATATAAGAAGATAATACAATATGAAAATTTTGGAATTAATAGGCATTATAAAAGTAGGGTTCTTGGATAAAAACTTGGCATGGAAAAATCACAAGATAATTTCGGCAGTGTAACGGGGGTACATATTGAGTCATGGGAGGAATTAATGAGATTTAAATGGGTTAGTGATAACTTATACATAATAAGTTCAATAATATGGATTTGTAATATCATATCCCATTAATAGGAATTGTAATACAAAGTGCATTACATAAATAGGGTGCTTGAATAAAGAGGAGAAAGAGAGGATCTCTTACCTTGAGAGGGTGATTCCAAAAGCTTGGTTAGAACTTAATGAGAGATTGGGGAAACCTTATGAGTACTATAGAGAGTGTATGGTAGATTAATTACATGATAAAATGTTTTTTATTAAAGAGTAATGGGATCTTGGGTGGGTTTATATAGGAAAAGAGATGGGAGTTCTATATTATTTCCCAAACTTAGGTTTTGGACTCTATATAATAAAGCAATAAAAACTACAAACCTTACCATGTTTTTTACCATGGTTTATAAAAAATAGGATTAGTTTTAATTATTTTATATGTATAAGGGACAAAATAAACAAAATATTACCCATGTTTATGTGGAAGTGATTCATGTTTATAAATAATTGATTTTAAAACCTTAAAATATAATATAGTTTTTGGAAGATTCATAAAGGATTTATAAAATTAATAAAATAACATAAAAAACATATTATATTAAATTTGAAACGTATATTTAGTCTTGGATACCATTTATATCATTTATTACATCACTTTTGGGTCATTATGATTCTATAATACACACCATATATTTACACTGTATTTAAATTTTACCTGAAAATTTGACTGTTTCAGAAAATTATGAAAATTTTATTACTGGATAATTTTGATGTGATGATTCAAAAAATAATATTTATTTTATAAAAATAATTTTATAAACATGTGAATTTTCACTTTTAAAACAATAATCATTGTTTATTGAGAAATGCTGGTTTTTTTAAAAATAACAGTTTTTGAGCCCTTATAACAATTACATTTGAATTCTTAAAAATTATATTATCATTTATATTTAATAAATATTATTTAATTGTATTATTTTATTAATATATCATTTATTTTTTTAAAATTCATGAATTCATCAAAAAATAATATCTTAATTGAAATTGTATATTGCATAAAAATACAATTTGTGTTTTATCGTATCAAAATCAAAATCATTTACAAAGTAATGACAATAAGAAGTAAATATATTCATTTTTCTATTGAAAATTCATTATAAATTTTCATATTATTAGGTTCCTGATAAATATACCTTTATTACACCAGAAAATTCCCTAAGGGTGAGGTGTGTGATGGTGAGTCTTTCATGGGGTCATTCGGCATACATGGTTTGGGTCGTGATCACGATGAGCTTGAACTTCTCATGTAATGGTTTTGATCATGATTTAGTTATTTGATATCAACTTGAGCTTAGTCAAAGAAAAATCCTAGTGATGTAATCTCCCTCAAAATCTCTAATAAATGGGCTTTATAGGGAATGATCCTACTAGTCAAGGTTGTCAATTCCTTTTTTTGTGTAAATTGGATTTATCAAAACCCTATATTTATACTAATCATAGGATTATTGTTCAATGGACATATTATAAATGTTTAGGATTATTAACAGTATTTTAAAAATAGTAGGATATAATATTATAAAGAGTCTCATATGTTTTATGTAACCATAATAGGGCATTTAATTCAATCACAAAGGAATTTTTATTTATAAAAGTTTGGGTCCTTATATTATAGGCCCTCTTTTCACATATCCAATTATTGGGAAACCCCTTATCCTGATCCCTTATCTGAGGGGTACTAAGACAAGACCTCCTCTAAAGCCTCTGTACATGCATGATCTAAACCTAGGGAACACTAGAATTCCCTCTCGATCATACATTATCATGGTAAATGATGTCCTAATGTTAACCTACTAAATACATAGGATCCTTGTAATGTACTGTATCATACTTTCCTATGGAAATGATTATACCAACCTTAGGGATGGTGGTGGATGGAAATTTGGGATGGGATGTGACATTTTTTGTATATAAAGAACCCCTTATCATCTGTAACCATGTCCTATTCCACTTGTTGAAAGGGTAGGATAATAGGTAATTCATCATAGAGTAAGTCCCTAGTATTTCTTGTAGGATAACTCCTTCCTTCCACACCCTTTTCCTCATCCACCAGTAGATGAAGAAGAATATACAAAATACCAGATCTTCCACTTCCTCTTTTTTCTCACACTGAGAATGACTCAAGTGGTCTTAGGGGTTAGTTCTGATCATGTCATCAACATCATCATATATCCTCAAATGGTCTTATTACATAGGATTAAGCTCTAACTTTTTTGAACTACATGGGCTTTTATTCCTATACAAACAGGAAATGTAGGAATCTTCTCTCAGGTTCAAACCTAACACACCAAAATCACCCAAATATTCTTAGGGTCATATTCCTAGTATGGTCATATCTAACCCAGAGGTCCATATCCTTTCAAGGTCCCTTCTATTTCTATCCTTATTAGGCAATATTCCTAATAAGATAATGCCCCCAGCCTTAGAGACTATATCCATTCCATCTCCCTTAGGCCGTTTCGGTGTAGGTCCCACACCAGCCATGTCTAGAACCCTTTTCCCTAGATTTCCTTTCCACATTACGTTAAAATTTATAGTCTTGTCCCTATCACATGACCTTAAAAGGAATGATGTCTCCCATTAATTGGCACCAAAATATGTGAGTTTTTATTCATCTCATGAGGATTTGTAGGAATCCCCTATCATGGTCCTGATATCAGCATCGAAATAACTCTTATATCCTTCGATGATTATAAGTTCAAGAGTTCCCAACTACATGGATTTAAACCATTATCACAAAAAAATAAACATCTATATCTATGGATACCCTTGGATATATACAGGTGGTTTATCATAAACACATGTCCATAACTGATTATTAATACATAGGGGTGACTGGTTCTGTATTTGGAATTTAAAATGGATTTATGAATATGTATTAAATCTATAAGAGAGTCTTGAAGTAAAAAATAATTCCCCCAAAATGGTGTGATAAGCCTGACCTCCCATCCTCTCAACCAATATGAGTTCTTAAGCATTTTTAGCCAAGAACCTAATGACTGCCTACCTTTGAAAATAATTCCAATGATCCAACATGGATATGATATTTGTTGGGTGTTTTTGGTTCCATGAATAAGCCTTGTTAGAAACTAACCCACCATGAAAATGGGTGTGAAAGAACGGTATACTATATTACAGTTCATTTGGACTTGGGGTTCCATGTATTACAAGATATCAAAGAAATTAAATTTATTTGAAGATAAATATATCATAAAATATTAGGTTTTACATTTTTCCTCTATTAAAATGAATTTTGACCTTGAAATTCCATCACTCTAATATAATAAAATGAGGATATCTTTGTTTCATCACATCCTTAGGTTCTCATGTAGTTTATTTAATTTTCTCATTCCTTCATAAAACTTTAACTAGGTGAGTAGTCTTATTTGATAGCACTTAATCTATATGATCAAACATTTATACTAGTTTTCATTTATAGGAAAGATCATTATCTAGCAGTAAAACCTATGATTTTATTACATGTGGAGGATCAGGTGTGTACTTTTTTGGGAGAGATATATGGTACACATTGTGAACTTAAGAGAGGTTAAGTGGAAGAACCAAGTGATAAGCTATTATCCCTACTCAATTAAGAAACTCAAAGTGACCAATATAATTAGGGCTCATCTTTCCCTTATTCTAGAATCTAATAACCTTATTCAATGGATAAATTCATAGGAATACCTTCTCACCAACTTTTAATTCTATATTTCACTGATGATTATCAATATAACTTTTCTATCAAATATGAGATGCCTTAATATGTTTCTAAATGTCTCTATCTTTCTCTACCATTTACTCATTTAGCTTAGGCCCCAATATATTTTTTCCTCTAACTTTTTTCCAACACCTTAGTGTTCTACCATTCTTTACATAGAGGTATTCATAAGGAACCATCTGAATGATTGAGTGAAAGATATTGTTTTAAGAAAACTTGACCAAAAAAGGTATTGATCCCAACCACCTTTTAAATACATAAACCAAGACCTTAGTATATCCTATAGGTTTTTAATGGTCCTCTTATACTAACTACATATCTATTAATGATAAGAAACACTGAAACACAACTCTGAATCAATATATTTTTGAATATTTCACCATAACTTCATGGTAAACCTCGGATATTGATCAAATACAACAGAATGTGGTACTCCATTCAACCTTACCACTTTTTTAATGAATAATCTAGAAAGTTGAGAAAGATAGAAATATTCTTTGGTAATAATGAAGTGTGCTAAATTTTTAAGGATATCAACTACACCCCAAATAGCATTATGTCCTTTAGATGTTTTGGGTAGTCTTATGACAAAATATATGGTTATGTTTTCCAATTTTCATTTTGGTATGGGTAATGGTTGTAATATACCCTTATAATTTTATCTCTCAGCCTTAACTTGGTGACATACAATTAACTGAGATACATACTCTACAATATCTCTCTTTATTTTTTCCCACCATAAATACTCTTTTAAATATCTATAAATCATTTTTCTTCTTGGATGAATAAAGAATGATTAACTATGATCTTCATATAATAGATCCTTCTTCAAGTATAGTATTGATATGACACATATATGGTTCTTAAACTTTATCATTCTATCACAATCAAGGTTTAACTTAGGTTCATTTATTACCTACTTTTATAATTTTACATCTCCCTTTTGTGCTACTTTAATCTCCACTTGGATAGATGGTTGAACACTAATCTGAGTAAGATAAGATTTATCCCCTTCCTTCATGATTTCAAAACCCATTATTTGGAAATCCATAAATATTGGATCTTTTTTATCCTCATAATATATAATATATCATGATCCTTTGAACTCAAACTATCCAACACCTTGTTCGCTTTCCCATGGTGGTAATGTATTAAGAATTCATAATATTTAATCAACTCCAACCATCTTCTCTAGAAAATATTGAGCTATTTATGGGTGAATATATACATTAAAATTTTATGATTAGTATATATGTCACAAATTTCTCTATAAAGATAATTTCTCCATGTAATTAATGAAAAAAATACCACAGCTAATTCTAAATCATAAGTTTGATAATTTTTCTCATGAAGATTCAATTGTCATGAGTTATAAGATATAACAATATCATTTTGTATGTGGATACATATCAATCCCTTCTTGGAATCATAACTACACATCATAAAACCTAATCCACTACAAGGTAGTGTAATCATAGGTGCACTAACTAACCTTCTCTTCAATTCATTAAAATTTTCTTCACATTCATTTTTCAAAAGTAATTTGGCTCCCTTTCGAGTTAACTTGGCGAGTGGATTAGACATCCATGATAAATTTTCAAAAAAGTTTCAATAATATCCATCCAAACTAAGAAAACTATGGATCTCATTCATAGAGGTTCGTCTGGACCAACATTCAATAATTTACATCTTTTATGGATCCATAGATATACCCTCACTTGATATTATATGACCCAAAAATTATACTTGTTGTATAGAAAATTCACACTTAGAAAATTTTTCATATAGATTATCTCTCCTGAGGGTCTTTAGTAAAATCCTCATGTGGTCTTCAAGAACTTTCTTTCTTTTTTAATATATAAGAATATAATTTATAAATACTACCACAAACTAATCAATATCATCTCTAAAGAATTTATTCATTAAATCCATGAAGATAAGGTAATTAGTAAGACCAAATGGAATCACTTTAAATTCATAGTGTCCATACCTTGTATGTAATTATATATTGGGTAATATTCACCTTCTTGACCCTCAATAAATGATATCTAGAATGAATTTAAATCTCATAAAAGTATCTATCACTACATAGTTGATCAAAAAAGTCATCAATATATGGTAGATGATACTTGTTCTTGATTTTTATCTTGTTTAGTTTCCAATAATCAATGAAGAGTCACATTAATCCATATTTCTTATTAATAAATATAATAGGTGCACCCCAAGGTGATGCACTTGGACAAATGAACCCCTTGTCAAGATTCTCCTTGATTTTCTTCTCCATTTCATACAACTCAATAGGGTCCATTCTATATGGGGTATTTGAAATAGGTATAACACTATGTATGAGTTCTATTAAAAACTCAACTTCATGATTCAGTGGAAGATTAGAAAAATATTCTGGAAAGACATTATCAAAAACTCGTATAATAGGAAAATCTTTGATGTCGGGTTTTTTCCCAACCATATGAGATAAACACCCCTTTTGAATAGGAATAAAGACCCATATAATGGATGTAATTTCCATTGGAAGTTCATATTTATCATTGAACTAATTTATGACCTTAGTTTAGTTCAAAATATCAAATGCAACTTCCCTTCCTTAGAAATTGATCTAATATTTATGTAATGAAAGCCAATCTATGCCTAAGATAACATCAAATTCAAATAGAGGGAGAATAATTAGATTTTTAGGAATCAAATTCCCACCAAATTCAATTGGATAATAATCATAGACTTGAGATGTGATCATTATACCATTTTTGGTTTTCACTACTACTTTAACATACAATTATCGAAGTGGTATTGTAATTCCCTTATTAAATTCTTCATATATAAAAGAGTGGGTAGATATAGAATCAAATAAGACATTATCATTTCTAGAGTGGATGGTAAGTGTACCTTTCACCACTTCACAATTAACATCAAAAATAGTGATTTCATGAAATTTACCTTTATCTCTAGGATTAAGAGGTTGTTGATGTCGATCATTATCATTAACCTTCATATTTGATAACTGGTTAACATAATTCCCATAATCCTTGAATTTGAAACACTAGAGGGTGGTTGGTGCATTATGTGGTTCTTTTTCTCCATAATTAGCTAACTTATTCTTCCCATAACTTTAGTATTTGATTGTCCTATTTCCTTCCTTTTCATAGTGATAAAATTTACCAATCCCCTTAAGACATTTTCCTCCATGTTTCTTTCCACACTTGAGCATAAAAGAAGTATCATCTTCTTCTATCTATAGTTTTTATAATTTCCTTTGAATTCTATATTTATTTTATTATTAAAACCATGATATTGGTGGGTAAATACAATCTCTATCTCTACTATTATAGCACATAAAATGGTTCCTTTATAGCTACAAAATTCCCTTATGGATTACTTATTTAAAGGACTTGGTTTTAATCCATTGAAGAGTTGATCAACCTTATATTTAGGTTGGATGATAATACCATAAGCATACCACACAAGTCTTATAAAATTTTCCTTATAGGTATTAATGGATTCATCATCCTTCAACTTTAGCTTAAATAATTCCTTCCCTATTTTTTGTACGAAAAATACGAGTAAAGTTCTTATTGGAAAATAAGATCCTAAACTCATATCACTCTATGGAGTCAATTTCTCCTAAACTCATCTCAATATATGGAAAATTTGGTTACCAAATTCTATGGGGTGGTGCATTTTTTTCCTTTAAAAAGTAATTTATCAAAATAATTCTCAAGAAAGGATCCAAGACTCATGTAGCGCAAACTCTGATGTGATTATGGAGTGTTAAAAACTGTGTAAATTTTCTATTATCGCTAGGATCGTTCTTCTGAAAGTGAAACTCCATAGTGGCTTAACTATTTGGTAATTCTAGTTTTGAAGATTATGGGTTGTTCCAATTTGATATGTATTTATCTTTTTCATGGTTTCTTCCATTGTATTTTTTCATCTAATAATTTGAAACAAAAAAACATGGAGCTTTGGTTCTTTGTATTTTAAACCATGGTAACTAAATATTCATGGATGGACTCTAAATTTTAATCTTGGTACTTTTATTCTATCCTACAAGGGTAGGGGAAATCTGGGGGTTTATATTGGGAGATTATTCTGAACAATTGAATGTTAAAGGGATTCTGGAGTGATGGAAGTGAGTCTTATTAAGAATATTGATGTTGCTTTGAAATAAGGAAGGCATAAGGTCTCTACAGAAGAGAGTGAGAATCCTTTTCATGTGAAATCTGTTAGTTCCCCTTAGCCTAATTGATGTCTGATTATAGGGAAGTCTACTCTAGGTGTAGTGTAGAAGTTAGATAGCTTGGGAATGACTGAGATATTAACTGGAAAACCTATGGTCTCCCCAGATAGGTCTTGGTAGGAAACTCTAGTGGATGGGAGAAATGAATTTGGATTCACTAAAGTTTTGGTGTTTGGAGATGATAATCATAATAATCGGTAGATCCATGAATTTATTTCTCCTGGGAATACTTGATCATCATATATAAATCTATAGTGGTAGGATATTTTAAAGGGCAGAATGAGGTTACTCCTATAGAGACTAGTTCAATTCAATTTTGGAAAAGCATTTTAGTCGGCTATGAATCTATTGAACATGTGAATGTTTTCAATAATATATAGATGGGATAGTACATAGATTTTGAGGGATAGTCCATAGGTTTTAGTCTGATTATGTTTTCTCAAATGATGTTGACTGTTGTATGGGTGCAAGATTTAATAATTTGTTGGGTTGACTGTTTCTTATAGTGGGTTACAACCTAGAACAAGGGTGTTTGTTTCCTGAAGTGGTGGAAATTGGTCAATATACCAAGAAAAAAACTTATATTGAAATTAAATCATGGTAGAATATCTACCAAGCCGTTTTTTATTTTTATGAATCAATATTGCATCAATCAAATGCTCATGATGTCTGATATGATAAAAAATGATGGGTAACGTAGTCTTGTCTTATTAAAATGACATATATATTGTCAGGGGGTCAAAATGAGAAAAAAAATTATAATTTATATGTGAATCTAGGAGAATATTTATCGAATCATATCTTATCTATTGGAATCAACCACGCATCAATCTAATTCCTAGATTGGTCAGTATAGTTAAAAGTTCATTTTCATATTTATTACAACTTTTTTAATAATGGGAAAATCATATGTGTGGGGGTAAAAACTTACCAAAAAAATCTTTAGTTATCATTAAATTTTAGTACAAATATCTTGAAGTCATTTAAAATATGTATGAATTATCAATTCATAGACCAAATACATGAATTATTCAGTACTATTGAAAATGTTATGTGTTCATCAAATTTAGAGTAAAGTTTCAAATCATGAAAAAGGGGTTGATACAAAGAAAATGCACTTGGATTGACATGAAATCATGATAGAATTATCATCGTGATGTTTTTGATTTCTATAAATTAACACTACCTCCATCGGATGTTCCTGTCGCTCAGTATGATGGAAAACGATGGGTGACATTGTTTGGTGTTATTAAAATGACATATCTTCTATCAGAGGGTCAAAAACAAGAATGAAACTTATGATTGATGTGAAAAAATAGGAGAAAATTCCTCGAATCATACTTTATCTATTTGAATCAATCATGTATCAATATGATGCCTGTATTGGTTGGTATAATTAAAAGTTCATTTTCAAATTTATTATCGTTTTTTGCAATAATGAGAAAATCATGTGTATGGGAGTAAAAACCAACCAAATGAGCTCCGATTAACATGAAATCTTATCACAACATTCTTTAAGTCATTTAAAACCTATAATAAGTATTTTCACATGGATCAAATACCTGAATTTCTTAGTGTGATCGAAAGTGGAATTTGTCCCTTAGATTTGGAGTTAAGTGACATATCAAGTAAAAGGATTCAATACTAAGAAAAAACATTTAGATTGATATGAAATCATGGGTGAATTATAACTGGGCCTTTTTTGATCAATAGGATTTAGCATTGCATCCATCGTATGCCTGTGTCGCCCGGTATGATGGAAAATGATGGATAACATTATCTTGTGTTATTAAAATAGAATATCTCCTATTAGGGGGGGAAATGAGAAAATGAATTATGATTCACGTGTGAATCTAAGAGAATATTCCTATAATCATATGTGATCTATTGGAATTAGTTTCGCATCAATCTAATTCTTAGATTGGTCGGTACAATTAAAATTTTATTGTGACATTTATTACCATTTTTGTAATAATGGGAAAATCTTGTGTGTAGGAGTCAAAACTAACCAAACGAGCTCCGATTGACATGAAATATTAGGAAAATTATATTTAAGTCATTTAAAATATATAGTAAGCATCAATATATGGATCAGATACCTGAATTGATTAAGATGATCAAAAGTTCCATTTGTCCATCGGATTTGGAGTTAAGTGAAAAATCACGTAAAAGGGTCCAATACCAAGAAAACCCACTTAGATTGACATAAAATCATGGGTGGATGATTACTTTTGATTTTTATGAATCAACATCACATCCATCGGATTCTTTTTCACCTAGTATGATGGAAAATGACTGTTATCATTGTCTAGTGTTATTAAAATGACATATCTCTCACCAGGTGGTCAAAATGAGAAAATGACTTCTAATTGATGTTAAAATCTAGGAGAACATCCCTCAAATAATATATGATCTATAATAATCAACAGTTCATTAATCTGATATCTAGGTTGGTTGGTATAATTAAAAGTTCATTTTCACATTTATTATCATTTTTGTAATAATGATAAAATCATGTGTGTAGGGGTCAAAACCAAACAAACAAGATCTGATTAACATGTAATCATAGGAAAATGATCTTGAAGTCATTTAAAATCTCTAGGAAGCATCTTCACATAGATCGGATACCTAACTTGCTCGGTATGATTGAAAGTGGCATTTGTCCATCAGATTTGGAGTTAAGTGAAAAACATATAAAATGTCCAATATCAAAAAAAAATGAACTTTAATTGGCATGAAATCATTAGAGAATGATCATCGATCCATTTTTTGGTCTGTAGGAATCAATGTTGCATCCATCGGGTGCCCATGTCGCCCAGTGTGATGAAAAATGACGGTTAATGTTGTCTAGTGTTATTAAAGTTACATATCTCCCATCATGGGGTCAAAAAAAGAAAAAGTATTCATATTGATATGCAAAGCAAGGAGAACATTTATAAAATCATATGTGATATATTAGAATCAATCGATCATCAATCTGATTCTCAGATTGATTGCTATATGGTAAACTTGGTTTTCAAATTTCAATAATCTTTTCATAATTGATAAATACTATAAATAGACATTTTAGATTAGCTTTGCATCATTTCTGTATTTATGATGGTTTTTTTATGTAACACTATATAAACTGTTTTGATTATTCTATATATATATTAACTAAATAAATTTTATTAATGTTATATATATTAATTTCTATTTGTTTTTTAAATTATTTTTGTATTATTCTAGTAGTTTGATTGAGATAGAGGGATGGAAGGATCTGTAGCTCTTTGGATTACTAGTTCTGACTAGATTTTTTCCTTTTATTTGTTCTTTTTGTTCTTTTCTGGGTGTTTTTTGTTTTGGTTATTTCATGGCTATGAAACTGAATTATTTTAAAAAATATATTCATGTTAGAAACCTCCATAGGTGGTATCTAATGCTTTTATTTTCCGTGAGCATTAGCGACTTCCTCTAGCGGTCGATGTTTGTTGACATGTTGAAACCAATTCTAGTAGTTTATAATTCTCTATCTAGCGACCACTAATACAATATTCTAGAGATACCCTATAACAACCATCTTTGGTGGTCGCTATTATCCTTTAGTAATGGGCCAACCACAGCCACCAAAAGTGGTTGGCTGGTGGTTGCTAAGATCCATTAACGATTGCTTTTGGTGGGTGCTAAAAGTCAAAAATGTAGTAGTATGTTATATGTTGTCATAGTGGGTTACCTGAACCCAACTATATAGTACTTTTATATTACCATATCATATGTATAGTTAGATATACATGATGTATACTTACCATTATAGTGTATATATTTTTATGTCCACTATTTAATGTTAATATCCATAGATTAATTTTCATATCAAAAGGTTATAGAAGATCGCAGGCTATAATGAAAAACTCTAGGTACTATGACATTAATCTTAAACATATATTTTATGGTATAGATATATATTACTAACTAGAAATAGTAGATTTCTGACTATCAGGTGGTGGGGACTCATAATCATTGGCACTTCTTCTCATGAAGTTCTCACTTGGTGATTTCTAGTAATGAGATAATGAGGACAGACCTGTCAATAGGGACACCACATTTTTGGGTGTCATTGGATGTTCCTATCTACAGACATGTGTATTGGTCTCCTAACTTGAGATCATTATCAATGTGTTTCATTTGATTGCATACTTTTATGCAAGTCAAAAACTATGATAATAAAATCGTGGCGAGGTAGCTTGTGTTGGGTGCGTCATCGGTGGTATGGAATTGGTTGAATGGTCAAGAAAGGATTTGTCACTTCTGGGTTGAGGAAGTAATATATCTTGGCCTTTGTTGATCAGGATGGTTGTACCTTCATAAGACCATGGTCATGGCAGTCGAGGGTAAATTTTCCCAATTAGATCAACAAATAATAATGCAAGAAAGGGCGATGACACGAGTGTTTGTCTTGCTTTATGAGATATTAATGACAAAGAGATCGCATTACACATAGCATGTTTGTAGGTTGGTTGTTGTTTCTATGACTACTCTTTATCTCTTTAGGGGCCTTAATGAGTTGTTGGACTCTGCTCTTGGTCTTTGAATAGTATGCACTGCTATTGAGGTAAGGATCTAGAGGATCACACGCAATAGCGTATTCAAGAATCTTCCCTATTCAGTTGAATAGGTATATAGGACATGGTGGGTCCCACCACTAGGGTCCGAGTTTTTTTCAAGGATATACAATCACCAAAGGAATAAATAAGTTTATATTATTCAAGTTAAGAATAATTGGAATTGAATTTATTTATTATATGTATTTAAAAATTTTAAAGTAAATACATAGAAAATGTTATATGAACGAATATTTGTTTAAAATATTAAAAGTTCATTTAATTTTTTGGAAACTTCAATCCGAGTTAATGGTTCAGGTATTATCACGTAATATATATTTATTGTATTATAATAAAGTGATAATAATATAAATGATATTTATGACTCGGTATAGTAGTTGTAATATCATTTATATAGTGTATAAAATTATTTGGGGGTTAGGGTTTCCATTTCCAGGTAATTTATTAACTCGCTATAAAAAGGAGGAGAAGCTCTCAATAATGTGATTGTTCATGAAGAGCTCTTTATATCTCCTATCCTGCTTTCTAGAGAGAATTTCTTGATCCAAGTTATTCAGATTAAGCTCTCCCGTATGCATCATAAGCAAGGTGATACGGTGATCATTGAAGCATTGAAGGATTCATCGGATCTCTATGCTAGCACCCGAATTTTGATGATGGGTGATCCTGTATATTTCTGAAGCATGTGTGGATAATCTAGAGAAATTCGGTTTCATATTCTTTGAATATCGATCACCGGTGACGAATGGTGAATGAACATGCGGCTATAAATCAAACCAGGTATTTATGTTTTTATTTTTGAGCTTAAAATTCCTCATGCGAGATCCTTGGGATGTAATTGCGCAACGCTTCATCAACGATGACAAGACCATGTTGATCGTTAGTGGGAAAAAATTTAAAATACCATTTTTGCAGCTTCTGATGCATGTCTGGTACCTTCAATTTGTATCAGAGTGACATGTGAATATTTTAAGTCAATAAAAATTAAATTTTCATTAATTTTAATAGACGGCTTCATGTTGGGATTTTTTGATTTAAAATTTAAATATTGTGGAGAGAGAAAATTATTAATGGAGGGATTTTCTCAACTTTAATGGAGAATTTTCTCCCAAAATTAATGAAGAGTTATTCCCAATATTAATTGGTGGAATAATGAATGTTGACCGCATTAATTGGAGATATGGGCTGAGTGTCTATATAAGAGGATGCAGTAGAATGTTTTGAAAAGAAGAGTCGACAAGATATAGTTGGTGCAAGAGAGAACGAGGAAGGGGGTACCGCCATTGCGGTTTCCCAAGTACCAATGATGGTGGAAAATGAGATGATGAAGATGATGACATGCGACGATGGTTAGAGAATCGTCTAAGATGGCATGAAAAGAGATTCATGAAGGTGTTATGTATCAAAAGTTCTCTTGGTTATGGAGATCAAGAAGCGTGTCCCGGTTGCGATGATCGACGGTACAACAAAAATGATACGTTCATGGGTGTTGGTGTTGCATTGTAAAAAGATTTTGGGTTTGTTGTTAAAAATCATTCAGGTGGTGATGTAAAATTCCTTCGGGTGATAAAAGGCCTTTCTGTGAATCTTTTATTGTGTGTTTTTTGAAACAATGAATTCTGTTGCGGCACCAGGCTCCGTGCCCCTACACTTCATTACAGTCCCAACACCACAAATAGCAGTTCAATCTATGATCAGATTACCAAGTTGTGGTCATCTGACGTTTTGAATATGAACTGAAATCGCTCACTTACCAAGAGACAGTTTTTGAATGTGGTGATTTCTGGTGAACTGAGATACCCGACAGCCATACATTTTTTTCCACCTGTTTGCATAATTGGAATAGGATCATTATAATATTTAATTATTATTATTTATTTTATTAAATCCTAAATTGTTAGGCTTTTGAAAAAAAAATCGGATGAAAACAAACGTGGTAAAATAGTGGGACACATTAGGTCAACAATATGCCAAATCAAAAAATAAAAATAAAAATAAAAATAAAAATAAAAATAAAAAAGACGAAAAGTTTTTCAAGGGGTGGGAGACCCTGTCGGTGGCCCACCCTGCCTTCTCGGCTCCTCCTGCCACAGATGGACTGGGGCTGCCATCCTCATTGTCCTTTCCCAGCAACGGCCCGCCATTTTCCCCCCTCCTGCTCTCCCGTCGACATCCCCTTCTCACCCAAGCAAGGACCCGACTTACCTCCTGCGCCCGCTCCACCTTCTAGTCGAGACGCCCCACTGCCTAAGTCGGACCCATGGCCGAGCGGCCTCCCACCCTGGCCTAGGGTGCCTCATGCGACCCCCCATGCAAGGTAACCACTACTCACCCACTAATTTTGGGTTCAATTTGTCTAGATTCGGTTCACACTGGGTATGGGCAGGTATTTCTGGCCTTAAACTGGCTTGAGTAGGCCTACCTGGCCCAGTACACCTCTGCACGAGGTCTGAAAGCCCAGGAATCGGCTTGCACAGGTTTGAACCAACGTTTTTATTTTAATTTTGTTTTTAAATTAAATTAATTAAATATTAATTTTTGATTTATAATATTAATTTTAACTCTATGGGTTAATTTAATTTAATTTTGATGTTAAATTAATTAATTAATTTAATTTAATTTTTGGTTTTAAAATTAAATTAATATCAGGACCGAACAACGTAAATATTGAATTAAAAGTAAGAGTTAATTTTTAATTCAATAGAAGTGCCCTGAAAAAATAATTTAATTTTATTTATGCATTTAATTTAAATACACGAATTTAATGCATATTGACTGATCATGATCCTAAGACCAACCAATGAATATCTTATTTTTATTTATTTATTTATTTATTTCAATGAATGGTTTGTAATAATTAGTTCAATAAATGATGATCTGTGAATCTTCTTTTTCATTAAATGTATAAGGGTCTGTGTGCCCAATTTTCTAAGTTGTATTTTATACTCTTGTGACCCCCTCACCTACATGCAAGTACTTTTGTATAATGATGAGGATGAGCAATGATGTACTTTACGCCAAGTTATGGTGACACACATGATAGGAGTTCGACGTATTGGATGGGCAGGCGCTGCAACTCAAA
Source organism: Viscum album (assembly GCA_963277665.1). Lineage (NCBI taxonomy): Eukaryota > Viridiplantae > Streptophyta > Magnoliopsida > Santalales > Viscaceae > Viscum > Viscum album. The sequence goes on from OY728142.1 coordinate 891,426,386, forward strand.
TCACAAGTGACGTGACTCAAGGTATTACCCCTAGGGTCTACGTTGATCTATTATTCACTCAATGGATCAAACATTAATATCGTCTCTTGATCACATCGTCATTTTTTTCATGTTTTATAATTTTGTGTATGTGTATTTTACGTGCGTTCACATAGAATAATAGGAAAGCATGCTCATATAAAATGAAAATGTGACACGATGTATATTTTCTATTTATTGCATGATTAGTTGTGAGTGAGATCACATAGTACATGCTTATTAGATAGAAACTGATTTTATTTCTTCATTTAAAAATAATAAAACCCTCAAAGAAATATTAAGTTGTAATCTCTTTCCATCATTTGAATTTGAAAAAAACAGGGTGTTCGGGGTGCTCGTCAGCCAAAGTTGAGGGTGCCTCTTACTACTGAGGATTTATTATGAGAGTTTAAGGTTGACTTAACTGAATTGGTGGTAAGTATTAGCCAAATTTAATTTGCTATCATTTTAGAATTAAGCATTGAGTAAATCAAGTTATGATTATAGAAATTAGGACTTCACTCAATAGATCAAAGAACCACGAGTTAATGTGGTTGGCTAGTCAAACGTCTACCTTGAACCCTTTGAGTAGTGGTGTAGACAAAACTTTTAGAATATGTGGTGATATTTAGAGATACTTTCCATTAGAATAATTAAGCAATGAAGTATTCCAATTCTAATATAGAGGGTTCCTATAATTTGATTAAATAGTGGGAGATAATCACTGATTTCATTAATTAATTAATCAAAATGTTTAAAACAGTAATCAATATAAAAAGTAAAAATCTACTAGAATTTCATTTTTTTTAGAAAATGGGAATTTATACCAAAAAATACTATGATGTACAAATAAATTTCCATATTGGGATGAGTTTCTAAGTGTAGTATTGGGGCTTTCCCTCAATACTACGTATGGGAAAGTTAAGGTGATAGTATCTCCAATACATATTAAGCTACCTTGGGAAGAGAGGGTGTAAACATGATTATAGGAAACTCATGTATATAGCATATTATGGTTATGTCATAATGATATCATCAACATATGATGCTATTTGTAGTCACTACATCATGACACAAGTGTTATAATATGTAGTCACACCTCTGAGAAGTTTGCAATGAGAAAGTGAAGCAAGATATGAATAAGGTGGTGATTACACTGGTCATGTGTAAATTTAAAGATGGATCACAATATTTTAATGGATCCCTTTCTCATATCTTTTTCACCATTTTCTCTAGTTTCATTTAAGATTACAAATATGAGTAGTATCAATAAAATGCTTCGTTAGTTCATAGGTAAGGTTCTCCAAGCAATAATAATAGAAAATATAGATTCATCTTTAGTTCTTATGATGAAAAAATTGAAAGTACAATGGAAAGTGGAATGAAAAGGAACATTCTCAACATCTTTCAATGAAAGAGGTATTAACATGAGTTTATTTTCATCATATAACATGAAATAAATTCCATAGAAGTTAAAAGCAATGAACTGAATCAACAAAGCAAGTACTCTATTCTTCTTTAGTTATTATTCGTCATTGTTAGTAGTATTTCAGTTTTACTTCTTGGATATTACATAAAATATGTTTTTCACATATGTGTATCAAAATACAGTAACCAAGTATAGAAACATTACTAGAAGTCAAATGTACTCTTCAAGCGGTTGATAAAGGGTTATCCTTAATCCAGAGGTGAGAAACGCATGACTTCTAATTGCCTAGTTAATGATTCAAGTCAAGATATTATTGAGTATAACCAAAAAATTTATCTCACGTGTCCTTTGGACACAAGGAGACATTATTCTAGGTTTGGGAATGCATGTTTTTTATGGTGTTTCATACTCAATCAATAGTCCAGTGATACATGAATCATAAGCAATACCTCATGAATATAAAATGAAAGAGTTATTTACCTAGTTGTGATAATATAATATTTGTCAATAAAAACTAAAAGTATACATCTAAGATATACCTAGTCTGGTATTTAGACTCAGTTGAGCTAAAAACCTTAGGTATTATCAATGTATATACTTAGTTTTAGACCAAAAAAACCTTTAGAAATAAAGTTATCCCACAAGAATTTTAGAATTAGTTTAGCTAGTGAGCATAAACTATTACAAGAGTAAGATAGTGGTAAATATACTTCATAAGATTAATTTAAGTCATTAAGGAATGGTACATTCAAGTATGAAATATTAATGGTCAGAAGATATAAGTTGCTTTAGGCAGACATGTTAAAGAATATCTTGACCAAGCATTCATTGATCAACATAATGTATCGAGTAATTCTGAAATTCACATTACCTTATCTATAACATGACATTGATGTTAATGTGGAGGATTGATGATGAAGTATTACAAGTTAATATTGATCAATAAAATGTAGCGTGAATCAATTCCTAAATGCACATTTTATACATCAGAGTCATGATGTAAGAAGTATCAATGTTGCAACTTGCATAAACTTCCATTATATGTCATGATGTACTTCACAAATAACAGTGATATTCCATAACCATATGCCAACTATAATGAAAAATGGATATCATATGATCCATAGTATGATGAACATCCATTATGTTATAAGGAAATGTGTTTAGATGCAAAGAGTTTTTCAAGATATGAATAAACTTGCATAAAGAAAAACATATTGTGCATCAAAGTAATTATCCTAACGATTGTTTAGGATATTACATAAATCCCTAAGATAGAGAATTGATAGTCAAGTGATAGACTAAATTTCTATATAAGGGTGTACATCTCTATTAGAGATATCGGGAGTAATATTGACTTGGGTTTAGTCAATGCTAATGATGCACAAATGGTTAGGAACAAGTTCCACAAGTGTATATGGAAGATGAATGTTCCAGAGACACATAATGTGTAGGAAGGTTAAGACCCGAGTGATGTTTTTATATTCACTGTAGTCGGTGATAAGTTATTCATTGTGAATAATGTTTCTTATAAATAAGAAGTATATGGAAATTAGCTGAGATTGAAAAGATTAATTAAAATTCAATAATGGATTCCATGTATCAAAGTGAAAAGGGGCTTATTATTTTGAATATTGTAGTGGGTATTCAAGTGAGATGATACATGGATGGTACAATCACAGTACCAATAAGGATCAATTGGTCATACCAAGTCATTCTGTCTAAATCTATTTGAATTTTACTTATCACAACTACTTTCTATGATCATTTATTTGGAAGTTGGATGTCAAGGCCAACTTTTGTAGAAGGTTTCTATTTGACACAACCAAAAAGGGATGGTGACATCATAGAATGCCAGCAGGGTTTCAAGTTACTAAATTTGGCCCAGTATTAAAGTAAGAAACAAGATCATATCATATTCATTTGGAATGAATGTTTTCCATGTGTCGACCACAGGTTAGTGGGAGTGTCAATGTTTTCCAAGTAAAATATGCTTTCCAACATATGGAAAACAGATATTGGTCTTATAATTAGTTAAGACTAGGTTGAAAGAAATTATATAGTGATTGAATTAAAGTATAAACCTTTGTTCTATGGAGTTGGATCTGTTGTGGTAGATCTAATGGTTGCTTGGACCTAGTTAATCATACAAATAGTGAAATGGTATTGAAAAATAAAAGTTGGAACAATTCGTGAAATAATTGTTACCAGTGTCACATGGCACGTATCTCTCTAGGTAGACATGTACAGGACATAGGAGGAGATTAACATGGTGATTTTAATTCCATATGTTATAGTGAAAGATCAATCACATATGACATGATATGTACAAGAAATGATATTTCCAACATAAAATTTATGGCAGTAAAATATCAGTTATATTAAGGAGAACTATGAGTGAAGCAGTCAGAACTATCTGATTATATTTTGCAAAGTAAAAAAGATATATACCTGGGATGTGGAGAAGAAAGGATATTAGTTTTTAGGGGACACAAACTAGTCTTCCTTAGATCCATGTGATCTAATATTGTAGTTAGGCTAAGAGAATGATCCATACATGCTCATACAAGCTAGTGGTAGCCATACCAATAAATACCGATTACGTTGCAGCTTCTAGGGTGGATAAGAAGTAGTTAAATGCAACTATTTATTCCATTTCTTAGAATCATACCTAGTAAGTAAAGTATTATCATAATGTAAATTATGATGCTCTTACTAGCCAATATGTCAAGTTTGATAGTGCAAAAAATGGATATACTCAGGGATACCATTTCTTGAAAAGTTTTACTCAAGGAGGCGAGGTCGCATATAGCATAATTTCCATGCGAAAGAAATGTGGCAGATCCCGCAACTAAAGTCATGACTCTGCAGAAACATGATCTGAATCATGTGAGAGCTAACAAGGTTGGTTATCAAGTTGTCTCTAGTGAAAGTGGGAGTGTTTTCATAGTGGGTTCCCTAGACCCAACTATATAGTACTTTTCAATTAACATATCATGTGTATAGTTAGATATACATGATGTATAGTTACCATTATAGTGTAGATATTTCTGAATCTACTATTTAATGGTAAATTCCATAGATTAATTATCATATCAAAAGTTTATTTCATATCCCATGCTATAATAAGAGCTTCAAGGTGCTATAACATTAATCTTAAACATATTTCTTATGGTCTAGATACATCTCACTGAATGGAAAAAGTAGATGTATGACTATCAGGTTCAGGGGCTCATAAGCATTGATACTTCTTCTCATGAAGTTTTCAGTTGGTGATCTCTAGTAGTTAGATCATGAGGATAGGCCCGCCAATAGAAACACCACATGTTTTGTATGTCATTGGATGTTCCTATATACGAACATGTGTATTGGTCTCCTGACTTGAGATCATTACCAATGTGTTCCATTTGATCGTGTACTTTTATGCATGGAAAAAACCATGATAATGAAATCATGGCTAGGTAGCTTGTGTTGGGTGCATCATTTGTGGTATGACATTGGTTGAATGGTCAAGAAAGGATTTGTTGCTTCCGAGTTGAGGAATTAATATATCTTGGGCCTTGTTGATCAGGATGGTAGTGCCTTCATAAGACCATGCCCATGGTAGTGCATGCTTATTTCAAAGAACTTGTAGTTTCTTCATAATATATCTTGGGCCTTGTTGATCAGGATGGTAGTGCCTTCATAATATATCTTGGGCCTTGTTGATCAAATAGGCATATCATTTTGAAAAGAACTTGTAACATAACTTGAATATGTGGCTTCAATATTTCATTTAGACATTCATGAACATATCACCAAGGTCCATCCCCAAGGTGTCATAAAAATTACCAAGGTTATTCACCAAGGTATCAAAAAATTACCAAGGTTATTCACCAAGGTATCGTGAAACTTGTCATCTCTAGAGATTGATTCTTTACCCAATGCATTGGAGTGTTATCAGGGTGCACCCTTAATATGTCTTTACTTACATGTGAGCCACATAGATCAAGCTTTACTTAAACAGGGTTGTATATTCAAGATGTCCCATACCACCTTGAATAATTCATTCATTTTCATATTTCCCAAGGTGTCTTATACCACTTTGGGTAACTTATGTTCATTTCTCATTACCCAAGGTGTCCCATACCACTTTGGGTAACTTGATTCTTGGTTCATTATTATGATGTATCATATTCATGTAGAATGATCAATGATATGGACAAGGAAAAATTGAATTTTTATACAATATAAAACATGAATATTTATAAATTGAATTTTTATACAATATAATAAATAATTTTAACTTATAATTTCCAAATCTAAAATCCCATTTTAAATTATGTAAATTACCTTACTATTTCATATAACTCTTTTAAAATATATATATTTCATAAATAACATACTAAACTTTTATAAATATTAGGAACTTATAAATTTAAAAATCTAAAATCCAATTTATAACATAATACACTATTTGATTTAAAAGATAAATAGTTTTCCTAATTCAAAATACCTAGTTTTAAAGTTTTAATAAAATATATCTTTCAATAATCATTAAAGGTATATGGTTATAAAATTCCATATAAACATGACTTTAAAAACATTTAGAATGTGTTAAAATACTAGGTTTTTAACCATTTGGATTTTATAAAATCAATTAGGTTCCTTTATAAGAGTAATCTTTTATTTTAAAATTATGATATTTGAAAATATAATTCAAATAATTTGAACATTTTAACATACTTGAAATACCATAAGGTTATAGAAACCAAGTTTTTATAAAAAGATAAACTTTAAAAACCCAACGATCATATATATATAACGGTCACCGGGGAAACGGTCGGGTTGATCCCCTATAAAACCCCGTCTTAGGGTGTCAAACATAAAGTGATTGAAGAAGTAGAAGAAGAAAGAGAATAAGAAGAACAAGAAGATGGTGCTTGCCATACCGTTGATACTCAGCACAGTTTATATAGTCATGGTGTTGTTTCTCTTCGTTTTCATGGACCCAAAGGATCTCCTTTATTTACCGTGTCTTGTTGTCTTTGTTGGGGGCCTTCCCGTAGTTCTGATGGGGTTTTTATTAGGCATTTTTGGTCGGAAAGTTTCCTTGTGACATTGACAAATTGTAAACACTATGGTGTTCTTTTTTTATTAAGAAAAGTCATGTGTCTATTTTTGTTTTACTTGGTTGCATTCTAAGATAAAATAAAACCATATTATTACTTCCTCATGAGAAATAATTTTGTTCGGTTATTAAGGAATTCAAACAAAAGAAAACATTAACTGATCAAAACAAGATGTACAAGATATCGGGGTGTTACATCATTCCCCCTTCAGATTATTGCATCCTCGCAATTTATTTCATAAAGGTTCTCCGATGTTCTCACCATAACCCCCATCATGGAGGATACTCAGGTGCGTTCAATGGAAAACCCAAAATTGGTGCTCAACTCCACTAGTTCTCTGATCCAGGTACACTTCGGGCAGAAAGGGCTGAACTCATGCACCGAACACTCGGGCTTCCAGAGAGAGGCTCGAATGGTACAAAGTTTGGAAATGTCCATATGGACCAACGTATGAAGAACTCACCGAATTATGTCTCGATCAAGAACATCCAAGTTATAGATGTTGTTGTACAGGCTAACACTGAGGAGTTGGTACATGCAGGTCACATAAATGTTTCCCTCTAAGGCACCCTCTTGAAATTTTACTATGGCCAAGTAGTTCCAGCCTAGGGTGAAACACAGGAAGATCCCTTCGTGGTACTTTCCTCTTCGCTTACGCTCGACCAATTGTGCTGAGCCTATGTGGTAGTAGATGGAAGCATTCCCTTGACAGGTGCAAAGAATCTTCAGACTGTTGGTCACCTCAAACAGTTGTTTTCACATTCCTCACAGGTTTGCGAAGGGACGATACTCATCCTCACAGGTTTTGATTGCAATAATCTTCAGTATCTCAGTAGGGAGAGATAACATGTGGGTTTTCCCTTCCATATGAAAGTTTAATATGGGAGTTAGATCACTTTAAATCCATCCAAAAGTATAAACAAAGTAAAGGCAGGTATGAAAAAAAATTAGTAAAATATAAGTTTATTACTAAAAATCAGTGCCTGAGTTTCCCCTAATGACCTACTACACGAACTCAACACAGAGAATCAAAGCTCCCTATCTCCTCAAACCAAACATAGGCCGATCATTCAGGGTTAAGCTCATGGGGGCACTTGTGATGCCTCTTGAGAATAGAATGAGGGGTATGAAGTTGGGAGACTTCAAAATACACTTTTTTCTTGCAAGACAGTCGGGTGGACTCATCTTCTAACATTCTGAAGTCTAGCAACTAGACCCAGAAGCCGTAGTTCAAGATTTGACAAAGATAGGCCGCTCAGAGGTTACCGACAGTAACAGCTTCTTGAAAAGTGTCAAGGGCCATAAAGCCAAAGTCCTCACGTGTCGTGAACATCCAGAAAATTCCCTCATGGTACCTACCCTGATGTACATAGGAGGGGAATTGGGTCATCATCATGAGGAGGTAATCCATTCCTAACCCTCGATGTAACTGAAGCACCCGTGGTGAGTTTGACACATCATATAGGTGTTTGCATGTCATGCGGATATGGATATAGTTTAGAAAATACTCTCAGCTAGCTAAAGACACAATGGTATCTAGGGCCTCAGTGGGGAGACAAAAAATTAGTACCTTTGTTTTCCATCTGAAAATTAAGAAAACTCATTTTTAGTAATGCTGAAGTATATTTTTCTTTGTTTCAGTTCTGGCTTTCCAGATTTATCCAAACCGAACCCTCAGATACCAACTGTGAAGACCCGACTCCAGAAAACCAGGAGACGATTCCTTCTGAACAAGATGTGTCATTTTGAAATAAACATTCACTGATAAACACACATCACGTCCCATACAGAGGATCGAGTTCGGTTCAGGCCCTGGGAAACTGGAAACTTCAGGGATGTTTCAACTGATAAAATATGTTACCTAAAAAATTTAAATCAAAACGTAGGGTGAGCATAAGAATGCCCAGTAAGGGGTTTTAAAAATAAACCAATGTAACTTTTAAAATCATTCTTTAAAACTATCCATAGAACATTCTCTTAAGGAAAACTGTAACACATGTAACATAACATAAAAGTGCTCAATCAAGATTTTCAAGGAATACATGAATCAATTATGACATTTTTCAAAGGAATAATAAAGGTCATCATAAACATGTATGACATATGATTATTTAAGCACAAATTGAACAGTTAAGAGTAATACATAATCAGAGTTGCGCATGAAGGAAATAACTTCAATTTCATAAGTTGGTTACTATCTTACTGAGTGATAAACACAAATCATGCCCTAAACCTTTACTTGTGACATCAATATGAACTTGATAAAAACATAAGGACAAGAGTAGTGAAAGAATAGGAATATCATTTTGAAAAGAACTTATAACATAAATTGAATATGTGAATTCAACATTTCATTTAGACATTCATGAACATATCACCAAGGTCCATCCCCAAGGTGTCATAAAAATTAACAAGGTTATTCACTAAGGTATCATAAAAATTACCAAGGTTATTCACCAAGGTATCGTGACACTTGTCATCTCTAGAGATTGATTCATTACCCAATGCATTGGAGCGCTATCAGGGCGCACCCTTAATATGTCTTTACTTACATGTGATCCACATAGATCAAGCTTTACTTAAACGGGGTTGTACATTCAAGATGTCTCATAACACCTTGAATAATTCATTCATTTTCATATTTCCCAAGGTGTCCCATACCACTTTGGGTAACTTATGTTCATTTCTCATTACCCAAGGTGTCCCATACCACTTTGGGTAACTTGATTCTTGGTTCATTATTATTATGTGTCATATGAATGTAGGATGATCAATGATATGGACAAAGAAAAACCATTATAAAATTAGACTACAAACACATGACATGATAGAGAACATTACAAACATGGAATAATTAATCAAAAGAAAGCATGGTTTAGTAAACATTCTATCTGCAAAGGACAATTACTAAACCACGTTAAATGGTAGATAAAAACGGGTTATCACATGAAATGATAAAGTGATACTCTTTAAAATTCTTGCTTCATGGAAATGAAATACATAGACACTTGTCATTAAATATGCTGATAAACATGGCACTGAACATGAAAATAGGCTAAATCATAAACGTGATTAACCTATAGTAAATATTGTATCAAATTCATTATGTGTTAAAATTTCATGCGAGCATAACATGATTTACAAATCTGTTTATTTTCTAATACATTTGGGTCAAGTCAAAGTATATCCCTTTGACATTCAACGTGGTTAATAATATTGAAATTACTTTGATCAAGCCCATTAAGGTACACTTAGATGCAAAAATACAGAATAGCATAGACAAACACTAAAATCCTACAAGAGTCAAAATATTAACTATGTCCTGACAGTTAATACTTGAAAATAGGGTTTGGGAAATTTTAATTATAAATATATATACACATAACCATATATACACAAGGTGTATACATGGGTTTTTACAATGTTTAAATAAGGTCCATTAAGATCCTTACGATCTGAATGTTTCAAACCATTAATCCATTACATGATTGAAATCTAAATCCATATAAAGTTTATTACATATGTAACCATATGTACCTATATATAAAAATTAAGGTTTTAAAAAATAACTCCATATAAACCCAAAACCTAGTTCGCATACAAATCATTATTTAAAGGTGGGTATTCATCACTTAAAAATCATAATTTGATTTTTATTGGATTACATATATATAAGTATATAGGAATATATATATATACAAAGTTTACAAAATGGGATTTTCATAGTAAAAATAGGTTCAAACAACCTTCATAAATATATAATACCTAGTATAACATACTGGATCATTTTAGAAACCCTAAAAAATAGCTTGGGTTTGGGTTATAAATATATTTATATACATATACAAAACTGTATATTTCGAATATTCATATATATATATATAGGTTTTTTAATATAAAACTGAATGAAAATATTCAAAACTTAACGAACCCAAACATCCTGTCTTTAAAAGAGACATAGGTTGATCCAACTGAAAAATAACTTATATAAAAAAATATATAGATAACATGTATACATGAACTATATTTTAAAGAGTTTTTTTTAAAACACAGCAAGATAATCCCTTGTACTCGTAATCCTTGTAGTAAAATGTAGGAAAACACCCTTGAAATCATTTTAAACCGAAGGGTTTTCATTATATATATATATATATATATATATATATATATATATATAAACTATATATACCAAAACACTTAAGAATGGGATTTTCTTAACGAAAATAAAACATAAAAACACCCTTACCTAGCTTAAGGAGGAAGCTCGAACCAGGGGAAGCTCGCTGGTTTTGCTGGAGAGGTTGAGAGGTGTTCGGGAGCAAGAGAAAGTCCGTGAGGGGGAGGGGTTATGTAGAGGATTTGGTGCACCTAAAGGTATTCAATCTAGAAGTTAGTCCAAGTTGCAGTGTCCTAGGAGGGTGGGGTGCGCAAAGGTCAAAAGAAAAAGTGGAGAAGGAGGTAATTGTGGCATCCTTGGGTGAACCAGTGTGCTGGTAGCGGGATCCCTATGTGAGGAAGGAGACGATGGAGATTGCGGGGCTTAAAAGGATTGACCATAAAGATTTATTGAGTATGGATCAGATGGTTGTGGTGATACACGGGCATCCTCGCGGCTTTTGATCGCACAAACGGTCAGGATTAAACGTGAGATGTATTGAACAAACTGGATCACGCGGTCCCGAAAATTGGTCGTCCCACATCGAAATGTAGCACGGGAGGGTTGCGGCTTATTACCCAGGGCGCGCTGCTCTCGATCTAATAACACAAACACACGCACATCGGGGCCTTATAAACGGGCCCCTGTGGGCCTTGGCCCAACCTCACGCACCGTGTGCCACGAGCCTTAGACACGGGCCCGCGCATGACATGGCCGATGCTCTGCTCTACTTATACGATGGGCCGTACCATGCGTGCACCACTCGGGAGCCTGTGACTCTGATGGTCGCTGCCTTAGGTGTCACTGGGACTCAGTCTCGGCATTGAAGGCTTGGCCCCAAGGGCTGCCCTCGGCTGGCCGGGTCCCTACTAATTTTTATTAAAAAATTATTTAGGTACATAAAAAGAATAAACTGTACAATAAACATGTAATCTAAATAGTATACTTCACTTCAAAATAGTATGAAACATGAATATTTATAAATTGAATTTTTATACAATATAATAAATACTTTTGACTTATAATTTCCAAATCTAAAATCCCATTCTAGATTATGTAAATTACCTTACTATTTCATATAACTCTTTTAAAAGATATATATTTCATAAATAATATACTAAAATTTTATAAATATTAGGAACTTATAACTTTTAAAATATAAAATCCAATTTATAACATACTCCACTATTTTATTTAAAAGATAAAAAAAATTCCTAATTAAAAATACCTAGTTTTAAAGTTTTAATAAAATATATCTTTCAATAATCATTAAAGGTATATGGTTATAAAATACCATTTAAACATGAATTTCAAAACATTTAGAAGGTGTTAAAATACTAGGTTTTCAACCATTTGGATTTTTTTAAATCAATTAGGTTCCTTTATAAGAGTAATATTTTATTTTAAAATTGTGATATTTGAAAATATAATTCAAATCATTTGAACATTTTAACATACTTGAAATACCATAAGGTTATAGAAAACAAGTTTTTATAAAAAGATAAAATTTAAAAACCCAATGGTCATATATATATAACGGTCACAGGGGCAATGGTCGGGTTGATCCTCTATAAAACCCCATCTTAGGGTGTCAAACTTAAAGTGATTAAAGAAGCATAAGGGGAAGGAGAATAAGAAGAACAAGAAGATGGTGCTTTCCATACCGTTGATACTCAACACGGTTTATATGGTCATGGTGGTGTTGCTCTTCATTTTCATTGACCCAAAGGATCTCCTTTATTTACCGTGTCTTGTTGTCTTTGTTGGGGGCCTTCCCGTAGTTCTGATGGGGTTTCTATTAGGCGTTTTTGGTTAGAAAGTTTCCTTGTGACATTGACAAATTGTAAACACTACGGTGTTCTTTTTTTATTAAGAAAAGTATTGTGTCTATTTTTGTTTTACTTGGTTGAATTCTAAAATAAAATAAAACCATATTATTACTTCCTCATGAGAAACAAGTATGTTCAGTTATTAAGGAATTCAAACAAAATAAAACATTAATGTATCAAAACAAGAGGTACAAGATCTCGGGGTGTTACAAAGAATAATCCACATTGAATTTATTTATTATATTTATTTACAAGTTTTGAAGTAAATACCTAGAAAATATTATATGAATGAATATTAGTTTAAAATATTCAAGGTTCGTTTAATATTTGCGAGAACTTCAAGTTGAGTTAATGTCTTAGGTATTATCATGTAATATATATTTATTATATTACAAGAAAGTGATAAAAATATAAATAATATTTATAACTTAGTATAGAAGTCATAATATCATTTATATAATGTGTAAAATTATTTGGGGGTTGGGGTTCCATTTTTTGGTATTTTTTTAACATGTTGTAAATAGGATAATAAGTTCTCACCAACATGTCTGTTCATGGAAAGCTCTTGATAGATTCTCTCTCCTCTCCTGCTTTCTAAAGAGAGAAGCTCTCGATCCAGGTGATTCATGTCAATATCTCTCTTATACATCACAAGTAAGGAGATGTGGTGATCCTTGGAGAGTCAAAGGCATCATCAGATCTCTGTTCCAGCACCCAGATTTCGATTATCGATGCTTCTGAAGATTTTTGAAGCGCATGTGGATGATCTAGAGGAATTCATCTTTGGATTCTTCAAGTATTTATTACCGAGGAAAAATAGTTAATGAACATGTGTCTTGAGATTGAACCAGGTATTTATGGTTTTATTTTTTGTGCTTAAAATTCCTCACACAAGATCCTCAGGAGGTAATCGGGTAGCGCTTCAACAATGACGACAAGCTCATGTCGATCATTGGTGGAAAAAATTAAAATTATCTCTTAAAAGTCAAGAAATTTTTTAATAAATTCTCAACTCATGTTTATATCACGATGATGTCATAAAAATTCTGATTTTCCTAAAAAAATGTATTTTTTACTATTCAAAAAAATAAACGTTTTCATAAAAATATCAAAACTTAACCTAAGATAATTTCAACGTGTTGAATACAAAAATGATGTCTTTTTTATCATGTCCAAATTCTAAAATTTAGAAAAAAAAATTTGAATAAAATCACAAAATACATGGGAAAACAATTAATTTAAAATAAAAACTATTTATCTTATTATGGATGGTTACATTTATATTTTTTATTATAAATTAATTATTATATGATTGATAATTATTTTTTATACATTTAAAACGTATAATTTTTATTAAATTATTCTTCTAAATGAAATTAACCTTTTAAATAAATAATTGGATAAATAGTTTTAGTACAACAGATTTTATCCATTATGGAATGTCAATGACCATTTTACTTTTCTAAAAACAACATTATCATGATTTAATAACCATTTTATTATCCATAAAATTCCATTATACTTGAATTAAAATTTTGATAAAAACATGTAAAGGAAACTACTTATGTCACGAACCAACCCACCAGGGCCCACCTGGCTGACAATAAGTTGAGTATAACTACCCCAAACCCATCTCTAATTAGCTAAGGGTTGGAGACCAGTGTTGAGTAGGCATGAAACTCACATGGGAGTCCTTAGATTATGGTACCTTTATGTAAACAAACTTCTCTAAGCCCATACAATGTTGAAATATAAAATCCAACTAATATCAAATGCATGGTTACATATAAATCTCACAATCAGAGTACAAAAAAGTACTGGAAGCAATAGAGTCCAAATACAATCCCACTAAAAACTATAAATAATTCCAACCTGATAGTAAGAGGGGAATAGAGTCAAATATGACTCCTAGTATGAATCAAAAACTATATAGACCAAATATAAGCTTCATCTGCTCCTGGTCCATTGAGAACCCCATCAGACTATTGGTCGTCTATATAAGACACAACATGTGTAGGTATAGCCCATGAAGTGGTGAGTATAACAATACACAATAGAACACCCCAAAATCACTAAGTGTAAACCATCAAGAGTAGTCATATCATCATAGGATATGTCAATCGTAATATGATACATACAATAAAACATACATATATACTCATAGTCGACACTAAGTCTCAGGGTAAGGTCACAACTGCATTACTAGCCTAAGACTTTTCTCAAGAGTCTGAAACCATACTCAATCGAGAGAAATCACTCTACGAGTTTGATAGTACTAATGGCGTCCATCTAAGATATCATTCTTGTCAGGTATCACCATAGAAAAGTACACATTGGAAGTCTAAAGAGATCAATACACATATGGGTATCACACCCATGTCCATGGGGTAATACCAACTAACCCAAACTAGATTAACTCTCTAAGTAGGGGATAAACACCCATGTGAAATTAGTCACAATGATTCTGAGAACCCCACCTAGGGAAAAATATGATAGAGGATATCATCATGGTCTATGGAAGAGATTCATACAACTCTATCTGAAAACTAATCCCTTAGAGAGGATCACAATCCTTTTTTCAGGACATAATACTATACTATACCCTCATAAGGATGGATCGAGGGAACGTACCCTTAAGGAAACTAGTCCACACCAAGGGGAACAAGGTCACCAGTTCATCTCTAAATAAATACACAATGTGTAATGGCAGTACATGGCATGTCACTTCGGAATCGGGTCTACCCATGTATCACAGCCTTCACCTATGTCTGTGCCCATGTACAACCGGTCGTGTCCGTGTACCTAGCCATGTTTGAGTACACGAATTAGCCTGTGTACTCTGGTAGTGTCATGTACTTGATCATGTCTATTTTCATGTATCCTATGAGATACATGTTGAGTCTTCAAGTCAGGGTCACATGTCATGTGACACGTGTCACATGGTGTGTGATACTTTTCTTCTCCTTGGAAACCCTAGCATCACTCCCAGAGCCCCACACGACATATATTATTGGATTACATTCCATGTATATTGGGATTTTCTAGAAACCATGGATCTGTTTCATGCATCATCTTCTGTTCCTCTGACCTCTAATCAATCCATGAATCATTTTGGTAAATAAATATTAGGTCTAGATGAGCCTTTCTATCACCGTTCACCAAAATCTGGCTGTCTAATTCACATGGGAAACCATATATCACGTCTCCCATTACTGCATGTCAAAACCTACATGAAGAACTCCAATTTGGTCCCAATCCATCATCATAGCTCGATCCCAACAACAAACTGAACCAGGATCTATGGTATCAATATGTTGTGCTAAGAAATAGGAGTGCAATAATTGATTATTAGGTATTTGTCGAACCATCATCCAAAACAAACATTGGTGAAAAACAAACAAAGAATGGGGGAGTAAATGAACAAAACAATAACATGAGGAATAGAACTCGGTCGATGTTCATGCCAGCCATGATTTATTTCTGTTAGAATGAATAAAGAAGAGATACAAATCAAACAATATAAGAAATCTCCAAATTACCAGCATAATAATCTCATACCTGTAATACGATTGATCCATGAATCAATCTGTTAGTTGAATGATTCATGTTCATCCTAAGATAATAAAAAAGGATAAATCCACATAAAAAATGTCCTATATCATGAATGGAT
This sequence comes from Viscum album, assembly GCA_963277665.1. Lineage (NCBI taxonomy): Eukaryota > Viridiplantae > Streptophyta > Magnoliopsida > Santalales > Viscaceae > Viscum > Viscum album. The sequence continues at coordinate 891,442,599 of OY728142.1, forward strand.
CAATCATTGACAAATAATGATTTGAGGAATTTTCAATTATGAGATCCACAAGTTCCATTGGCACACTGATCGCTAAAGATCAATCCATCGATGTTCGTCCATGGAAGCTCCTCCACTAACTCCTCTCTTAAATTTCAAGGTTATGAGGCCAACCCTGAACTTTGGTTATATCTAGTTTTATATAAAAGTTTATTATTTCTTTGTGCCATATCAAATAAAGATTAATTGATTAATTAATTATTTATGCCCAAAATGACTTTTTCACAAATGCTCAATGTCGACAATGATTATGTTGTGCCTAGGGTAAAGAATGCACTCTGAACTCAACGGTAGTTTAATATTTCTGATCTGAGACTCTATTCAATATGTATTCCACTTTTTTAGGAAAACTACTCATGTTTGATATTAATATATTTAATATTTTTCAAATATCAATTCTGACATCACTGGGCCTCGAAATCTCACATTATCTCAGCACCTATATCTGAAAATATTTCTAGATATATTTCAAAGATTTATATAGAAAAAACCAATACATTACATTCTCTATAACTTAGGGATTTTTGTCTTGAAAAGAAAAAAATGACTACTTGAAAATGTGTGGGTATTGAGCTCACATCTGGGTCTCCTGCTCCCATGTTCTCTCTTGAAGATTCACATGTTTCCATCAAACACACACTAAAGGAATCATTCACCCATAGAATATTTTCTCCTACCAATCCTCGATCTCCACTGGTTACTCTTCAAAGGTATCTTCATCATCGATGTCCAGCTCTCCCCAGTTGATAACATGCAATGGGTCATACATATATTTCCTCAGCTGCGATACGTGGAAGATGTCATGTACCCGGTCTAACTATGGAGGTAGATCCAAGTGGTATGCCACCTCACTAACTCTATGCAGTGTCTATAAAGGGATAATGAATCTTGGATACATCTTATCACCCTGGACAAATCTCAATAATCTACATTGAGGTGAGACCTTCAGAAACACATGGTCTCCCTCCTCAAATTCCAAAGGCCTCTTTTTTTCGGTCCAAAAATGATTTATAATGGATATGTGCAGTCCTCATCTGCTCCTAGATGATCTTCACCTTCTGTATCGTAGATCGCACCAACTCTAGGCTTATGAGTACTAACTTTCTTGGATTAATCCAACAAAATGGTGACCTACAGGGTCTCTCGTAAAAGGCCCCAAATGGATCCATATCTATTTTGAAATGATAGTTGTTATTTTATGAAAACTCCACTAAGAGTAGGTGATCCTCTCAACTATGGATGAAGTTCAACATGCAAGCTCGTAGCATGTCCTTCAGATCCTGAATGGTCTGCTCAGTACGATCTTCATTCTAGATGTGAAATTTTTTGCTCAAATGTAACTAATTCTTAAAGGCCTCCTTCAATCCTCTCCATAATCACGATGTGAAGTGAGCATCATGGACTGAAAGGATCATTAAGGGAACTATATGGAGTAATACTATCTCCTGTATGTAAAGACATCTCAAACTCTCTACTGAACTCTGCTCTCAAATATCTAGAAAGTGGTCCAACTTGGTGAGTTGTTCTATGATAACCTAGATGGAACCATGTCCTCTAGACATACATGGTAACCCCAACATGAATTATATAGATATTTCATCACACTTCCACTTTGTAGACTTAATAGGTTGAGATAAACCTGCTAGAACTTGGTTCTTAGCCTTCACCTTCTGATAAGTGAGGCGTCGAGAGACAAAATTTGTTACATCATTCTTCATGCCTGGCCACCAAATCTAACCTCATAGGTCCTGGTACATCTTCGCCACACCAGGATGTATAGCCAAAGGGAATGTATGAAACTCCCTCATCACCTCCTTCCATAATATCACTAGTATTATCGCTCTTCCTCTAAAAAGGATAACATTATCCCCACCTTTAGAAAATCCATCAAGAGTACGTCTAGTGGATATCTAATTATGTAAGGTCTCACAGTCGATATCTCCTTGCTGATTTTCCCTAATGTGCTATAAAAATTGTGGGGTAATAACCATAGACTAAATATATGAAGCATCATCATTTTACACTAAGGAAAACTGTAATGAGGCTAACTGCTTTGACACCTCACGAAACAACTGAGAGCAAGATCTCCTACTAAGAGAATCTTTCACCATGTTCCCCTTCCCAATAGTATAGACTATATAAAATTCATATTCTTTGAGGAACTATAGTCATCACCTTTTTCTCAAGTTATGATCCTTCCGATAGAAGATATATTTGAGACTCTTGTGGTCAGAGTATATGATACACCACTCACCCATAAGGTAGTGTCTCAAAATCTTCAGGGAAAAGACTACCTCTTCCAACTCAAGATCGTGGGTGGCATAGTTCTTCAAATGTGGTCTCAAATGCTGAGAATAAATACAATCATAGCCTTTCACTTCATCAGTGCACAACCAAGTATGGTTCCTAAAGTATCAAATAACACTACATACTCAACACCCTCCTCTAGAAATCTCAAGATGGGGGTGCTCATCAATCTATGCTTCATCTTCTAAAAATTCAACTCATAATGTACTCAATCATACATTTCTGTGGTAATTAGGATCCCAAGATTAGGTATGGTGGAAGATGGAGTCTCAGTCCAGGATGTGAAATTTCGTGTATAGTAATCACCTCGTACCATCTGTATCCCCGTCCTCTTACACTCTTCAACTTGTCAAAAGGGATATACAATGGGGAATCCCTCCTAGAGTAATTATCTTTTCTTTCTTATAGGGAAAATCCTTCCTTCCAAACCCTTTTCCTCATCCTCCAATGAATGAAATAGATTATAAAAAATGAAATATCTTCCACTTCCTCTTATTTCTCACACCAAGCATGACTCAAGTGGTCTTAGAGGTTAGTGGTGATCATGTGATCAGCATGATCAGATATCCACAAATGGTCCTCCTCTATAGGTGTAATCCCTAACTCTTCTAAACAACATGGGATTTTATTCCTATCCAAATGAGATATATAGTCATCTTCCCTCAGGTTCAAACCTAACACACCAAACTCACCCTAATCTTCTTAGGGCCATATTCCTGGTATGGCCATATCCAACCCAGAGGGCCATATCCTTTTTGAGTCCCTTCTATTACTATCCAAATTGGGCTATATTTCTAGTAAGATCATTCCCCCCACATAGGTGATTATATCCCTTCCATCTTCCTCGATCCATTTCGATGTAAGTCCCACACCATCCATGACTAAGACCCTTTTTCTTAGATTTCCTTTCCACATTACAGTAAACTATATGGTTTGGTCCTTGTTACATGACCATAAAAGGTATGATGTGTTTTGTTAAGTGGCATAGAACTATATGGGTTCTGATTCCTCTCATGAGGATATGTAGGAAGCCCCTACCATGGGTCTAATACCAATATCAAAACAACTCTCATATCCCAAGATGATTATAAATTACAAAGTTCCAAACAACATGGATTTAAACCAGTGTCACAGAATAATAAATATCTCCACTGATGGAGACCCTCAAATACCTATAAATGGTTTACCATCAACACATGTACCTAACTGATTGTTAATACATAGGGGTGACTAGTTTTTTATTTTTAATTTAAAATGGATTTATGAATTGTTGGAACCAAGGTTTTTTATTGGTAATAATGTATCATGGTTTGTTTTTGTTGTCAATCTGCACGTGGATGACTAGGTAGTTTGCAAGGAATGTGGTCATACAATTGAGGATGAAATTAGTATTGAAGGTGGCGTTGTTTCTTAGTGCTTACCAAATTTTTGGGCCTCAAAATCAGGAGTTTGATGTTAGAAAAAGAAGTTTTTTAAATTATGAGTGAATGGTATGTGACGTGGAAAATAAAATTGGAAAAATAAGGAAATCACATACCTCGGAACATGGACCGCGTACCATGTTCTGAGAATGGTTCGCGACCATGTACTAGGTAGTGGGAACGGTACACAGAGTGGTATGAAAAGTAGTTTGTGGAACCGAAAATGGTTTTTAGCGATGGTTCGTGGTGAAGTCATGTGGTACACAAAATGCTAGAGGTTTGCGAGATTGATGTGGTTCACGGGATAGGATCGGTACGTGGTTGAGGATTTACCAAAATCAAATATTTTTTAAATCTTGGATTAATAGATTTTTCAAATCCATTAGTGTCTATATAAGGAGTAGTAATCCCCTTCATTAAGAAGATGGAACAGAGATTAAAATTTCAGGAAGAAATCTGGTGAAGTCTAAAGTGGTTCGCGAAGGAGAAGATGGTACGTAGAGAGAACCATCCGCATAAGGAAAAATAGTCCGTGAAAGAGAGTGTAGTTTGCAGAGGAAGCTCTCACAGTATGTGGAAGAGAAAGGCAGTACACAGATCAGGGTGGTACATGGAGAAGCTAAGCAGTATGTGGAGTAAGGGAGTATGCGGAGTAAGGAAACTCGTGGAGTAGTTGGATGGTACGCGGAAACAGTAGTGGTACATAGAGGAGGTGATCTGCGAACCATAACCAATACTCAGTATGCGGATAAGGTAAAGTGGTCCGCGAAATACCCAAGAAAGCCTAAAAATTGACCAAATAAGTTTGCGAAATTAATTTCTATAACCTATCAGTGTGCGGGAAAGTAAATTACATCTGTGGGTGAAAACAAGACTTCAACAAAACATCCATTTATAGTTGAGGATGCATGATTTAATGATAAACCATTAAAGCGACCTTTAAGTCGATAAAATGAGTGAATATTCTTACAACGCAGTGAGAAAAGGGGATTCATTGAAAGTGATCTGAGGGACGCGGTGTGCTATCCCCAAAATCTTTTAAAGACAGTGCGCTTGGCACAGAATGACTATGCTAGACTCTTTTAATCCACAACTTGTGAAGATTAGTGGTTTTTGGTACAACCGGCACACTGTCTTCATATACACCTTGGAAGTATCCCTTAGTGGTGAACTAAGTAAAATCATTGTGTCATTTCTTTGCATGTGATTGGTTGTTTTCTGCACTTCCTCTTCAAACAGGTCTAATAGGTTCCTACCAACGTGGGAACAAGATCCATCCATTTAAAATAAAAAGTTGACACCTTGATTCACCCCTCCCCTTTCAAGGTGTTATGAGGTCCTTCATGAATATGTATTAAATTTGTAAGAGAGTCTCAAAGTAGGAAATAATTCTCACAAAATGGTGTGATGAGCCTGACCTCCCATCCTCTCATCCAATTTGAGTTCTTTATCATTATTGGACAAGTCCCCAATGACTTCTTGACTTTGAAAAGTATGTCAATGATCCAACATGGATATGAGAGTCATTTTGTGTTTCCAGTTCCAAGAATAAGCCATATTATAAATTGACCCACAATGAAAATGGGTGTGAAACAATGCTATACTATATGACAGATCATTTAGACTCAGGGTTGCATGTATCACAAGATATTAAAGAAATTAAATTTTTTTGAAGAGAAATATATCATAAAATATTAAGGTGTTACATTTTACTCCCCTTAAAATGAATTTTTACCTTAAAATTACTTCACTCTAATATAAAAAAATGATGATATCTTTGTTTCATCACATCCTCAAGTTCTTATGTAGCTTCCTAAAATTTCTCATTCCTCTATAGAACTTTAACCAAGTGAGTAGTCTTGTATCATATCACCTTATCTCTATGATCAAAGATTTATACAAGTTATTATTTATAGTAAGGATCATTCTCCAGTGGTACAACCTCTAATTTTAATACATGTGAAAGATCAGGTATGTACTTTTGGGGGAGAGATACATGGTACACATCGTGAACTTAAGAGAGGTTTGGTGGAAGCACCAAGTGATAAGCTATTGTACCCACTCAATCAAGAAACTTGAAGTGACCAATATACCTAGGGATCAACTTTCCATTATTCCTAAATCTCATAACCTTCTTCAATGGATAAATTCATAAGAATACCTTTTCACCAACTTTTAATTCCATATTTCACCGATGATTGTTAGCATAACTTTTCTATTGAATATGAGATGCCTTAATATGTTTCTAAATGGTTCTCAATTTCTCTACCATTTACTCAGTTAGCTCAGGTCCCAATATATTTTTTCCTATAACTTCATCCCAACACATTGGAGTTCTACCATTATTTACATATAGGTATTCATAAGGAACCATATGAATGCTCAAGTGAAAGATATTATTTTAAGAAAACTTGACCAGAGAAAGGTGTTGATCCCATCCACATTTGAAATCCATAAACTAAGATCTTAGTATATCCTACAAGGTTTGAATGGTCCTCTCAAACTGACCATCTATATGAGAATGATAATAAGCACTGAAACACAACTCTGAATCAAGAGCTTGTTGAATACTTAACCAAAACATTGGGGTAAACCTTAGATCTTGATCAAATAAATAGAATGTGTTTCTCCATGAAATATTATTACTTTCTTAATAAATACTCTAGAAAGAGGATCAAGATAGAAATATTCTCTGGTAACAATAGAGTGTTCTGAATTCGTAAGGATATCAACTACAACCCAAATAGAATTATGGACTTTAGATGTTTTTGGGGGTCCAATTACAAAATATATGGTGATGTTTTCCAATTTCTATTTTGGTATGGGTAACGGTTGTAATATCCCATTAGAGTTGTATCTCTCAGCCTTAGCTTTTTGACATCCCAAGAACTGAGATACTTACTCCATAGTATCTCTCTTCATGTTGTACCACTAGAATTACTTTTTTAAATATCTATAAATCATCGTAATTCTTGGATGAATAGAGAATGATGAACTATGAGCCTCGTCTAATTGATCCTTATTCAAGTATAGTATTGACATGACACATACATGGTTATTAAACATTAATATTCTATCACAATCAAGGTTTAACTTATGTACATTTCTTACCTTCCTCTATAACTCTACATCTCCCTTTTCTACTTTAATCTTTACTTGGATAGATGGATGAACACTCGTTTGAGTAAGATAAGATTTATCCCCTTCCTTCAATATTTCAAAATACATTCTTTACAAATCCAAAAATATTGGATCTTTTGTGATCCTCATCATAGATAAGATTTCACGATCCTTTTAACTCAAAGCATCAACCAACTTGTTTGTTTTCCCATGGTGGTAATGTATTGAGAAGTCATAATATTTAATCAACTCCAAACATCTTCTCTGGCGCATATTTATATCTTTTTGAGTGAATATATACATTAAAATTTTATGATCAATATATATGTCACACCTTTCTCTATATAGATAACTCTACTATATCTTTAATGAAAAGAATATAATTGTTAATTCCAAATCATAATATGGATAATTTTTCACATGAAGATTCAATTATCATAAGGCATAAGCTAAAACCATATCATTTTTCATGTGGATGAATTCCAGTCCCTTATTGGAAGAATCACTATAGATTATAAACCTTTATCAACTTTAGGGTAGTGTAAGCACAGGTTCACTAACTAACCTTCACTTCAATTCATTGAAATTTTCTTCACATTCATTTTTTAAAAGGAACTTGGCTCTCTTCCTAGTTAACTTGGTGAGTGTATTAGATAACCATGAGAAATTTTCAAAAAAAATTCAATAATATCCATCCAAACCAAGAAAACTATGGATCTCATTCATAGTGGTTGGTCTAGTCCAATGTTCAATAATCTCCATCTTTTATGGATCCAAAAATATACCCTCGATTGAGATTATATGACCCAAAAATGAAAATTTTTATATAAAAAATCCAAACTTGGTAAATTTTTCATATATCTTCTCCTTCATAAGGGTCTTCAGTAAAATCTGCATGTGGTCTTCTTATACTTCCTTGCATTTTGAATATAAAATAATATCATCTATAAATACTACCACAAACTAATGAAGTTCTGACCACATTATCGTGACACGTCAAATTGATTATGTTTTTAAGGTTTATTTATAGTTTATGGAAGACCCTAGGTCATCTCTCATGGACCATTGGTGGATTATAGAGTGTATTTTTAATAAAGATTACTAAAAGAGAGGGATGATTTTGAAAACAGTTTTAAGAAAATAACTTAACTTAAAGAGTTTAATAGTTGATAGAATAAGGTGGAGGATTAAGAATTATGAGATAAGGAGATCACTTCAAGTTTACTACACATCTTGGATAGTTCATTGTTCTGAAAATTTCACATGGTTTTGTTTAATTCTTTGGTTGAGGGTTGTCAAGATCTTGATTCCGCTCTTGCCTCTCTAAATGTTGCACAAAGTACCAACCCTTGACACAACAATCCTGTTGTCAAGGTTTGGACTTCAAAAACATATTAAAGGCTACCAAAGAATACTAATATCTTTTTTATGTGTGAGATAAATAGGATCCTTGTGTTGCCCAATCAGAACAACTCAAGTTTCCCACTTGAAATTTCAACCCAATCAGTGTTGAAATGAAAAGTGGTTCACTAAATTAAACCCAAGAAATGAACTCAGAAGAGAAGCATGATTAGATAAAACATAAGTGAAATAATCCACACACAAATTACACAAAACTAGTAGAGTATCAAGTGCCAGAACTCCCTCCCAAGTATGTGCAGCTCCCTTGAAATGATCGTCCACTGTTTAGCTCGCCATCGAGAGGAGGAGGAGGCTCAGGTGGAACTCCCTATTCATCCTTGATTCTCCTATGAAGATAGGGGCCTCCAGAACTACTTGTTTGATGAGAGGACTCCTTTGGGTCTCCAAAATACCAGAGCTTTTCCTCCTGACCGAACTTTCAAATGAGGATCCCAAGGTTCCATTTTATAGGGAAATGGGAAGGTGGTTTTGAGCACAAAGAATTATTAAAACCACTTGTCATAGGTGTTTAGACCTCTATAAAGAATTATCTAGATTTGTATAAAATAAAAAAGTTGTAGAACAACCTATTTTATATCTCCACCGAAAGTTTGGATCACTTTGGACACTTATAGCCCGAGATATGGACAGATTATAACACGCCACTTTTGAATCCGTGCAGATTTGGTGTGCTGGATAGATCAGGTTGGAAAGGCCATTATATGGCCTAATGAGTCTTGTGTTTCTTCATATTAAATGTATCCCGATGAGTTTCGGACCAGAAAACAAAATTTCATCCCAATTGGATGAACGGTCTAGTATCAGTGTGCGGATTAACCCACTGGTGTGGTTGGATCCTACACAGTTTGGCCCATTTTTCTTGGACATCATCATGGGCCCTCCAAATCACCTTCACCTTCAATAAAATTTTCAAAACAAGTAACATTGGACTTTTTAATATCAATAAACACAAAATAAGTGATTCAAACATGGAATTCATTTTTTTATTATTTTTGAATTTACAATACAAATTTAGTTTAATATAATGGTGTAAGGGTGAAAATGACACAGTGAATCGTGGTATGATCAAGGTCATATCTAATGAATGTATTCATTAAATCTAGGAATATAGTGGGGGAATTAGTAAGACCAAATGGAATCACTATAAATTCATAGTTTCCATACCATTTATGGAATTCTATATTGGGTATATCCTACTTCGTGACCCTCAATTGATGATATTTAGAATGAAGTTATATCTTGTAAAAGTATTGATGTCCATGTAGTTAATCAAACAAGTCATCAATAAGGGGCAGAGGATACTTGTTCTTGATTGTGATCTTGTTCAGTTCCTGATCATCAATACAAATTTTAATTAATTCTTATTTATTCTTAAAAAAAAGAACAATTTCACCCCAAGGTGATTCACTTGGATGAATGAATCCCTTGTCATAATTCTCCTTGATTTTATTCTTCATTTCCTACAACTCAATAGGGTATATTCTATATGGGGTATTTGAAATAGGTATAACACCATGTATGAGTTCTATTAAAAACTCAACTTCATGATTTAGTGGAATATTAGAAAACTCTTATGGAAATACATCAACACACTATCATACAATAGTAAAATATTTGATGTTGAGTTTTTCTCCAACCATTTGAGATAAAAACCCATTTTGAATAGGAATCAAGACCCATATAATGGATTTAATTTCCATTGGAAGTTCATATTTATCATTGAACAAATTTATGACATTATGTTGGTTCATAATATCAAATGTGACTTCCCTTCCACAACAATTGATATGATATTTATGTAATAAAATCCAATATATTTCTAAGATAACATCAAATTCAACTACAGGGAGAATAATGAGATTTTTAGGAAGTACATTCCCACAAACATTAATTGTAAAAGAATCATATACTTGAGAAGTGATCATCATACCATTTTTGGTTTTCACTGCTAATTAAACATATAATTTTTGAATTGGTATTGTGATTCCCTTATAAAATTATTCATATATAAAAGAGTGGGTAGATCTAGAATCAAATAATACGCTATCATTTCTAGAGTGGATGGTATGTGTACCTTTCAGTACTTCATTATCCACATCAAAAATAGTGATTACATGAAATTTCCCTTTTTTCTAGGCTCAAGAGGTTGGTGGTGTCGATAATAATCATTAACCTTTGTATTTGAGAACTAGTTAACATAATTCCCATACTCCTTGCATTTGATACACTAGAGTGTGGGTTCTGTATTATATGGTTCTTTTTTCTCCATCATTATATAACTTCTTATTCCCATCACTTTGGTATTTTATTTCCTGATGACCTTTCTTTCCACACTAAAAAAATTTACCAATCCCCTTACGACAATTTCCTCCATGTTTCCTTCCACACGTGAGCATAAAAGAAAGCTCGTCTTCTTCTCTCTATGGTTTTTATAATTTTCTTTGAATTATATCTATCTTCTATTATAAAAACTATTATATTCATGGGTAACTCCAATATCCATCTCCACCATGATATCATATCAAAGGATTCTTTCATAGTTAAAAAATTCCCTTATGGATAACTTCCTTCAAAGAATTGGTTTTAAGACACTGAAGAGTTTATCAACCTTACTTTTAGTATGGATGATAATACCATAATCATACCACACAAGTCTTTTAAAATTTTTCTCCTAGGTATTAATGGATTAATCATCCTTCTACTTTATCTCAAATAATTCCTTCTCTATTTTTGTGAAAAAATATGAGGAAATTACATATTGGAAAATAATATCCTAAATTAATCTCACTCTATGGAGTAAATTTCTTCTTGTTTCCCCATGTTCTAGATAATAATACACCATTGATCTATTTTCCATTATAAATGATAAATAGTTAAAATAAAATTTTCATGTTTAAAACATTGGAGAATGGAGAATATCTTTTCAATGGTACTGATCCATTTCTTGACAACTTATAGATCATTGTCTCACTAAAAAAAGTTGGATCCTGACTCATGAAGGACTAAAAATAATGATGTTCCATCCTTTTATTATTTGAAAGCTCATCCTGATTCATTTCTTGAGAAAATTTTGTAATAATAACAATAATATTTTTCATTCCATCTTCAATAACATTTGGTTTATAAGGAGAAAAATCATTGAATTTTCTATGAAATTCATCATTTACATGATTATTTTGGGTTCCATCCATTGACTAAAACCAAAAAACATAGTATAGGAAACAATAATCTTATTGGGAAACCAAATAATTGAGAAAAATTGTTAATAGGATGTTTAAATCATGAAAATTATTTTCAATCTATGAAACCTTAGGTTTAACCTATATTTTCCATGATCATCATCTATTTAAATCCTTTATAATGGTTCATAAAAAAATATGAATTAATCTAAGCATATCCCCCAATAGTATTAAACTAGTTTCCCAATGAGGGTGCACTATTTATGCACTATAATGATGGCCGATATATACTTGACTAAATATTTTCAGGGTTATTACCCTAATATTCATCTATTCCAAAATTACAACCACTTGTAGTATCTAAATAGAGATGTTTTTATAGGAAAACCACACTCCTTTATTTACCATGTATTAGGATCTTCTTATATACATAGGATTATACTAAGGGTTATCACTAAATTTTTCTCATCCTAGTTTCCAAAGGTAACTAAACCTTTCTCTGATACTAACTATATAAACCCATACTTTTCATTCATAAATATCACATCTTATTAGATGAATATTAAATACATAACATTATGAACCAAGATAAAATCAAATAGGTTTAGTGTCTTTGGAAACTCAGATACATAAAAAACTTGTTTATAACATATCTATATCATATCCTACTGAGTTATTTATAATGATCACCCTTATTAAACATATCATACTTAAAATATTTCCTCATAATCTAGTGAAAGGAAGCATAAGAAAGGGTGAGCTTAGAAACTCAGTAAGGGTAATCAAGAGAGATATCTATTATAAAAAAAATCCTAACATGAGCATGAGGTTATGAGAACATGAGATAAAAATTTGAAAATCGTACCCATAATATCATAGATCAAAATATTGAATCATAGAATAAATTTGGGTAGTTCATAAGACATAAATCATTAAGTAATCAAATAATATAAACCATGGGATCATAATATTGGCATAATAATTAAGTTGTTGTCATACACATAAGCCTGGAAAATAATTTTCTTAGTCAAGGATCACTTCCAAGACTATCATAGTGGATTGGGATCACTACTCATTCCATCATATCCTTGGTCAAGGTTCACTCCCAACACTATCATAGTGGACCGAGTCCCTTACCGAACAGGGTTCACTCCCTATTCCAGTATTTATTATCTCATTACATATCTATCTTTTCCCAATGAATTGGAGGTCTATATAATTCTAGGCCCACCAATCACATAATGAAAATCATATATATGTGTTCAACTATATCATAAAACATTCATCATTTCATAAACCTTAGAAATTAAATGAGTTTCACAAACATTTCATCATTTCATTGTAGCATAACCCATGTAAAAGAAACGAGTTTCAAAAAGGTTTCATTATAATTTAATTAACTTGTGGGAAAAAATGGGTTTATTAGGATCATTCTTAAATCTTAATCCATCCAAATAATGAATGTGGATGGTATCATTGGATTATATCCCTAGTAAATCATAAGTAACATCAAATTATGTTATCATAGATGAAAAAACCCTTTAAAAGATCACTGGAACATTTCTTTAGGAAAATAACTTTTTTAGTTTGAAATCACTTAATTAAAATCTAATTTTTTTGAAAATATCAAGGAAAATATTTTCTTTGAAAATAAACTTGGAAACTTTTAAAGTAATCTTAAAATCATTGAGTGGTTGTAACAACAGGAAATTTTATCCATGTCGTGTATGTTAAAATAAATATTTCAGTAAAAAGTTAAAAGTATATCATTTTAAAAACAACAAGAAGATTCATTTTAAACTATTTTGTAAAAATTAAACCATGGTTAAAAATAACTTTCAAAAATAATAGTAAAATATTGAAAATATTCTTGAAAACAATTTTAGAAAACATAGATATCGAAGAAAAATGATTTTCGACTGAAGAGAGAAATAAAATCAATTTTCTATAAAAATATTATTTCAGCCTCTTGAGTTATTAAAGAGATTAAAATGAAAGGAAAACATTTAATATCCATAAATAAATATAGGAGAATAAAATTCATGGTATTCTTGATATATAGGTCATAAAATTTCATCATCAGAAACATAATCATAAACAATCTTGATAAACAATTGGATTCTAACATAAAACCATTACCTCGAGTTTGAATTTCTTAAAAAGCACTTTAAAATCATATATAATAAATTTAAATTTATTATAATTACATTATATAGTAATTTTAATACTTATAATATCATATATTATCCACTTAAAACATTTTATCATCCATTAATTAATAATTCCTTATTAAAATCATCATTTCTGGGTGTTAATTGTTTTTTTATGAGAATTTTGGTTCGGTAGTTTCGGTCCTTATACTTTGATCATGGATTTATCATCTTCAAAATTTTAATCATGATATAAATATCATATATATTCATTATATATATATTTAGAGTAATCCATAAAGGATGGAGATGTAAAAATTAATTACGCCCTTCATGGAGACAGTAAGCTGTATGTACGCATAAATGTCATTTTCACTTATAGATGGATGGAGTGAAAGAAAAGTGAATAATAATTAAAATTTATATAATAATTAATATTTCATATATATCTTATATATTAATTAAATATTTCCTTATTACCATTCATTTAAATCAAAAATGAAAAATGAATCGCATCGCTTCGTGGAGGTGGTAGTCTAAACCTATGCACGATTGATCTTATCCTTTTCCAAAGGATTTTAAGGTAAAAAGGAATATATAATATTATAATTATATAAGGATATTTAAATCATAAATATCATATATAACATTAACCACATCAAAATAACCATCCATGAAATATGGTGATGGAAAATGAATTGTAACACAACATGGAGGCGGTAGTCCATTTGATGGAATATATGGTGGATATTGGTGGTTACATAATCATAATAACATATAAGTATATTAAGGACAATTTTTTTATTTTATGATAAATACAACACATTTTTATGAGGTATAATAAAAAATAAATTGAAAGTGGTCGGGTAAGATAATTACCTCTTCTTCAGTATTTCTCTTTTAGATCCTTTCTTACGAACCCTTAAAATGGTATTTTAAGAAGAACAGAACCTATAATTCATGTTTATATGATTTTAATAGATAATTGGGTTGGTTTTTTTGAGATATAGGGATCAAAGTGTTATAAATAAGAGAATGGTTGGGTATCCTTTTATAAGTGGGGGAGAGGACATACTTAGAATGTCTTAAAATAATAAAGTATAATAAAAACAAAATGATTCAAAATGGTCATATATTAGAATTTTTGTACAATATTATGTCTAAATATGGACACAAAATAGGATTTAGATAAGTTTAATTGGAAAAAATACATGTATATTTTGGTTTAACCCCCCCCCCCCCCCCCCCCCGGTAAACTCATTTTAACCATTACCATGGTGACAAGTTTTTACTATTTTTACTATTTATCATGAACAAAAATGAAATTGGGATCATTAAAAAATTTGAACATTATTATTATAAATATAGAATATATTTTATCAAATTAAATCTCTAAAATTTGTAGAAATTACTTTTAAAATAAACTTATAAAACATGATGAAAAATAATTTTCAAGGAGAAATGTTTTCTTATGTATAGAAAATTTTTATACTAAAATCCAAATAAAATTAATTAAAATGAAATTAATTGAATTATTACTAATATAAATGAACACATTTTTATTTTAAAACCATTTTAAAAAAAAATTAACTTTTAAAATTCCTGAATAGAAAAGACGGTTTTCAATAAAAATCATTATTTTTCACTATTCATTGAAAAATGAATCCTTTCATAAAATTATCAAAAATTTAATCTAAGATAATTTTGACGTGATGATTTTAAAAATGGATTTAATTTTTTCAAATAAATTTTCTAAAATTTGAAAAAAATTAATTATATTATTTTCTCATAAAAAGTAATAAAATCATTTTTGAGGAATAATGTATTTTTAAAGCATATAAATACTTTACTAAAAATTGAGTAATTATTTATCTATATATTTTCATTATATAAAACGTTTATATATATTTTTAAAATGTGTTTATTCTTATTATTACCTTAAATTTAATGACTAGGTTATAATGGTATATTATATTACGGTTCATTTAGACTTGGGGGTGCATGTATCACCAACTATAGAATAAATTAAATTTATTTGAAGAGAAATATATCATTAGATATTAAGGTGTTATAATATATAACTAATCTTCTAGGAAAACTTAATTATGCTGAAAAATAAAGGAAGTTGATGAAAAGAAAGGAATGAATAAAAACATTTTAGTTGAGGTTTCTCTAAAATCTTGGAGGATAAGTAAACCATGGATACTTGATAACATTTAATCCTCTCATATAACAAGTGATACAAAAATCTTGAAGGTCATTAAAGAACATGATGATGGAAATTTAATTTTGATAATGATATAACTTTAAAAATTTAATGAATTGGTACATTTGAAATTGATGCTCAGAAACTAAAATTCAAAGATGTTTTGTTTATTAAGGGGATTATACACAAATTACTTAGTAGAATCCAACTTTATAATTATGTTAATGAAGTTGTCTTCAATAAAAACTCTTATATAATTAAGTGCTCAAAATATAGAATAATTTTCACTAGTTAGAAAGAACCTATGGTAAATTATTCCAAATTTTCAACCCAAGTAACTCGTTTTATCTGAGTGATAAAGATGGAAAAAAATTATGGCATAAAATACTTTTCCATATTGGTAAAATAAATTTGAGTAAAATATCAAAGGAAGATGGGGTGAGAACATACCCCATCTTAAAATAGAAATATTTATTATCTATGAAACATTTCATTAGGGTAATATGGTGCATGGAAGTCAAAAAAGTGTAGAAATTCAATCCACCAGAATATTTGAACTTATACACGCTTATTTATGTGATCTAAAAAGACATCAATACACTAAGTTTTGTGTTTTATTTATCACTTTGATTAATTATTTCACTAAGTTGATTAATTTTGTTTTCATAAAACATAAATCTATTGATGTGAATATATTCAAAATATTCATAAGGGAAGTTGAGAAATAATTAGTATTACATATTTTGAAGTTTAGAATATACAAGGGAGGGGGTTCACTAGTAATTCATTTGAATACTATATTTCTAAGAATGGTATTAAAAATAAATATACTTCTCCTTACACTCCCTAGTAGAATCTATTTTCATAAAGAAATAATAAAAGATTTGTTGAAATATAAAGAACTATGCTTATTGAATACAAAATTTTAAAATTATTCTTGAGAGAAGCTGTAAGTACATTTATGCTATTCAAATAGAGTTTTTTTAAGGATTTAATCAAATATTAATCCTTATTAGATGTGGTATAGGAAGAAACTTTTAGTAAAATAATTCAATGTTTTTAGGAATCCATGTTTAATAATAATAAAAAATATATATTTTAATATATTTGATGAAAAAGATGAGGAATAAGTATTCATAAGATATTAATCCAACAGAAAAAGTTACAGGTCATTCAATAAATATCTACACAAGTTGGTAGATTACTATTACATGAAATTCATAGAAAATAAATCTAATTTGAAAAGGTAAAGTGAATAATATTTTGAATAACTAATGTATGATAACATGCATAATTCTGAAAAAGTCAGTAAAAATGTAAGATGGTTATAAACCTAATCATGTTCATTCCTATTATAATCATTCAAGTGATGAGAAAATTGTTTCTAAGAGTAAAAATATAAAAATTTTAAAGTTACAAAATCATGTTGAACCTGCTAAATTTATTAGAAGTCAAAAACCTCCAATGTAAACAAGAAGAAATTTGATACTTGAAAATCAAACAACTCTTATTTCATATGTGGAACTAAAATCCATTACAAATTTCATTGAGCACAAGGAGTAGTTAAATACAATGAATTGAGAGTTAGAACATATTGAGAAAAATGAAACTTGGAATATTGTTCCTATAATGAAACAAAAAATGTTATAGGGATCAAGTGGGTATTTAGAAATAAACACAATTAAAAAGGTGAGATCTCAAGGAATAATGCTATATTGGTTTATAAAGGTTACTCATGGATGGATGGTGTAGACTTTGAAGAAACATTTTCACCCATTTCAATATTTAAATCTATTAGAATATTTCTTGCCAAATCATAGGCACTAAAAAGTTTATCAGATGGATTTGAAGTCTATTTTCTTATATACGAAACTTGAGGAAGAAATATTTAACAAATAACTTGAAGGTTTTATCCATGATAGTGATGGAACCATGGGGTGGAAGTTGAATAAATCCTTATGTGGGTTGAATCAAGCCACTAGATCCTAGTCATATAAACTTTATAGTTTTCTAAATGAATTGAACTTTTATAATGGAAAAGTTGATAATAACTTATATGTAAAGGACATGATCATGGGTACTCTAATTTTAAATGTTGATGAAATAATTTTTACAACTGACAGGGAGTATGCTTACGAGTAATTTTCTGATCAAATAAAGATTATTATTTATATTTCAATGATTTTAGAGATAAATTTCTTTTTGGGTTTACAAATTTTATAAAAATAAAGTTATATCTTCCAATATCAGTATAAATATAACAAGGAATTATTAGAATAAGTTTATCATAGAATATTCAAAAGAGGTATCTACACCCATTATAGATTGTGTGAAACTGGGAAATAATGAAGTAGGGAGAAGTGTGAATAGGAAAGTGTTTAGGAAGATTATTGGAATCTTTCTTCATATTATAGAAACAAGACAAAATATTGTGTAAGTTGCAATTTTTTTTCAAGATATCAAATTTATACAAAGGAATCACACATGTTGGATACTAAAATAATTATCAAGTATATTAAAGGACCATCAAGTTACATTCTGATGTATAAAAGGGGTGAATAATTGAACTTACTGGATTTCACTTATCCTAACTAATCAAGTGATTACAATTATATAAAATCAACATCATGAGGAATTTTCATTTTGAAATAAAGTTTTGTGATTTGGTATGGTAAGAAAAAAATTTATGTAACTTTTAGTACATCTGAAGCCAAGTATGTTTCTACCATGAATGCTTGTACACAAGGTGTTTTGGATGAAAGTAAAAGTTATATATTTGAGTGTGAACATTGAAAAACCCTTGATTATTACTTGTGATGATCATAGTTTAATTGATCTTTCCATGAATCTAGTGGAACACTCTAGGTATAAACATAGTGATATTAAGTATCATTTCATCAAAGAGAATATTTATAATAGAGATTTGAATTTAGAATACATTTCAATATAATATTAAATTTTTGATATGTTCACTAAATTTATTCTGATGAAATGATTTGAATAGTTGTGGATAAAACTTAATTTTCATACTTTCTCTGTCACTTATGAAAGTTGTGGAGATAACACATTATACTTTGGATTTTATTGTCAAAGGGGAAGATAAATAAATAACTTCTATTATAAAAGTACACAACTCTTATGGGATAAAGGTAATTTATCATACTTTGTCTTTCATAAATCCAAATATATTTTTATTATAAAAATGGGGATAGTATATAAGTGAGTTGATTAAGGGAAAGAACATTAAAATAAATTGTTAAAAATTTATTATCCTAGAGGGATAAAATTCTCTCAATAATTTTTTTTTATCCATTAGTGTTGTGTTAGGACACTTATCTTTGAGAAAGTTTATGGTTTAATGAATTTTTTTGAGTTGAGAGTCACTGGTATTTAAAACAAATCCAAAGGAGGTTTGAAAACCATGGAATTATTGAAGGTTTTTTATGTGTTTCCAACCATGTATGATAGAATTTTTTGAGTAGTGTTTAAAGATGAAAGTTTTATTTCTAACAATATACATCTAGATGATATGAGTTGATGTGGCTTGATTCTGTGAATAGAAGTTTCATATGTTCTGGAGCTGAAAAATAACATCCATGGAAGATGGATTCCACTTGGATTGTTTATTTTCTAATAAATATATATGTGCATCTGAATGTTTCATGAATTTAGAAGATGGAATGATAGGGAGTTTGGAATTTAGAAGATATGAATAGTCTTTCTGCTATGGAAATTTAAAATTTGAAAAAGGGAATAACCACACTGAGATATGTAAAAGTAACTTTGGAGCATAAAAAAGTAAATTTGGAAAATAGAAAACCTTCACTGATATGTGTGAATGTAACTATTTCCCACATAAATTTCAACTATATGAAACATAAGAGTCTATCAGTTAGTTAAAATTGAGAATATTAATAATATATGAAATATATTTTAGAAGATAAGATAGATGATGTTATGTTATTATTTTAAAGTGACAACATCATAGTGGTTTGAGGATCAATGGTTATTAAAAGTGAGTTTTACTGAAAAAGGTTAGAGAACCATAAGTTAAGGAATCTCTTGGAGAATAATTTATTAAATTTGTATATGGAAGATGATGCAATGGAAGTTAAGTAGGTAGATATTGAGCACCAGAAGTTGAAGAAGTCTTAAATTTTGATAACTTTTATTTATGTAAATCTAAAGTGTTTGAAGTATTTTAGGTGTAATTGATTGATCCAAATACTGAAGAAGTTCAAATATGAATAAGTTGATAATATTAGAAGTCTAAGTCAATGAGAAGTTAAGATGATTGGAAGTTGAGATGATCAGAATCTAAATAGTTGAGATGTCAGAATCCAGAGTTCAAATGAATTATTGGAGCTATGAAAGGAGAACAATGAAATATTAGGGTCTATATTTGATTAAGTTTATAGAATATAAAGGTTGTATGATCTGATTTTTTATGGTAATATCCATAACTGAAGATAGAAGTAAAGTGAAGTTCATTTCATAATTTTCTAATTTTGAAGAATGAGAAGTTGAAAAATATTCAAGTGATTTAACATAATCATCATGTTAATTTAAACAAAAATTGATGATGTTGTGTTGTACATCAAGATAAAAACTTTATAATGTTGAAATTATAATCCTATCCAAAATTTATAGAATCCTAGAAGATAGTGGATATTGATAATCTAGGGAGATTTGATTGTGATTAAATCTGATATTTTTTGAGGCATTGAAAGTGGTTGTATGAAGTTTGAAAAAGGAAAAATGTTCATATATCAAAGCCTATGTTCCACACTTTTATTGGAATATGAATGGTTGTATAAAGGGGGTCCACTTGGATCTCATTGATAATAATATGAGAGTAGATATATAAATAGAATGACCTTTACATTCCAGAAGATTAGTAGGGTCAAATTGAAAGATAATTCATTTAAAAAAAATTATATATGTAGAGAAATCATATAAATTATTAAATATCACAGATTTGAGCGACTGAATTCTAATATTATAGTGGTTGAAGTTTCAGATAGTAAAGTTTCATAAATTGAAGGTGTGAGAAGAATCTAAATTCAATTATTCTAAATTCTGGAAAGAAGATTGGTTTTGTTACTAATATATACTAGATTAAAATTTATCTTACTCAGTTCATTTAGTGGTGAAATTGTAAACTAGTGGGAACCAGTATAATTACTTTTTGAAAGACTTAAGTTTTGGGAAACACTTTTGGGTAAAGGGTTATACCTATCCATATCACTTGTAATTGTTGATTGATATTAATGGAAAATATGCGTCATAGACTGCACTCAGACACAAAAAGAACATAATCATCCATATTTTAGTAAAACCTTGTAAAAAAATTCCATTTTATTTATTTATATTTTTTTCATACAAGTAAAGGCGAGCTATAAATTTTGAGAGGATTGGGACTCTAACAAGTCACAATGGTTAATTTCAGTTTTATGTAAATTGTAAAAGTGTACCGCTGATTCAACAACCCTTTCTCAGTGTTATAACATATTCTTGGGCACTTCAATGTTATAACATTATAACTATATACATATGTTATAGTGTATGACATTATAACAACAAAGGCATCTCATATTCCTTAGTTGTGGGCATCGTATGGTGTAATATAAATATATCACACCATTGCCTAGCTATGTCGCTCTCATGACCCAACCCACTGGGGCTTGCCTAGCCGGTGATAAGCCGAGTGAGTCACCCCAGGACCACCTCTAATAGGATAAGGGCTGGAAAAAAGCACCAAGTAGGAAATACTAAAATGGGAGGCCATATCATAAGTACCTGTACGCACACACACAAACATCTCCATGAAATATGGAAAAAATATAATAAAAGAAAAAAATTCTATAGTGTAAATGATGCATCCAACAACCTATAGGAAATACATCAAAGAACAAAAACATTATACAAAAGTATAAAGGGTAAAATACATTCCCAACTAGAAATGAGGTCCCAACTTGACAAAAACTAGAAAGATAGGAAAACTGAATAGAGCCCAGCTCACAATCTCCAAGTCCAAACACCACACATTGTCAACTCCAAGAACCTATAAGCTCCATAAAAAATAGGTCTACATATATCACCACCAATCTTCTTATCAAATGCCTATAAAACAACATATTTTTGAAAATCCCATGAAAGGGTGAGTATATACATACCCAGTAGGACACCCTAAAAACCAAAAAGAGAGTAATAGAAATAGAAATAGTCATCTTAACCCATAATTAAGAGAGAAAAGATAAACCCAACAGATATACTCATGATGTATCCCAAGTGAGAGAGAAAGGGGATCTCTATCTTTATAGCTAGCTAAGAATGTTGAGTCAGCCTGGAACTCCAAAGGTCCATCTCTAATTCCTAGCACCATGCACAGCCTCACTAGAATCTGAGTGGAGGGGCCCTCTCCACACTACTTTTCTCCACAATTGAGGGATAAATAACTCTAGTGGGGGACCCGCTCATTGCCTGGGCTTAAATATAGGGGAGTGACACTCCATAGATAGCGGACCTATGTCATAGTGTAGTTTGGGGGGAGTACTAACTCTTCCTCTATAAACAGTATAGGGGACATGTGCCCTAGTGTGATAGGGGGAACCAACCCCGACATCTATCTGATGATAAAACCTAATCACTGTCATTAGACAAGCATTTCTAAAAGAAGTTTCTTTCTTGTAATTCCCTGTATCATATATGAAATTCTAAAATAAAGGCCAATGTAATGTTCTATATAGAAAGCTACTTAGGATAGGCTACTTGAAGTCCCAAATCTGATTCACAATGAAAGAGATACACATGGTATAATTCCTTAGGGAAATTACATAGTGTGTATAAGTTATACACGGTGTTTCCTGGTTTCCCTATGTATTATAATTTATTCCAACCCATTCTCATGTACTTTGGCCCATGACCATGTACTTTAGTCATGCTTGTGCACACAGGTCATGTCTCGGTAGCCTAACCATGTTTGAGTACATGGTTGTGCCCATGTACCTAGTCATTTATATTCCCTTGTACTCCATGGATACATGCCACACCATCAGCCCATATTTACATAGTGTGTATGGGTCATACATGAAATGTGATATTTAATTCTTCCTGAAACCCTTACTACCATAGTAAGGGGACTACATGGAATGTGTTTATCCAAACTACACATCAAGTAACTTGGGATTTTCAAAAAAACTCGCATCATTCGTATGACCTTATAGAACTGTCATTGTTGTCGTTTCCACAAATAATCATGCCAATGAACTCATATATAGGGTTTAACACACCTGATCCATCATTGATGGCCAGATTCCAGCCACCCAAACCGCATGCAAATTATCCCCATTACACCGTGTCACCACATCACCTCTCCCATATATGAAGACCCACGATCCTACCTCTGATCTATGTATCCAACACCCACATCTCACCATGATAAAATCGCAAGATGAAAATATTTTACTTGTTCATGCATCCTCCATGAATATGGGGGTTTGATCACACTCGAATTTGTCTGAAAAATGTCAAACCATGACCTCATGGGATAATGGTGAAGAACGTGAATAATAGTTTGGGAAATAAAAATAACAAAGTAAGATCATCATTAACTGATGAGATCCCATCCAACAACCATTAATTTCATAAAAAAATGGTTGAATCACATAAAAAAAATATAAACAAATCGGGTTCAATAATACCAAATGTAACATGGATCATTTGAAGAACATAAATTGTGGAAAATAATAATATCTACAATCCATGTTCATTAATTGAGTCAAATATGGTGGAAATCCATGAAATGGTGTACTCTGTCTTGATTTTGAGTAAATGCTAATGAAGAATGGGTCCATGTCATTATCGTTGTAGATATCTAGGAACTTCATAGGAGAATAAAAATCCTTCGAAATATGATTACTTCTCCATGATATGTTGTCATCTATAAATAGATCTCCACCTTGTCTCCTCTAATTTCCTAGGGTTATAAAGCTAACCCTAGGAATTCATCATAATGAAATATTTATAGAGGATTGTTACGGTTTGATTTATTAAATAGATTAGTTAAATTAATTAATTAATTCAATTAACACACCTTTTAATGGTTTTCCTCAACTGATGTCAACAAAATTTATATCACACTTAGGATAAACCTCACATTCTAGAAATATCTATGGTCTCAAATTTTCCATATGAGGTATCAATCAATGGAAAACCATTTACACCAAAAATATGCATGTGTATGATTTAATATATATTAATATTTTTAATATATTAATTCCAAGGTCCAGTGACACCCAATACACAGTTCCAACTCCAAGGAAAAATCTAGAGATATATATAGATATATTCAAAGGACTAAACAAATAAAACTGGAGTCGTTATAGTCATCGTGTGTGACATAGAGATATCATACCGGTTATTATATTAGTTAAGTTATCACATGGTTAACATGGGAAATGGAATTTTAAACATTAACATTCATATCAATTACATGTTGGATATCATTAATAAATGTTTCATATGATGAAACATCCAAGGGAATGCATTTATATTGAGATATATAGAGAGAGTTGTAACCATAAACCATTTACCCATACACTATAAACATATGAGTAAAATTCATGAAGACTTAGAAGTGTCCCAAGGGCCTATATAAAGGTGAAAGTGTCCATTTTGATGTGTTTTTAAAATCCTTACCTTGTATCTTGTTAGTTCTCCCTGATATTTCTCTCTCTTATTCTATCCTTTTTTGCCTAAGGTAGTAACATACCATTTTTTAGGAGAGTCCTGCCTGAGAATCAAGTGATTCAGATTATTGTGTGGATACACCATTGAGGGAAGATTTTTTTGGTTGTTTCTAGGGATCTTCTTCAATCTCATCTAGAAGAATAAAAGCAGTGACCACCATTGGTGTAAGGTATAATGTTATTCATTTACAGTTTACATGGTTTCGGTTTTCATAACATTGTGATCATGGGAATTTATAGTTTCAAATATATTCTATATAATCAAATAAGTGGTATTCGATCTATAGAAACAAATCAATGGTATTATATCTTTATCATGATTATTTATTCTCAAAATCATGTTAAAAATGATGGATATAAATATCATATTACATTTCATATTAGATATCATAGAATATAATATAGAATTTAAAATTGGTATCCATTATGATATAAGATATCATAAGAAATGTTTGGAATTTGTTTTGTTTCATGCCTTAGGATATAAAATATTATAAACCATGATTCGATCACACCATATAATATAGGATATCATAACTAGTGACTAAGTGAAATTTTATTAGTTTTGAAATATCATAGTATAATATATAGCATATCGTAGCTAGCTATAGTGTCGAATTACACTATATTAATTCCATAAAAAAAATCCTCTAATCATCTAAGAGATATTAACAATGTCATAAAACATGATAGCCAGGTGTCGTGGGTTAATCTTATGCAATTCATAGTGTAATGGGTAAATCTTATATAGGCTAAGATATCATACCATATGACTAATAATGTATGTATTATCTATCATAACTCATTGAGAGTCATTTGTAAGATATGGAAATAGTTTTGAACTAAATCTCAACTTACAACATAAGTATATCATGAAATGAAATATATGAAGAAAATATTGATTTTATTATTTTTAATGATGAATTAAATTATATAATTTATAAAATGTTTATAAATTATGGAAAAGTGTAAATCTAATATTTATTCAATTTAAAAAAATTAAAAATTAATTTATTATAAATGTTTTATAATTAATTTATTATTTTTTTATGGAGAATTTATAAAATAAATATCAATCATATTAATTATTAATATTGAATACCTTTTTTTATTTATATGCCATTAAATATAATTTATATATAATTTTTTCATATGAAATTATAAATGAAATTTATAAAGTGTATAAATTTTGAAATATGGATATATATAAAGGATTTTATTTTTAATATTATCAATTTCCCATAATATTTAATTTGAAATGTTCAAATTAAATCCCTTATTTGAGGAATTATTTAAACCATATAAAAATTATTTTTGATAATTGAAAGGTCTAAATAATTTTAAATATGTGATATTTAGTTTATGAAATTTTTTACATAATTGAATTGGAATATAAAAAGTTTATATTTCATTTAATATCATACATTTAATTAGAATGTCATATAAAAGTACAATATAAGGGAGTTAAAATTATAAATAAATATAAAGTGTGCATATTTATCAAATTATGTAATATACATTATTCATGGATAAATTATAAAGTGTTTCTAATTATATTATTTAAAAAAATTAATAAATTGTTTATCTCATGTTTAAATTTATGAATTATTTATTTATTTAGTTTATTCTCTATTTATTTATAAATATATAAATTTTTTTATGTTATGAATTGTGATGTATACTTTAGTTCAAAGTATTAAACTGGTTTTAAAAAAATTCATGTATGTATCTAAGGTGTTACATGCTACGTGTGATGATTAATTTAGTTTTATTCTACCTTGAACTTATATTGTTCAAAGTTATGATCTAGAATTATTAAGTTAATTATACTTTATTCATATTAGTTTTTAAAGTTTTTATGGAATTGAGGTATCTCTTGAGTAAAGTAACCATGGGTAGGGGGGATTTAGAAAGGACTATTCACTATCCTGGAATCTTATTCCTTGTCTAGAAAAGTGAAGGTCAACTATTTTTCACTCAAAGATTACTCTTGTGGGGATTATTTGATATTACTTATACCCACACTTCTGGATCTAATTCTTAACATATATAATTTCCATACATCACATGAACTACAAAAAACTACCAAAATCAAATGTTTGATCTCTTTAGAAACTAGGTATATATCTATCTTAATTCTTAATAAAATGTAATTTTCTTCCATAAAAGTTCTCCACACAAGAATCTATCATTTACATATCCCTTAATATGAATTCATAAGAGATATGAAACATAAGAAAAAAGTTAGATCAAATTCTCAATTAGGGATAAAACAATAACAATTAGACATAAAACATAAACCATTTTGAAACTTGGTCATGAGAGAAATAGAATAATTTAAGGAATAAGACCATAAAATCATAATAAGTGAAAATGAAACATAAAATAATAACACATAATGAATATGTGTTCTACTTGAATTCAATCATACATCTTATCCTGAAAAACTCAAGGAAATCAATGGGTTACATAAAAAATTTCAATTTGTATCACATAATATGAAATCATGAATTGGATTAGTTGATAACAAAAACTAAATCACCCAACAGAAGTTTATCATGAGAGAATTTAGAATATGACTCAAGAAACATGACTTCATATAAGATATATACTTTAGATATAGAGAGTAAAATTAAAATGAAAACATAAAAAAAATTAATATTTTGTAATGTTATTGTAAAAAAAAGTTATACATCACTTTTATAATCCATCCAACGAGTGAAAAGAATAATTTGAATTATTAATTTTAAAATAAGTCCCCATAATGTAACCTTCATAATAAATAAAGTTAAATTGAAGAAATATGGAGTGTAAGATAAAAATATATACGAATGTGGCATGAAATACTTTTTTAGGTTTTTTAAATGGTTTTAAGCAAACCCATGTTTATAAAAGTAATATAAAATTTATTTTTGAATAGAGATAATGTAAAATATGAATGGTTAAATAGAGGATAAATATTTATCTTTCAAAATAATATAATAAAACATGTATTGTAAGAAATAACATGGGCATTGAGGATAAAAATAGTTAACAAAGAGGAGATGAATTATTCTCCACATCATATTTTATGAAACAAGAAATCCATCAAAGAAGAATAGAATGTCATAAAAATGTAATTTACCAAGAGATAAAGATATAATATAGATTGATAAGGATAATGGAATAATATATCAAATATAAAATAACATGGCCAATTAAGAAATATTATGACTCAAGGAGAAGAGATTTAGTCAAGAAAAACTTTTACGAACAACATAGTGTGTGGACTATAAATTCTTAAGGGGGGGAAGAGACCATTGGTTCATAATAAATGATTGTAAAAAAGTAATTTAATCATTTATATATCTTTTATTTTGAGACATAGAGGAGAATATATGAAATAAAATACCAATACTTAAAAATGGAGACTAAAAGAAAACTCTTTCCTCAAGTCTTGGCTAACTTAGTATGTCATATATCCTTTTAAATGATTAAATTATATTAATTATTTAATTTCTTATAAACTTTTTTCATATCCATTTATTTATTATTATTAATTTTAATCCATTTATTTTCATGTTTCATTCATTTACTAAATTGGTATTATTCATGTCAGTTGTTTTGAGGTCGTTCGGTTCATAATCTCCAAAACTGTTGTGGTATAATTATAATGGTCAAATGACATTATCCAATGATTTAATAAGTTCTAGACGTATAAAATTATTATATCTATATAATTCCATAATTAGAAAAGTTTAATAGGATATTAAATATAGATCATTCGTAGAATCTTCCTCGATAATCTTGTTTTTTACGGTTAAAAAAATGACTATATTTGTTTACTTTTAATTTCATTGTTTTCATGACTATTTTCCATTAAATTTTTATAAAAATGAATTAAATGGATATTAATTCTATATTTAACCATTAATTCAATTTTTAAGAACACCCATGGAATAAATAAGTTTAAGAAAATATCATTGTTCACTTAGGTAGCGTAAAACCACCAAGTGTGAGCGATGTTTTTTAAAAGAGATTAAAAGAAAGGAAAACCCAATAAATATTTGAGTTTTATGAAAAAATATCTTATAATTAAACTGATTTTATAGAGTTAATTTTAAATATTTCTTATGGTATTGAAGGTTTAAAATAAGAACTTAAAGAAAAAAACACAACTTTTGAAAACCGGGTTTTGACTTAGTAACGACTTACAAAAAAGGTTTAATGAGAAGAAATTTGTAATATATTATCAAGAATATATTGAAAGGATGATATAAACATGAAAATTGAATCATTAATATTTATTAAATGATGTTTAAATGATTTAATATAAAATGAATCTAATGATGGAAATGAAAAGAGGGATTTAATAAATTGTTATTTCAACATAGTTTTAGGTTATGAAAGAGTTTGGTGAGAGGTATTGAATGATCCCTCATCATTGATGGATTAAAATTATGTCAATATCATGATAATGGAATCATAATAGAAATATTAATGGAGTTTTAAAAGAGTTTTAAGGTAATAAATCACAAATAATAAAGGAGAAAGAGGTTTGGAAACCCTTACATTGCTCTTTGAGTTGCCTCCTTTGAATCAAGTCTAAAGCCTTCGGATGAGGGGATTTTGGCTAGAAAAGAGCCTTATGAATGTGGAAAAGAAAGTTTTGAGAGGTTTTTTAGCATAATATTAATAAAAAACGAATTTTATATGTGATATATAATGGTTCGAATGTGTTAACTTTAAAAGGAAAAATTAAATGGCATTTTCACAAATATTTAATCTTTACGGGTCAAGAATATAATTTCAAAAAGAAAAGTGTCTCATAAATGGAAAATAGATGATATTATCGACCATTATACAACCTCACTTGACTTAATATAATGTTTTATGATTTTTTTATTAATTTATAACTCATTTTTAATATTTAATACCCTTTATAATAATTTAAGGGATATTCTTGTAATTTAATGTTAAAATATCTAGGTAACTATAGAATTTAGATTTAAACACTTAAATAATTTCTAACATATCATTTTATCCTAAAAAAATTTGGAACATCAGAATTCTAGTAATGTGAAATGGATGGTTTGGGTAGAAATGGGACGGGCCAAGCCCATGCACGCTAGATCCCACAAGGGCCAAAACTCATAAAAGCATACCCATAAAACATATAGATTTATTCAAATTATCCCACCCCACAATGAATACGAGAAAGCCTGTGGGAATCTTACATTATTTATTCTTAGTTTTTTAAGTTTAAATAATCTCACAAAATCCTACATGGTAAGCCCGCGAGGTGAGGTGGTGAATAATGGTGCGAGGGAAAACAAAAGGGGGTTGTGAGATGATAAGGCCCATAGTGATCTCACAAAACAAGGTAGTGGTGTAGGAATAGTAGGTTTGTGGTGACCATGATGTAGAACAAAGGTGCTTAGGTAATGGTGTATGCAAGGTAATGGGGTCATTGATTTAATATATTTGGATCAACGAAGGTGTTGTGATGTCAAGGATCTTAGATAACGATCGTAAGTAGTGGGTAAAGAAAGGATTGGTAAGGGCGAAGACCATCAAATATTTTTCAAGAAATGTGGACAATCGAGGGTGTGCGAGGGGGGTGTTGAGTGGGGAATAGCTGAAAAATAAGATAGGTGACAAAATAACATGAGTTTTTTAAACAAAATTTTAAAAAACATTCCATTATACACACATGTTATAAGGAAAATGGTCCAGGGACTCGACCCCATGACCAACACCCCACACCCCATCTGCCCTACCACCCCAGCTACCTGTGGGGGGATGTTTTTTTAAAAAAAATAATTCAATGGATCATGATCCAACCCATAATCATGTAGGTAAACTTGCACTGACCAACACCCCATACTGGTTGTCTATATAAGTTCACTTTGAAAACTGTTTTTTTAAGAAACCCATCAAAAAACCTTCCCCAAGACAACATGGTCCACAAGCCTGCATCATGTTTCACACTACTATATAATTTACCTAAACCTTATCAATTTAAATATTTTAAACAATCATTTTTTTACTTTTATTTTACTTGTAAAAATGTTTATACGACACTACATAAACATTTTAGATAATTATCCTATTATTTAGATTTAAGAATAAATTGTTAACATATATTTAATTTATTATCCATAATTATTTCCATTAAAAAAATTATAATATTTTTTCATCTCATTAATATCATTATAACATATTTAAGATAATAATTTTTACTTTTATTACAGTTTTCAAGCATTGCATAACCATTTAGATAATTATCATGTTCACTATTAGAAAACTAGACATTTGCGCCTATTGGAACGATCAACTTCCAATGGTAGTCATTGACCTGAATTTAAAAAAAATCCACCCCCCTCTAACCCCACCCTCACACCCTAACCCACTTCCCTCCACCCCTTCCCTTCATGCATATATGTATGGTCGTTGCCTCTTCCTCATGCCTCACCTGTCGCCACCACCGCACCCAAAGCTATTGTCGCCACCCATCCATCCTCACCACCGCCCATCCCTCACACCTCCCCTAGCCTACTCCTCTACCCCCACCTCCACCTACATCTCTAACATCTCCCGTCTATAGATCTATCTATATTCACCTAGGGTTCTCGCAGTATCTATATTCCTTTATCAACGTTATGATGCAGCGTCTCCATGTATTGGCCTAGGGTTCTCATAGTTTAGGTGATAATTATTTAAAAAATTCACTTTTGTTAATACTAATTTTCTTATATTAAAATTTTTTCAAATCATAATGAAGTATATCAATTTTTTCATTCAGAAATCACAATATCTACTGTGTTTGTTCATTAAACACCAATCCCTATTACATTTTAGGTAATCCTATATGACTTTATCACCTAATGTCTGTATAGAAGCACAAATATAACAAATTATAACCCTTAAATTATTCTCATTATATATTTTATATTATAATCAGTGTGTTCTATTTCAGGTGACAGGAATAGTCGGTCCGCTCGTTTAATGATTTTATTCTCTATTGGCTCTCAATATTCTACCGTCCATACATCTTCCCTATTGAAGTTCTAAATGATCTAATAACAACTAAGAAGGGGGGTCGAATCAGTTTACTTTTTATAAGTTTCAAAACTTTTAGAAAATTAACCCCTGCAACCTATTAAGATTTATTTCCTTATAAACTTTTAGTAAATACTCATGAATGAAAACGTAGAAAATCAAGTAAAGAACATAAGATTTACAAGGTTCATCCTCAGTGTGATAACCTAAATCCTTTTCATATCCACTCCTGTGGGTCTATGGAAATCCACAATTATGAAGAAGTGAATACAACTTGTTCCAACTCCCATTAGACACCATCTATCTCCAAATAGTAATGATTATACTAAATCTCATCAGCTTAAAATATTTTCTTATAAAACAATTGATCCAAACAAAAGAATAAATTATTTGTTGAAACTTATCCACAATTTCTTAGTCTAAATCCTCAGTTTGATTTGGCTCGATCCAATTTTCTCAATCAGATGATTCTGGATCTGATTCTCTCAATACAATGAGTATGGATCTTATTCTCTCAATATGACAAGTATGTATCTAATTATCTCAATACAATAGACCCTTTCTCAATCTAAAAAACTCAAACTCTACTCAAATATCAATAAGATCTTTCTCAGTTGGATTGACTCAATTTGATTGACTAAATATGACCTTCTCAATACAATCACGCTCAATACGATAAACAAACATTCAACTATTTGATCCTCCTCCTGAGATCTCCCATCGACAATGAATTTCACTTGATTTCTTCAGCACTCTGTCATTTCCACCTGTGTGAAAAGTCATAAATGAAAAAATGACCTGAGCAAGTATTTATAGGTGACTCAGAAAACAAAAGGTGGAAACTTGAAAACTTTACCCGCTTCCTCAAAATACAAAATCTCGTAAGATTTATTTCACTTAAACTTAAACTTTGACTTCTTCAAACCTCCTTATATTTCTCCTAGAGTTTCATAAAATTGAATTTCAAGTTTTACCTATTTAATTATTCATATATTCTGGAATTTTCTTTTTGATTATTCTTTGTAATTAGCTTATTACGAACCTATTTTCTTCTCATATCATTGTGAATTCTGTTTCCTACTTAGCTCATTATGAATTTTTTTTTTCTCAACTCATTATGATTTCTGTTTCCTTTAGCTTCATCTTGATGGAATCCTCATAATGATGTAATTCTCATTATGATGGAATTCCCATTATGATGGAATTCCCATTATGATGGAATCTCTATACTTGAACTTAGAAATTCTTCAAACTTCGTCAGCTTAAAACATTTTGACATTTGGATCTGATCTTCTTAAAAAAATCTTCAAGGGATTTCTTTATAATGATGGAATCCCTGTTATGATGAAATTTTCACTACGATATAATTTCTCATTATGATGGAATTCTTCACTCTCCAATTTTGAATTTATTCAAACCTCTCTGTCATTTCTTTAAATTCTTTTATCATGAAATTTTTCTTGATTTGTGAGAACTTCATGATCAGAAAAGCATCATCTGGTTTTATTTAGAAAATATGAAAACTTTATAACTCCTGACTCCACTATCTTTTTTTGAAAACTTTGTAGCATCATTATGACTTCTTTATACAACAAATTATTACTTTCTAACTCATAAAATTATTTCTTTATCTGATTACAGAAAAGGAAATTATCTAGCAAACAAAAATTTTTGCCTCTTATTCTTTTGAATCTAATTATCTAAAACTGATGCAGATGTATATGATACTCTGAGTCTGATGAATCTTCATTATGATGGATATGGGTCTGATTCTTGAATAACAAAAACATTCTTTTACAAGTAGTTTAGTTTCCAAAAATTAAAAAACCTTGTTAAAATAACTTATCACAAAGGTTCTTCAATATCCCCCTTTGGATTTGTTAAAAACCCTTGTTAACATCTTTTCCAACTCTCAGATATTTTTCCCAACTCAATTTTTGTAAACAACTCAAGTTTTTTGACTTTTATCAAAACATATAATTTCTCAAAAGAGAGTGTCCTAACACCACACTACTGGATAAAGTAATTTTATTGAAAAAATTCCATCCCTTGGTGTTAAGAAATTTTTGCAGCCATGTAAAGATAAAATTCACCTCATTTTTATCTTTTCCTCTCTCCAATTATATGATAACCACATATTCATATTCTTTTAAGAAATATAATCAAAAACTTCTTACAAAGTAGAAAGTTGTTACTTTATCTCCCACTTTGGAAATATAATCCAAAGCATGGTAGGGGTGATTTCTTATGAGGTTTAGGAAGACATGGGAGGAGTATGAACATGAATTTTCAGCCTCAATTCCATAAACCTTTCTTTCGACAATGTTTTTGTAAAGATATTAGTAATCTGATACTTTGTTGAAATGTATTCTAGAAAAATATCTCTAGCATCAACTTTATCTTTTATAAATCAAAACTTTATATTAATGTGCTTTGATCTTGAATGTTGGACATGATTGTTGGAAAGATCAATTGAACTCTGATTATCACAAATTATCTTCAATGGTTTAGAAACTATTACTTTAAAATCTTTCAAATGAACTTTCATCCATAACATTTGAGTACAAGCCTGAGTATCTACAACATATTCTGATTCAGTTATGCTCAAAGTTACTGAATAATATTTCTGACTATACCAACTCACACAACATTCACCCAAGAAAAATGTTCCTCTTGAGGTTGATAATATATCATTAAAATCTCCAGCCCAATCAGCATCAGTATAACCATGAAACTTCATTTCACTATTTATTTTGTATAAAAAACCATGTGATGTTGTTCCTTTGACATATCTCATAATCATCTTTACTTCCAACTTATGTGATTATTTTAGATTACTTTGATACCTGGCACACAAATTCATAGCATAAACAATATCAGGCCTTGAGGATTTATAGAGAAATAAAACTTCCTATTATCTTATGAAAGTATTTTTGGTTTTCACTTATTCTGGATTCATCTTTACTCAACTTTGTACTCACTAAAATAACATAGTTAAACTTATTTGGATTCTGACATCCCAAACTTCTTTAATAATTCCCTGACATGATTTTCTTGAGATAAGAAAATGTATTTTTATTTTTTTTTTAACCTGTAATCTAAGGAAGAATGTTAATTATCCTAACATAGACATTTCAAAATTATTCTTCATTTTCTCATCAATTGTTTTACAAACATAATCGATATCCCAACCAAAAATTATATCACCTACATTAATAATTACAATTATAGTTCTGGAGTAAAAATATTTCACATATAAGTTGCTATCAACTTTTCCTTTATAAAAGTTCAACATTCTCAAAAAAAATCAAGTTTAGAATACCAAGAACATGGAGCTTATTTCATCACATATAAAACTTTCTTCAATTTAAAAACTTTTTGTCATCCTCATCAAGTAGAAACTCATGAGGTTGTTCAATGTACACTTCTTTCTCAATCTCACCATTTAAGAAAGTTGACTTTACATCCATCTGATAAACATTTTGATTCCTATGATAATCCACTAAAATAAACATTTGAATAGTTTCTAGACTTAAAATGGGGGAAAAGGTTTCATCAAAATCTACACCGTCCACCTGTGTATATCCTTTAAAAACAAGTCTTTCTTTGTTTCTTTAAACTCCTCCATGCTCATTCAATTTATTTCAATAAACCTACTTTGTTTTGATAACATTTTTTTTATGAGTCATGGAACCAATTCCCATGTTTCATTCATCTCAATCTAATAAAACTCTTTATTCATAGAATACACTCATTCTTTTTGTTGAATAGCTTATGAAACTAATTCCAATTAAACTTTTCAGATAAGTAAAGTCTTATTTTCTAAACTCAACTTCCTTCTAGTCTGAACCAGAGCCTTATGATTCCCAATAATGTTTTCATCTTCATCACTTGGGTAATAGGATTTGTTTAATTCTACTATTTGAAATATATTCCCACTGGTTATTTCTACTTCGGTAATAACTTTTCTATCTTTAACACTTTTAATGATACAAAAATATTTTCTAAAAACAAATTATTTTCCATCATCAAAAATTTGACTTACGCTAAGTAAGTTATTTTTTAGCCCATAAAAAATATAACTTCCTTAGATTTCAACTTTTCGGATTCAATCTTAGTCATTCTGATTCCTCTAATTTTTAAGGAACTATCATTACCAAAGGTAACTGTTCCTCTGTCATTACTTTAAACATGTTTCAATATTTTTATAATTCTTTTCATATGTGAAGAACATACGCTATCAAGTATCCATGGTTTGTTCTTTTTAATTACTTTCAAATTTATCTCAAAAACAAATCTATTTCCTCAACTTTATTCTTTTCATCTTCCTTTTATTTTCTATCATAAGGAATTTCTTTTGGAAGGAGTGTCAAACATCTTTTGGCATGATGACCAGCCTCATCACATCTTCCACAAACGTCTTCCAGACATTCAAATTTATTTTTTGTTGGAAATTTTCTAACATCTTGAGAATTTACTTTTTCAACTTTTTGTAAGCTAGGAAAGTTACTCATTCTACTTTCATTATTTCTTTGACTTTTCTCAAACCTTATTCCAAGTAAGGATAATTTGTGACAAAAATTATATTCCATGTTCCCATAGATTCCAAAACACCAATAATAATCATCAAATATTTATTTTCTATTGAAATAATATCTTTATCTATTGAAACATTGTTGAGGTAGATAGCTTCCTTCTACTCTATCATACTCAGGATTTGGGCCATATATATTTCAGAGTGGGTATTCATCTTTTTTATATGTGATAGGTTTCTCACATCCTTTTTTTACCCAATATTTCCTAATATTTTTTCAAGAAAATGAAATGTTAAAATAATCAAATGAAACATTATTTTCAGTAAGATAATATTTCATTGGATTCTCGTATTGATCCTTCTTATCAACTTTAGAAGTCTCAAATTTTACTTCTGAATATTTTTTGAATTTTTCATTCATCTTACTCAAGGTAATTTTATACTCAATAAGTTTTGATTGAAACTTGTCAACTTATTATTCCTTATATTTCATCTTCTTACTAAGATCTTCAATAATCTTTCCCTATTCATAAATTCTATGTTTGTAACTTTAAATCTCCTCGATGTATTCTTCCTCCTACTTGCTGAAAATTTTTCTTCGAACAACAAATTCTTCACAATATTTCTTCATAAGTATAATTTATTTCTTGAGAGTTTTTTTCTCAAGACATGCAAAAAGTTTTGTTTTGAGTTGATACTCTCTATAATATTCTTCACCACCTTCTTTACTATATGATGAATCTTTTGTTTTCTCAACTTTTTCAATAAAGGTTATGAATTTTTCTAAACATTCATATTTAGAAGAATTTTTGTAAGTTGATTCTGATTCTACTTTCTTACTCAACATACTTCTATTGTTTAGAGTAAAATTATTCTTGTATTTATTGTAATACTTTTCTACTTTATCATTTTTGTTCTACTTATTCCATGGAGGTTTTTCATCTAAATCATCTCGATATTCTCCACCTTTCTTCTTGTTATACACCTTATATCTCCATATAGGAATGATTATACTAACTCTCGTTAGTTTAAAATGTTTTCTTATAAAACAATTGATCCAAAAATAATAATTTTTTGAAACTTCTCCATGATTTCTCATTTTGAATCCTTAGTTAGATTTGGATAGATCTGATTTTATAAATATGATGAGTCTGGATATGATTCTCTCAATTCAATGAGTCTAGATTCAATTATCTCAATATAATAAGTATGGATCTGATTCTCTCAATATGATAGACCCTTTATCAATCTATAAAACTCAAACTCTGCTCAAATTATCAATATGATCTTTATTAGTTAGATTGAATCAATTTGATTGAATGAATAAGATCTTCTCAATCTGATAAACAAACATTCAACTGTATGATCCTTATCATGAGATCTCCAGTAGGTAATGAATGTTACATGATTTTTTTTATTTCTATACCTTTTTTGCTTGCATGAAAAATTCACAAATGAACGAAATATATAAGAAAGTATTTATAGGTGACCCAAAAATCAAAAATGGAAAACTTGAAAACTTTCCCCACTTCCTCAAATTTCAAAATCTCTAAATATCTCTAACATTTAAACCTCAAATTTGACTTCTTCAATCATCCTTATATTTCTCTGAGATTTGTACAAAATTTAATTTCAAGTTTGACCTCTTCAATTCTTTATATCTTCTAGAATTTTATTTTTGAGTCTTCTTCGTAGTCATCTCATTACAAACCTATTTCTTCCTCAGTTCATTATAAATTATGTTTCTTTTTTATCTCATTATGAATTTTTTTTCCTTCTCAACTAATTATGTTTTTTGTTTCATTTAGATTCATCCTAATGGAATCCTCATAATGATGGAATTTTCATTACGATGGAATTCCCATTATGATAGAATTCCCATTATGATAGAATCTCCATACTTAAACTTTGAAATTCTTTAAACTTCAACAGCTTAAAACATTCTAACATCTGGATCTAATCTTCTTAAACATTCTACCTTATATGGATTTTTTCATAATTATGGAATCCCTATTACGATGAAATTCTCATTACGATATAATTTCTCATTATGATGGAATTATTCACTCTACAATTTTTAATTTCTTCAAACCTATGCATAATTTCTTTAAATGCTTTTATCATGAAAGTTTTCATGATTTATGAGAACTTCATGATCATCAAAGCATCATATGATTTTATTTAGAATGTATGAAAAAAAAATTAACTTTTGACTCAACTATATATTTTAAAAAAATCTTCAGAATCATTACAAATTCTTCATACAATAACTTTTGACTTTCTAACTCAGAAAATTCCTTCTTTCTCTGATTAAGGTAATAGAAATCTTTCAGAAAACAACAATTTCTACCTCTGATTCTTTTTGATCCGATTATCTGAAACTAATGCAGATGAATATGATACTCTAATTCTAATGAATCTTCATTACGATGGATATGGGTCTGATTCCTAAATAAAAAAAATTATTTTAAAAAGAGGTTAGTTGTCAACAAATACAAAAATTTCATTAAAATAATTTATCACAAAGGTTTTTTAATATCCCCATTTGTATTTTTTGAAAACCCTTGTTAACAACTTTTCCAAATCTCAAAATTTTTTCCTAAATCAACTTTTGTAAACAAATCAAGTTTTTTAACTTTTATCAAAACATATCCTTTCTCAAAAGAGAGTGTCTTAACACCACACTACTAAATAAGGTAATGTTTTTTAAGGAATTTAATCTCAGAGTGGGAATAAATTTTTAAGGCCATGTAAAGATAAACTCACCCTCACTTTTATCTTTTCCTCTCCCCTATTATATTATAACCACAACTTCATATTAATTTAAGAAATATAAGTAAAAATTTATTACAAAGTATAAATTTTCTAATTTATCTCCCTATTTATCAACATAATACAAATAACGATGGGGGTAGTTTTTTTAAGGTTTAGGAAGACATGGGAGGAGGATGAACATGATGTTGCAGCCTCAATTCCATAAACCTTTCTTTCGGAATTTCTTTTGTAAAGATATCAGAAATCTAATACTTTGTTGAAATTTATTACATCGAAACATCTCTAGAAACTTTTTATTTTATAAAGTGAAACTTTATATCAATGTGTTTTGATCTTGAATCTTGTAAATGATTATTAGAAAGATCAATTGCACTCTAATTATCACAAAGTATCTTTAATGGTTTAGAAAATTTTACTTTAAAATCTTCTAGCTAAACTTTCATCCATAATATTTGAGTACAAGCCTCAGTAGCTGCAACATATTCGGATTCAGCTATTCTCAAAGTTACTAAAATTTGATTCTTACTATGCCAAATCACACAAAAATCACCCAAGAAAAATTTTCATCCTGAGGTTGATTTTCTATCATTACAATATCCATCCCAATCGACATCAGTATAATCATGAAACTTAATTTCACTATTTATTTTATATAATAACCCATGTGAATTTGTTCCTTTAACATATCTCATAATCCTCTTTACTTCCAAAATATTTGATTCTTTCGGATTACTTTGATGCCTCTCACACAAAGTCATAGAATAAAAAATATAAGGCCTTGAGGCTATAAGGAAAAAGAAGAATTCTTATCATATTTTTAAATTCTTTCTGATTCATACTTATTCTGGATTCATCTTTACTCAACTTTGTACTCACTAAAATAGGATTTGAAACTTCTTTGGATTCTACCATACCAAACATCTTTAACAATTCTCTGGCATACTTTTCTTTAGATAAGAAAATGTATTTTTCTTTTTTTTAACTTATAAGATAAGGAGGAAATTTAATTCTCCTAACATAGTCATTTAAAAATTCTTCTTCATTTCATCAAAAAATGTTTTACAAGCATATTATCTATCCCCAAAAAAATTATATCATCCACATAAACAATTACAATAAGAGTTCCAAAGTCAATATTTTTCTCTTATAGGTTGCTATCAACTTTTCCTTTAAAAAAGTTCAACATTCTCAAAAAATTGTCAAATTTAGAATACCAAGAATGTGGATATTATTTCAATCCATACAAATATTTCTTCAATTTACAAAAAAAAATCATCCTCATCAAGTATAAACCCACAAGGTTGTTCAATGTAAACTTATTCCTCGATATCACCATTTAAGAAATATTATATTACATCCATATGATAAACTTTTTAATTTCAATGAGCAACCACTGAAATAAATATTTCAACAGTTTCTAGCCTTGAAATCGGGGAAATGTTTCATCAAAATATACACCTTCCACCTATGCATATACTTTAAAAACAAGTACTTCTTTGTTTCTTGAAACTTCTCTATGCTCATTCAATTTGTTTCTATAAACCCACTTTGTTCTGATAACATTTTTATTTTCTAGTCATAGAACAAGTTCTCATATTTCATTCTTCTCAATCTAATCCAACTCTGCATTCATAGCATCCACCCATTCTTTGTGTTGAATAGCTTTTGAAACTGATTCCAGTTAAAATTTTGTGATAAGTGAATTCTAATTTTCTAATCTCAACTTCCTCTTGGTCTGAACCGAAGCCCTCTGATTCCCAATAATGTTTTCATCTTTAGCACTCAAGTAACAATAGTTGTATAATTCTTCTATTTGAAAGAGATTCTCACTGGTTCTTTCTTCTTTTTAATAACATTTCTATATTTCACAATTTTAATGATACAAAAATTATTTCTAAAAACAACTTTTTTTCCATCATCACAAAGTTTAAATACATAAAGTAAGTTTTGTTTTAGCCCATCAACAAATAGAACTTCCTTAAATTCCAACCTTTTGGATTCAATATCAGGCATTCTAATTCCTATGATTTTTAAGAAACTATCATTATCAAAGGTAACTACTCCTCCATCATGACTTTTAAAATGTTTCAAGATTTTTATATCACCTATCATATGTGAAAAAAAATCCATTATCAAGTATCCATGGTTTTTCTTTTTTACTTTCTTTCAAATTTGTCTCAATAAAAAAAATCTATTTTCTCAACTTTCTTCTTTTCAGATTCCTTTTATTTTTTTAAAAATAAGGAATTTGTTCTAGAAGGAGTGTCATAAATATTTAGGCATGATTACCAGCCTGATCACATCTTCCAAAAACATCTTCCATACATTCAAATTGATTTTTTGTTGGAAATTTTTTAACATCTTGATAATTCACTTTTTTAACTTTCTGTAAGCTAGGAAAGTTACTCATTCTAATTTCACTATTTCTTTCACTTTTCTCAAACCTTCTTCCAGGTAAGGATAAGTTGTGCCAAAAATTATATACCTTGTTCCCGTATATTCCACAACACCAAAAATTACCATAAAATATTTATTTTCTATTGAAATAAGATCTTACTCTATTGAAACTTTGTTTAGGTTGATAGATTCTTTCATCTCTATCATACCCAAGACGTAGACCATCTTTCCTTCAGAGTGGGTATTCAGATTTTGTAGATTTGATAAATTTCTCATATCCTTTTTCAACCTAAGATTTCCCAATACTTTTTTCAGAAACTGAAATGTTAAAAGAATCATATGAAACATTATTTTTGGTAAGATAATATTTCACCTAATTCTCATATTGAGTCTTCTTAGAAACTTTAGAAGTCTCAGTTTTTACTTCCAAATATTTTTTGAAGTTTTTATTCATCTTCCTAAAGTTAATTTATAGCTAAAGAAGTTTTCATTGAAACTTGTTAAATTCTTCTTCCTTATCTTCCAAATTATTACTAAGATCTTCAATCATCTTTCCCAGTTCAACAATTGTAAGTTTGTAAATTAAAATTTGCTCTATGTATTCTTCCTCCTACTTGG
Organism: Viscum album; assembly: GCA_963277665.1. Taxonomy (NCBI): domain Eukaryota; kingdom Viridiplantae; phylum Streptophyta; class Magnoliopsida; order Santalales; family Viscaceae; genus Viscum; species Viscum album. The sequence goes on from OY728142.1 coordinate 891,484,558, forward strand.
TGACATCTTTTCTTCCATCATCAAATTCATAACTTTAATTTATTTCTTAAGAGTTTTGTTTTTCTCAAGATAGGGAAAAATTTTCTATTCTGAGTTTTTACTCTCTATAATATTCTTCACCATCTTCTTCATTATTTGAGGAATCTTTTGTTTTCTCAACTTTTTAAATAAAGGTTATGAAATTTTATAAACTTTCATATTAATAATAATTGTTGTCATTTGAGTTAGATTCAAATTTCTTACTCAACATAATTATTTTGTTTTCATTAAACCTCTTATTGTATTTTTTGGAATACTTTTCTTCTTTATCATTTTTGTTCCACTTCTTCCATCAAGGTTTTTCATCAGAATCATCTTGATATTCTCCAAATTTCTTCTTGGGTTAATTCATAACAATGATTCCAATTCCACCACACTCAAAACATTTGAGAGAAAGTTTACCTCCATACTTTCCTCTCCCTCTTTGATAGTAATTGGATATAATAGACATGATTTTTTTATTCAAATCATCATCCTCTTTATCTTTGGACTCATAAGAATCATCTTCTTCAATATATTAGATTTCTTCTTTCTCAGAGCTTCAAAATCCATTTTATATTTCCTATTATTTTTAAACATTAGATATTTCCTCATTTAATAAGTAACAATAAATTTATGCAATTCATCAAGAGATAAATCATCCTTATCTTCTAAATAATAAATTTTAGAATCAAACCTATTTGGAAAGTTTCTCATAAGTTTCTTTACAATTGTAGAATCTTCCAAGACATCTATGAATCCTCTAATTTTTAAAACAATTTTATTTACTCTATTAAATTATTCATTGATTGTTTCTTCATATCTAGTTATTATGTATGCATACTTACTATTTCATATTTGTAGGTTTGCTTCCTTAACTTTTGAATTCCCTTCGAAAACCCTTTTCGGCTTATCCCACATACTTTTTGAACTTTTGAGACCCACCACCTTATTATAAACTTTTTCTAATAAGGACATGATAATAGTATTTCTAGCCTTTCCATCAAATTATATATTCCTATTTTCAGAAAAGATCATTAGGGAATCATTCTCAATAGGTGGAAACCCAATAGTAGTAGCATCAATAACTTCTAGGCTAAGAGATAGGAGATAAGGAATCATCCTATTTTTCCATCCATAATAATTTTTTCCATCAAATGTTGGAATTCATCTACTATTGATAGATTTGATATTATCCTTGATAAGGATTCAACAAGGAAAACTTCCCTATAATACCAATTGAAGTTATAAAGGATTGAATAACAAATCAGAAGGGGGGGTTGAATCAGTTGTTCACTTTTAATAAGTTTCAAAACTTTAGAAACTTAACCCCTAAAACCTGTTCAGATTTATTTCCTTATCAACTTTTAGTAAATACCCATGCATGAAAAACTAGGAAAATAAGAAAATAAGACATGATTTATAAGGTTAGTCCTCAATGTGAGAACCTACATCCTTACCATAGCCACTCTTGTGGGTCTATAGAAATCCACAATTATGAAGAAGTGAATACAACTTGTGCCAACTCCCGTTAGACACCTTCTATCTCACAATAGTAATTATTATACTAACTTTCATTAGTTTACAATGTTTTATTATAAAACAATTGATAGAAACAAAAGAATAATGACTTTTTTGAAATTGATCCATAATTTCTCAGTCTGATTTGGTTGGATGCGATTTTCTCAATTTGATGAGTTTGGATTTGATTCTCTCAATATGATGAGTCTGGATCTGGTTCTATCAATATTATAAGTATGGATCTGATTATATCAATACGATGTACTCTTTGTCAATATGAAAAACTAAAACTCTACTAAAATGATTAATAAAATATTTCTCAGTCTGATTGATTGAATACAATCTTCTCAATATGATCTTCCTCAATCCCTCAAACAAACATTCAATTGTCTGATACTCCTCACAATATCTCTGTCTAGTAATGAATTTCAATTGATTTATTCAGCAATCTACCTTTTCCGCTTTTGTGAAAAGACACAAATGAATGAATTATCTGAGCAAGTATTTATAGGTTATTCTAAAAACAAAAGCAAGGAACTTGAAAACTTTCCCCACTTCCTCAAATTTCAAAGTATCTGAAAATCTCTCTCATTTAAACATCAAATTTTACTTCTTAAATCCTTATTATATTTCTCCGAGATTTGTGAAAATTTTAATTTCAAGTTTGACCACTTCAATTCATCAAATCCTATGAAATTTTCTTTTTGAGCCTTCTTTGTAATCAACTCATTATGAACCTCTTTCCTTCTCAGCTCATTATGAATTTTGTTTCCTTTTTAGCTCATTACGAATTTTGTTTCCTTCTCAACTCATTATAATTTATGTTTCCTTTAGCTCAATCCTAATGGAATCTTCATAATGATGGAATTATCATTACAATTTAATTCCCATTATGATTGAATATCTATACTTCAACTTTGAAATTCTTCAAACTTTATTAGCTTAGAACATTCAGACATCTAGATCTGATCTTCTTAAACATTTTACCTTCGATGGATTTCTTCATAATGATGGAATCCCCATTACGGTGAAATTCTAATTACGATATAATTTCTCATTATGATGTAATTATTCATTCTGTAATTTTGAATTTATTCAAACCTCTCCATCATTTATTTAAATTATTTTATCATGAAAGTTTTCATGATTTGTGATAACTTCATGATTAGAAAATCATTATATGATTTTATTTTGAAAGTATGAAAACTTTCTAAATCCTAAATCCACTATATTTTTTCAAAAACTATTCATCATCATTAAGACTTTTTCATACAATAACTTTTGACTTTCTAACTCAACAAATTATTTATTTATCTGATTACAGTAAATGAAATATTCCAGCAAACAATAATTTCTACCTCTAATTCTTTTGGATCCAATTATCTGAAATTGATGCAGATGAATATGATACTATGAGTCTGATGAATCTTTATTATTATAGATATGGGTCTGATTCCTAAATAAAAAAACATTCTTTTAAAAAGAGTTTAGTTTTCAACAAATAAAAAAGCTTTGTTAAAACAATTTATCATAAAGGTTCTTCACCTATCCTTTCCCTTACCCTTACCGTAGCCCTACCAAAACCACTTTCACCACCACCTTTGATATTGGTTACTGTCGCTTCCCCCTCTCTACCACTATTAGTGATCTCGCTATCATCCTAGATTATTCATGCTATTTAAGGTAAATTCTTTGATTCTTTTATGTATTATCTTGGTTCAACATTTGATACATAATTTCATACCCATTACAATTAATTATTTAGCATTAAATCCATATAGTTTTGGTTAAGTCTTTTGATACATTGGGTTAGTGAGGGATAGAAACTTTGGCAATGCATTTGTTATTAAATAGATATCTTTTTATATTGAAGTCACTTTGAAAAAAATTATCACTTGATTCATTTTTTGATATTGTGACCATTATTAGAATTATATATTTGATTTAACTAATTATGAAATTCTTTGTCAATTATTGTTTATATAATCATTTTCATATGTATGAATAGTATTCCAATCGAATATTATATCTACCATGTTGATGTGTCAAATTTTGGTATACAATGTTCTTTGATTTAATACATTTTTTATACTTAATCTTTTTATAAATTAATTAATTTAATCCATGTGGTAGAAAGTTACATTCTTATTTTTTGAAGAAACATTTAATATTCATTACATCAATTAAATAAACCAATATTTAATCCATATATTAATACATTAATATATTAGTTAAGCACATTGATGGACAATTAATTAAAATTTTCTTTTCTTTTTTAATTTATCCATTAATTTATTAATGAAATCCTAGTTTAAGAATGATAAATATAATTTATAGAATTTCATTAATAGATTTATTAGATAAAAACAAGTTAATTTATCAATTAAATGCATCAATTTTACACCTTAATGTATCAATGGTTAACCAAAATATGGATTGATGCATTGATTCTTTGTATAATTCACATTTATGGAAATTAAATAGTGTCTTTGATTTGAATGATACGTAATGGATTGGGTCATCAATTTTAGTTAAAGAACAGTCCATAATCTTATCTTGATTAGTTGTATAAACTATTTCACCATTAAGTGATATATTATTTGGTGTAATACATTCAATAAATAGGTTAATAATCCTTCATTTTTCCTTCTCTTATGAGTTTTAATCAACTGGTTTTTGAAGAAAAATAATCATGGAGTTGAAACAAATGATTGGTACATTATTTTGGTGTGTACTATTTTCAATTTATTAACATATTATAATCTTATATCTTGGATACTTGAGTAATTCAAGTTGTTATGTAAGTATTGTTTTCTATCATAATTCTATCAATTTGAATTAGTAAACTATTGTTTACTTGTTATGATATTTTTTTTTATCATAAAAATGAAAATTGCAACCAACGGCCCTTCATTTTATCTTGGACCATCAAATGGATAATATTTTTATTGATAAATTTATATTTGTTAATATATTTATAATTTTATAAAATTTAATTAAAATGATTTCAAGCACTTCATATGATGATTGATAATTTTGTAGTACATGGATGTTTAAAAAACAAGAAATGGGTTAATAATGAAGCAGTGGGATGTTGAGGACAATGCCTTGAATTCACTATTTTCTCAAGGAATGGAATGTCTAGGTTTTAATGTTTGGGTTGTAAGGATTGATTGAATTATCTAGACCAAACAAAGTCCCTACCACAATATATTTATTTTGAGTTCTTCTATTATTAAAAACATATTCATTTTGACAACTTGTTCTTATATTATAATTGAGATTGAATGTTGTATTTTTATTTAATTATCATTTAACTGGCTATTATGATTTCCTTATCTATTAAAAAGTTTAACAAAAAAATATCATTTCATAAAAAAGTATATATTAGTTATGTTTTATTTTATATATTCATTTAACTGATATTTTCTTTCTCTTAAAAATAATTGTTTTATCTGGACATGTTTTATAAGAACCTCTCTATAAAATATTTATTCATATACAAAATAAGACTTTAAAAAGTAAAATGTATAAATATAATGTGATTATCGTGTCATTTTCGGAATTGTTTTATTATTTTGGATGAGTATGAATTGAAGTACACATGCAATTGGTTAGTCTTTATTTTAAATATATTTTGTGATATGAAATTCTAAAAGTCCAAGAAATATGAAGTTGTGTATAAATGTTAGTGCTTGTTGTACAAATACAAATATGGATAAGAGTTGGATTGATCTTCCAAGTAGAATTTATAGATGATATTTTGAATTCATTATGTATTTTATTGATTTTACTAGAATATTTAAAAGTGAATATATTAGTTTTCCATGAAGAAAATGTAAAAATGGATATCAATTCATATGAGATACTATGAGGGGAGCCTATTCTTGAACTAGTTTCTGAAAAATTATAAGAGTTGGACTCATCATGGGAAAGAATATATTCATTTTCATCATAAAGAAACTATTCATATGGATGTTTATGTGAGGATGACTAGTCTGATGCATGAAATGCTTATCAAAATGGTATGTGGGCTAGATCCTGAAGGAATTAACATCCATAATTTTGAGACCAGTGAGATCAATATTCACTCTGGTGTAGATCGTGATTCATTAAGATTTTATGAAATAATTGATTATGCACAAGCTGAATTATATTCTGGTTTTACTGCTTATATTAAATTTTTATTTATTATAGAGTTTTTTCACTTGAAGACTTTGAATCAGTGGTGAGATACATCATTCAACATGTTGTTTATGTTGTTGAAAAAAGTACTTCCTAATGATGCTAAGATTCCTGATTCATATTACCATGCTAGTAGGTTGAAAGAGAACTTAAGTTTCACATATGAGACCATAGATTCATGTGGAAATAACTGTATTTTGTTTAGAAATTAAACTATAAATTTGGATAATTTTACAGTCTGTGACTCTTCCAAGTAGAAAGATAATGGAGTAAATTAGACTCATCAATGTCAGAATGCAAAATAGGGGAAACTGATTATTGTAAAGAAATTATTTACTTTCTGCTGAAGCCAAGTTTGAAAAGATTATTTATGTCATCTAAAGTTTTTAAATTAATGAGATAGAATATGGAAAGAAATAAGGAAAGTAATATGTTAACCCACCCAGAAGACTCTCTTACATGGAAGGATTTTGATTAGAGAAACTCAAACTGCAGGCTACTTTATTGTGGAAAATCAATGACTTCCCATCTTATACAAATTTTCCAGGTTAGAGTATGAAAGGGAAATTTTCTTTCCCTTATTGAAATAAAAGGAAAAATATACATGGCTTAAACATTGTATAAAATAGTCATACACGGTTCATAGATGTTTTCTTCTCCCTCATCATTGGTTACAAAAGGACAGAGTGGAATTTCATGGTTTTATAGAATTCAACCTAGCACTAGAGATCATGATAGGAGTAGAAACATTATCATGGATTGATGAAGAAAACATCCTTACATTATATGAATTTTAGGATTTTTTGGATCATCCATTACCCAATATTCGTGTTGTGGGTAGACAGCACAGTCACAATTGGATGAAGAAAAGTATTTTTTTTAATATCTCTTAATGGGAAACTAGCATGCTAATACATAATCTAAATGTCATGCACATTGAAGAAAATTCTTTTGATAATATATTTTGGACCATTTTATGCATTAGTGTAAAATCGAAGGACCATGTCAATTCATGATGTGATTCAGAAGAAATGGGTTTAAGGAAACAATTTCATTTATAGTTAGGTGAGGGAAACAAGGAATACATTCCTGCTGTATGGTATATGATGAGTAAAAAAGATAAAGATATATTTCTTTACATTTTTAAGATGATCAAGGTTCATGATGGTTACTCTTCTAATGTTACCAAGTGTGTGAATGTGACAAGGAAATTACAAGGTTTGAAAAGTAATGAAAATCACATACTACTTCAGAAATTTATTCCAATCGAAATTTGTGATTGTTTATCACCCAATTTTGTGAAACTATTGATTGAGATGAGTAATTTTTTTAGAATTTTTTTTAAAAAAAATCAACGAATTGGTGATTTAAAATATTGGTACTTACACTTTCTCATGTGGAGAAACTATTTCCACTCTCATTTTTTGATGTTTTGGTTCACTTGGAGTTTCACCTAACTGATGAAGTAATGGATGATGATCCAGTACAATTCAGGTGGATGTATCCTATTGATAAGTATCTAAATACATTGAAACAATTCATATGTAACAGATCTTATACTAATGCATCAATATCCAATAGTTATTTAATAGATTGGTGTACTAATTTTGTGCAGAATATCTAATGGATATTGAAACAAAATTAGATAATCCCTATCATATTCATGATAGTTCATTTGGAGATGGAACTATATTTGATATGGACATCATCGAGTGGGTTCAAGATCATCGATATATCTTATTCAATACTCCATCAATTTCACCATTTATTTATTAAGTATCTTATCACTTTTATTGTTTAACTTTTACATGTTATTTCTACATATATAAAGTTGATCATTTAAATATGAAGTCATCATTTGCAGGAAACACATTAATGATCAAAAATAAGATATGTCTCATGCGAGTGATTATCAAATTCAACAATCCCATTATGAAACATTGAATTATTGGTTCAAAGATTTTGTATGTATAAATAGATTATCATTATGATTGAAGTATAGTACTAATTTCTTTCTGTATAACGTTTTATTGAATTCTTTGAAATACATAGGTCCATAACCTATGGGAGTTAGGTAACCCTATAATAACTGATGAATCTAACCAACTAGTTGAGGTTCCATCTATAATAGCTCATCGTTACAAACCTTTAAATGCAAATGGATTTTAATTTCACATTAAAAATATCAATGAAAAATTAGCAACACAAAACTGTGTCATCGGTTTTCCATATATTGATTATGGTTATTAACATGATCAATTGAAAGATGTCATTTAAGTTGTATAAATGCATAGGTTAAAATACATATTTTTAAAGTGTAATTGGGTTGATACAATTCATGAAAGTAAATTCAATCAATATAAATTTAATTTTGTGAACTTTAAGAGTATGTTATATTGAGATGAACGAGTTAGTAATGAACCTTTTATTTTTTCATCATAATAAGAAAAAGTTATCTTCATTACCTTTCCATCTAATCCGAATTGGAATGTTTCTATGAAAATGTCAAGGCAATGAGTGTTTTTAATTGAATGAGATGAACTTGAGACTATTGAATTTGTTGTGCAACAGCTTAATCAACACACCATAGTTCAACATGAATAAGATATTCATTAGTTTATAGAGATCTTTGAAGGATAAATGATTTGTTTTTATGTTTAATAAAAGGTATGATTGTTTTCCCTCTCTTCGGTTTAAAACATTTATTTAAAATTATTTAACTTTTTATGAATAGTTTAACTTATTTTTTGTATTTATTATCTCTATCTTTGATATATAATTGCATGAAAAATGAAACGAATTAAATTAAAATATAATTAAAGTAATTTTTATCAAAAAAAATATAAAAACAAAAAATACTATAATATTTATATAATAAAACACATAAAAACATAAAATATATGTAAACTATTATTAGAAAATAATACCAACAATATATTAACTGTATTCCCCCTCAATTGAGAGACTACTTCACTAATTTACTTTTTCACACACACAAACATGGCCATGATTTCTCAATAAACATAATTTTATATTCCAAGATAATCCTTTTACTCTAATTAAATGAGTTTATCTAATTAGTTTTTTAGAATGAATCATTTAATTGATAATCATTCACAACACCCATGTAAGGCTAGGTTGAGTTTATTAATCTATCTCATCCAAGCTAAATTCTGATTCAATTGAATTATATTCAACTAAATTTAATCCACATGTTCTAAGAATAGGTGACTCAATTATTTCCATGTGAGATTTTATCTTTGAGTTTGATAGACAAGGTTCTATCAAATATTTTATTCATACAAAAAAATATATATGAAATCCCTCCATAATTTTTTTATTATATATTTTTCATTATTTCAAAATCAATATCTTCTTTTTATAACAAATCCATGAGAAATTTTTTATCTTATACACAAATTATTTTTTGGATTATAATGTCAAACTTGAGTTAGTCTTCTATTTTTCATTCCCTTTTGACCTCATAAAAACACCTCCTTTCTATCTTCTCTTATTTTAAATTTAAACTTCCAATTTCACATATGAAATAGATATTTTCCTATAAGAATGGCGTTCCCTCGTTAGTTTATTTTCATTTCTCCTTTTTTGAATGGTACAAGATGTCCATATTTTTCTAGACCATCATCAATAAATGTTTCCAAATTCATGAATTTATTAAAGTTATATCTTAGGATATCCAAGTACCTACTCATAATGTCATGAGTCCCTATAATTTTTTATTATTATTTGTGAAAAGTAGTTCATTCATTTTTTAAGATTATGTTCCCACTACAGTCCCTGAAATTCCATTCAAAAAATACATTGATCATAACTCTTTTCCAAGATTTAGTCTTCAAATCTCTCTCCATCACCCTTGCCTTAAAATCTATTAATTTTTAATCATTAAATTATATTTTTAAGAACAATATCATGAATCACATATTTTCATATATAATTTACATGAAACAATAATTGAATTAAATCTCATTTACTCCCCATAAGAGTTCCTATTCTAGAATACTAAAAAATGTATAAATATAGAGTAAAAAATTATTCTCTATCATGTATCTCAACCCCTTATTCTTCTATAGTCTATAAATCCTCCTCAAAATGGATGGATGTATGAATTGGAATGAATGGATAGTGAAATCATATTTTATTTTCATGCCTTTATTTATAGAAAGTGAAATAATATGCCTCTCTTTATGCCTCTCTTTATGAATGAAAAATGAATGGATAGTGAAAACACATACCTATATTTATACCTCTCTTTATGAATTGATAGTGAATGGATGGTGAAATAAAATTTTATTTTCATGACTCTCTTTATGGACAGTGAAATCATATTCCTCTCTTTATACCTCTCTTTATGAATGGAAAGTGAATAGACAGTGAAATCATATTTTATTTTCAACCCCTTATTCTTTTATAGTCTAAAAATATTCAACCTATAGATGTTTTATGCCTCTCTTTATGATAAATTAAATCATATTTTATTTTAATGCATGTATATTCTACTTTTCTAGTATATGATAGTGATGATATTTAATTATTGGTAATGGAAAGAAACATTCAAAACCTTTTATTTCCTAGTGTTTAGAAACTCAACCTTTATGAATTTATCTTTGTTGATAAATAAAATGAATGGGTATTGGATCTTTAGAATCTTTATGGGATCTCATGGTTATGAAATAATGAAATATCATATATTTTCCTAGACATGTGTTTTGATCTGGGAACTCCGTTGTATTTTATCAAATATGTGTGAAATAAATAAAAATTACACAAGTCCTTTGTAGTTAACAATATATGGCACTATAATAGTCAATTAATACTTTCCTTACTAATTTTTTATATGATTGTAGACATGTCAGGGGAATAGGAACTAGATCCACATCATTCTATAGATCCATTTGTGTCTACAAGTCGAGGTATGTATGAATGTAAATGTGTTTTTACTTTTTTAATTAAGAATTAAACATATATTTTCACATATGTTTAACTATGTATGAAATTGTTTTCAATAGGATCATACTCAGCCACTTCTTCCTCTCATAAGAGAGGCCCTAATTGTGGTGTTTCATCATGGAATTTTGAAACGACCTTTGACGTATCATTTAACGAGACATACCATCATGTGAGAGTGGGTACCCCTGCATTTATTCTCCAGTTAGGTCATATCATATGTGACCCACATAGATTTTCATTGACTACATCTGAGTGGGATTCATTCCCCTGGGATACATTAGATCATCTATGAAATTAAGTTCAAGTAAGAGGATCATTTTAGTTTCCTAACTATGTTTAAAAAATACTAACATTGGTGATAATATTTTTCTTAAATGAAATAATATTAAAGTGTACCATAATGAGTTTTTGACCAGTTTGTATGGAAAAATGTTGTAAAATGTGAAAATATCATAAAGGGATAGTCAATAGGGGCATTGGATTCCAAATGTGGGTGCCCCAAACATTCTAAAAAGAGTCCTAAGGGGAATTATCCCATCTCAGTGATGTGAGTTAGTTGAAAATTGATACAATGAGGCTGCAATGGTGATTCTATTTATTTTGGATTATATATTTTGAAAAATTTGTATCATTTTACATGTTTTAAATATGAATTAATTAAATATAGGAGGTGGCAGCACATCATTCCGAGATTCGTGCATTGGAGGGACCACCTCACAGGCTTGGGACTCGTCATGTGTCCCAGATTCGGCATGATATATTTATTATTCAGTTTTTAAATTTAATATTTAATATGTTTTTGTGCTCTATATTTATATCTTATTCGTATATAGTTATTATAGCAAAGTTCATTGACTGATAAAATGTTGGTGTGGATGATGACTTGTGATTGAAATGATCTGGATATTGCAGCTCTTATAGTAAGTTCTTGTACTAATTATAAATACTTATATATATCTGTATATACATATATATTTATATTTATATATTTCACATTCTCAATTTGAGGTTGAGTTATCATAGCTTCTAGAGGACCTACGACAACTTGTCATGCAAAGTGATGAGATATTTCATTGCATTATTTGTCGTGATGGACATGGCTAAAACTTGACATATAGAATGAGGATTCCTCATTATGAAGTTTCACATGTTGAGCTTGTGGATATTTTTTTTATTGAGATGAAACATTAGTTTACATATTTAGAGGCATGGATACATTCTTCCAGGGAGGTAAATGTGCAGTAGTTAACTGAGTTTAGAGCACTGCGGGGGTATATGTGTAGGGGTGATGGTGCAAGGGATCCTATGATACAGGTTTATACTGATTTTTTTTAATTTTTTATTACATTAATTATTATTATCTTTATAATTTTTATTTATTATAGGACCCTACCACACTAGACATAGGTATCAGCCATGGTTCTACATGACAAATCAATTTCAAGAGGTGTGTTTTGTTTTTTTTTTCAATTTTCTTGTTCAAATTGGTTTTCTAATTTTGTTTTTTTATTTTTAGTAAAGTCACAAATAAAATTTACATTTTCATTAAAATGAAATTTGACCAAGTATGGATTCAAAACCAACAAAAGAAATTTATACTGATAAAAAAAACTTTGGAAAATACTCAGTAATTGATTTTTTATCTTTAAATTTCAACCGCACATCACATGTAGAGCATCCAAAAAGTTGGTAGTTATAGAACTTTCATTACACAGTGAACTCATCTATACAATCAAGATAAGAGTCCTAATTTTCAAGGAACCTACATTCACCTAAGTAATATTGTGTCTAATTTTAGGTAAAGCCTCCCAGAGCACCCAACATCCCACTACAACCACCACACTCTTAGCATGAACTTCACTAGAATGGAAATTTCTACTTTGTTTGAGGTTACAATTCATGTTGATAAGGAGACTAAAATGGAAAATTTTGGACATTATATTAGTATATTGGTGGAGTTTGATCTTAGTGCTACTCTTATTGATATGAAATAATCTACCTGCATGATGATGAGATAAATTTTATAATTGAGTATGAGAAACAACCTTTATTCTTTGGTGAGTGTTGTGTTGTTGGTAGTTAAAAGAGTAACTATCATGGAATTATAATATGTGGGAATTGTGGTCTTAAAGTTATCTTGGATAGTAGCAGTCTACTATACCTATGTAGTCTGGAAAGAATCAATCCTACTTCGGTAACTAACCTTACTATGTGGATCACTGCTATTTTTGGAGTAGGTGTTAGGTCAAGTGAATGATGTTGGGCCTTTTCTTATAAGAAATATACTCAATGATTTTCACTTACTAATGGTTAGTATAATAATGAGTATAATGTTTTACAAGGTAATAAAATCAAGGATACTTAGAGGTCCATGAAAAATTCGGTTACTAGAAAATTTGGTTACCACATTCTATGGGGTGGTGAATTATCTTCCTTTAAAAATTTAGTTACTGAAAGACTTCCCAAAAAATATTCCATGACTCATGTGGTTGAAAAATCAGATGTGATTATGGAGTTTTTAAAATTGTATAAGTTTTCTATTATCTCTAGGATCATTCTTCCAAAAGGGAAAACTCTATGGTGGCTTACAAATTTGGTAAGTATAGTTTTGAAGATTTAGGGTTTTTCCAATTGGAGATGTATTTATCTTCATCATGGTTTCTTCCATTATATTTTCCCTTTGAATAATTTGAAACAAAAAAAATTGTGCTTTGGTTCTTTGTATTTGAAACCATGTTAACTGCATATTCCTGAATGGAATCTAAATTTTAATCAAGCTAATGATAGTCTATCCTGCAAGGGTATGGGAAATCTGGGGTGTTTATCTTGGGAGCTTCTACTGAACAATTGAATGGTAAAGGGATCATGAAGTAGATGCAAGTGATTCTTATCAAGAATATTGATGTTGGTATTAAATAAGGAAGGCATGAGGGATCTACATAAGAGATAGATAATCCTTTTGTGTGTAATATATTAGTTCCCCTTAACCCAATTGAAGTCTGATTATAGGGAAGTCTACACCAGGTGGAGTGTAGTAGTTAGAGAGCTTGGGAATAACTAAGATATTAACTGGAACACCTATGATCTCTCCAGATAGGTCTGGGTAGGAAAATATAAAGGAAGGTATAAATGAAGTTGGATTCACTAAATTTTTTGTGGTTGGAGTTGATGTAACACCCCAATATTTTATGATATATTTTATTTTTAAATAAATTCAATAGCTTGTGTTGCACGCAACACTGAGTTAGAGCACACCATGATCTATTAACCTTTTCATTTAAATAAAGGTTATGAATATTATTAACCAAATTTTAAAACTTATATATATTACATATAATTTTAACTTTTATCTTATGTGTTTCATAGATAATTATATAAGAAAAAAAATCTTACTTTACATATAAAAACAATATTTTTAAGGGGAATTTTACCACCTTTTAATGGGAAACCTATTTTAAAACTAAATTTTGGAAATTTTATAAATTTTATTTTTCCAAATAGACTTAATTTTTTAATTTGTAATATCAAAATTATCTTAGGGTGAATTTTTGGTACTTATGATAAGTTTTGTTTTTTGATGAATACTAAGAAATATTGCATTGTAGTTAAAAAACTGAGTTTTTGTTTAAATAATTATTTTAAATTAAATTGATTTTTAAATTTAAAATTGATCAATAATAAATATATTAATCCAATTTAGATTATTTGAATCATTTTTATATTTAAATTATATATATAACTTATTGAAATTTTGAATGTTTCCTTTTACCCGCCTTCTCGCCACATCTGTGGGATTAGTGTTAAACTTAATTTAGACAATTCTGTGAATTGAATTAGGGAAAATGTATATACAAGGTTGTAATAAGTATGATATTTAGATTCTAATAGTACAAACTTAATTTTTGGATATTATGAATAGTAACTTTAGTAAATTTTTATTTACCACAGTTAAGGGTAAATCTGGTAATTAAAGGTAAAAATAATATTATAATATTATCAAATTACCCTAACACTTGTCCTAATTTCAATGGATGAGTATTTGTTGACCAAAATAAACCTTACGCCAAAATTATAACCTTTTTAAGCCACTTAGGTAAGAATATGACATTTATTATATTTTATTTAAAGATAAGTTAAAAATGTCATACTCATGTTTTTAATAACAATATAATTTTTAATATAGGGTTATACAAAATATGAATTCGGCTATAAATAGTCATTTGAAATATAATAAATTTATCTTCATCAAGATAATTTATTTTTAATTTTTATAGAAGAAATAATTTAATTAAAGGCTTGCATAATAATAATACAGTAATTGTTTAATTAATTGAAATACTAA
The DNA here is from genome assembly GCA_963277665.1 of Viscum album. NCBI lineage: Eukaryota > Viridiplantae > Streptophyta > Magnoliopsida > Santalales > Viscaceae > Viscum > Viscum album. The sequence continues at coordinate 891,499,592 of OY728142.1, forward strand.
ATAAATGATATTAAAAATATTAAAATAAATATAATTTTACATAATTAACAACATCCAAAAAATTATTAGATAAATTTGACATATTAGTGAGACATTAGAAGTGTCAGTTTGAAGTTATCATGTTGATATGATATTTTAAAAAAAATTAATGAATGGTATCAAAATTGACATTAATGATACTTTAAAATAAATAATATTTTATTAAATGATATAAAATTTATAAAAATATAAAATTTAGAAAAATAACTATAATAAGGTTTAAAATATCATACATTATCTATTTGAGATTTATTTGGCATTCTATAGTAACTATATTAAAACTAAAGAGTAAGAGTCCAAGTTGTCGCGGTAAGAGTTAAAGGGTTTAACTAAGGGTTAAAGACAAAATATAAGGTTAATAATGTGATATAAACTTATATAAAAATCATTTATTGAGATTATTTATACCCATCCACGTCTTATCTTCTAAATAACTCACTTCGAATCTATTTGAAATCGAAAATTAATTTATATTAATTTAATATTTTATGGATTTCCAAAAGTGTCCCTCACCTCAATTATAAAAGGTAATCGCCTCCCTCACTTCATCACACCACTTTAAACCTTATATATCGACCAACCCCTACCTATTTCTCCTCAAAACATTCTTATATAAGTTCTGTAGGTTCTGGTCTTCCAAAAATACCAAACCTAGTGTCTCTAAGAGAAGATCCAATGGATTTCCACTGAAGAAGAGGTAATTGTTTTACTAACTCATTTATGTTCATTTCTTCTTCAACTTAATCTTATTGTTTTGTTTACATTATAAAGTAATAAATTAAGTATCACCTAAATAATTAGATGTTAATATTATTATTGAACAACTATTTTCCACCTTCCATCCATCCTATGAAAAACAAAATCACCACGCGTGCGTATGTACGGCCTATCATCTCCACGCCATGATGTAATCTATTTTTCATCACTACTTTATTTGGATGGGTATAATGATGGATATAATGGATATAAATAATAAATATGACATTATATTTATTCTTTATACTTAATATACCATCCAATTACTTACCCTCTTTACCGTTAAGGGAATGATACCGTCGCTTGTGCGTACATACGGCCTACCGTCTCCACGACGCGATGTGATTCATTTTCTATGTTATCCATTTTAGAATAATTATAAAAATTTATTTAATGATTAAATATTATATTTATAAAATTAATATCGTTCTATAAATGTTTTATCTATATCCTATACAAAATAACTGAGATATTCATGATAAAACATGCATATGAAAATGAAGTAGTTAACACCCAAAACAAGGGTAATAACGAAATATTATCAACAAACAGGTGATAAAATAATATAAGAAGAAAATATATGATATCATAAATATAAATAAGGTTTTATATAAGTTAATAACATGGTTAAAACCATTATATAAGAGGTTAAATAATTTTTGACTAAAGGAATTGTAAGATAAGAGAAATCCATCTCACTTTTTATTTCCATGAGATACATGTAATATTCACCACTTATTTATTTTGAGTGGTGTATATACTGCCCATGAATTCATTTTATTACTATTATTATAAATTTTATTTTATTTTAATATCCATATAATTTTCTTTCTTTCATGTGGAATATGATTCTACTTATTATAAAGTGGTAAGGGTTAATTTCACAGTCTCATTATTATTCAGGATTGTTTATATATATTGAGGAATATTTATCATCCATATACATGTTTCTTAAAAATCTATTCCAAAATATTTTTACTATTATCCTACCAATATTTTAATCCTTTTACGCATGTTTTAATTTTTATAAAGTAGTTTTGAAAGGAATTTTTTTTCATTTTCCAAACGATGTACTTTATAACTTTTTCGACAAAAATATGGAAAGAATGTTTATTTTTAACTTATACGACATGAGTGGATTTTACCACCACAATGAATCCTTTATGTTTTTAAGCTTCCTTTACATTTTTACAATTTTCTTTTTAAATAAAATTTTTTCTTTTATAAATTCATGACTTTTAAATAAATGATTTCAAAGTAAAAGTGTTTTTTTTTTCAAGATATTTCTAACGATTTTATTAGAATATTTTCATCTATGTTAATATAATTTGTTGAATATTAAATTTGATTGAGGTTGATATATTATGATACAATATAAATTATTTTATTGAAGGTTTTATGATCATTTTGACTATAGATGTTCTATTTTGATACAATTCATGGTTTATGGTTAAAGTATTCACATTTTGTATGGTATTTTTTCAATACGAATGTTTATGTTGTTATATTTTAATAGGAGGAATGCATTAGACTTATTAAGTGAAAGTAAGGGTCCTCTATATCCCTTATATGTATCAGTAGGTCTCATGAGATGAAAATAGTTGGTGAAAAAACCTTTCATGCTTGTTTCCAAGCAGTTTTAAATTGTTAAGATGGTAGATCTTGACACAAATCAGACAGGTTTCTACCCAAAGACTTACACTATCATGAAGATAGATATTGATAGTATTTATCTTGAGGATAGATCTTGATAGTGTAGAAATACATCATTATACATTACATAATTATTATTATTCCATGTGGTTATTTGATTAGTTAAAATATCCAAGGTTAATTTTACTAGAAAATGTGATTATTTAAATGACATATATATCAGTTATTTTCCTTTCCATATTGTTTATGCCATATTTAATCATAGATTACACTGTAAATTTACCATTATTGAGCATCTGAGTTCACCTATTTCATGTGTTTTATTTTCTCAGGATGCCAAGATATGTATTATGACCGATATACAGGGTTAATCCAGAAGAATAATGGAGTTCTCAAAATATTATATATGTTGTATTTTATGTTTTTAATTATAATTTAAGGTTCATGTATGTAATATATATTCCAAGACTGCTAAACTAGTTAGTACTTTTGGATTCAACACTTGTATCTATGCCAATGTATTAAAGTAAGGCACTCACTCCAGGATACTAGGGTCAGGGTCATTACAGTTGGTATCAGAGGAAGTTTAGAAAAAACCTTTGAAATTGGATTTATAAATCAAAGATTAGGGAACATAACCCTAATATAGAATTTGAGGATAATCATAGAATAACATCATAAAATTTTGGTAAGGTAGAGATTATATGGGTATTTCTAAAAATACATCCTTGTCTAGATACTACAAGTGGATGTGGTTCTAGCACAGATGTACCTTGGGGTAACAACTCCGACATGGTGCATCAGGACAGACTTGGCGTATCCTGGCACAAGACAACGGGGCTTACCACACACCTAGTTTGAAACTCCTAGAGGATATGCTTAGGATAATTCAAATTTTCTTTAAAAACTATTGTGAAGGATTTAAAAGTAAATATGTCCCCAAAGAAACCATGTTTATGATTGTGAGATTAGCTATGCATAAATTTTTCAATTTATGTTAAGTGTTTTACTGGTTAAAAATTATACATTATGATTCATAACCTAATCTATTGTATTCCATTATTTATACATGAATCCTAGTTTAAGGAATGGAAACATCACTAATTCACATGATCCATATAATAAGAAGGGTCATGTCTTTTATGGCCTTAAGCCAATATTTTGAAGATAAATAGTATCAAAAACCTTCTCATCATATGATGACATAGTATCATGTTCTAACGAGGTAGAGAATTAATTTTCCAAGTATTATGGTTTTGAAAGAAAGCATGAGAATAAGACTATAGCTGGTAAAAATATGGATAAAGAAAATAAGACAAATAAGTATTTTCAAACATGTGATAACTGTGGAAAGATCGCCCTGGGAAATGATTGAAAGGATTGGGAGTTTTCTACAAGTGTGGAGAGAAAGGACATCGTTCTAGGGATTACAAGGATAAGAAAAAGGTTTCTAATGTACAATTCTTCAACTGCAAATAGATGGGACACTACATAAATCAATGTCTCATGTGTCAAAGGAGTATACCTCAAACGAGGCTAATGGATCATGGTTAAGATTATTCTACTACTATGGATGAAGATGAATTATTAATGTGATTATGTTGGGATTCAAGAATTATGCCCTTTGAGTATTTTATCAATGATGTACTAGTTATATGAATTATGGAAATAAATAAGAATTATATTGTAATACTTATTATTTAAGGATTTTGAGGCATGAACATTTTCATTAAGGTTTTTAAGGTGATAAAATATTTGGTATGTGTCAATAAGAACTACATTACATTGTTTGGGGAATCTAATGTTATGATTGATTTTAGAAATTTAGAGACCATTTTAACTATTAATTGGGACATCAGTATTTTAGATAAGTCTTAAGGTTGGAATGGAGTAAGTTAAAATTGGATATTATTGATCAGGGTTAAAGTATGTTTTATTGGATACTTTGGGATAACCATTTTGGTTTCAATAAAAATTTAGAGGACGAAGGAAATACTTGTGGACTTTATGATTCATTAAAAATGCTTCAAGTGTGAAAAAATCATTTTGAACTTTCATTTCCAGGTGTAAGGGATGAAGTGAAAATAGTTCAAAGTACAGCCAAAGGATGAGATTATGATTATGATATAGAAAGAAATCAATTAAGTATTTATCTAAATAGTAAAATAATTCTTTAACTCTAGGGAAAAGAGTTTGAAACCAAAGATGTTATCCTAGTATATTCTTTTCCAATGAATCAAATAGTCCCTTAGATCATCGCAGATTTATAGCTTTGTGATTGTTAACTTTCTTCTAATAATGTTTTGTATCACTCTCCATCATAAATTTATAGTCATATTTCTCTTATATGTCCATGTTTTCCTATATAGAACCCTAGTATGTGTTATCTCTGGTGACCTTCATACTTTCCTTTCATTATTTTAAAGTGGAGGTCTCATTAACCTTATTTTGGATGTGGGTTTCCCTACAAAATAATTTAAAGTATCAAAATTTTATTTTCAAAGTGAAATTTCAAATTTCAAGGATAAAATTTTTGAAGGAGGAAAGAATGTATCACCCTAAGATTTTATGGTGTGTTTTTTTAAATAAATTCAATAGCTTTTGTTGTACGCAATACTGACTTTGACCGCACCATGATATATTAACCTAGCTGTTTAAATAGAAATTATGAATAAATTTAACCACATTATAAAACTTATGTATATTCCATATAATTTTAACATTTATCTTATGTGTTTCCTAGACAATTATATAAGAACAAATCCGATTTTACACATAAAAACTACATTTTTAGGGGAATCTTACCACCTTTTAATGGCATACCTATTTTAAAACTAAATTTTGGAAATTTTATAAATTTTATTTTTAAAAATAATATTCATTTTTTAATTTGGAATATCAAAATTATCTTAGGGATAATTTTTGGTGTTTTTCTATGAAGTTTAATTTTTTGATGAATAGTGAAAAATACTACATTTTAGTTAAAAATTGAATTTTTTCATTTAGATAATTATTATAATTTAAATTTATTTTTATAGTAAAAATTGATAAATAATAAATATATTTATCCAATTTAGGTTATTGTAAGAATTTTTATATTGAAATTAGATATAAAAACTTATTGAACATTTGAACGTTTCCTTTTACTCGTCTTCTCGCCACATTTGTGGGATTAATGTTAAACTTAATTTAGCCACTTCTGTTAATTGAATTTAGAAAAATGAACATACATAGTTTTAATCAGTATGATATTTAGAGTCTAATAGTATCATCTTAATTTTTTGATATTATGAATAGTAACTTTAGTAATTTTTTATTTACCACAGTTAAGGGTAAATCGGGTAATTAAAGGTAAAAATAATATTATAATATTATAATATTACCCTAAAACTTTTCCTATTTTCATTGTATGAGTGGATTTTGACTAAAATAAATCTTAGGCCGAAATTATAACCTTTTAATCCACTTGGGTAAGAATATGACATTTATTATATTTTATTTAAATATAAGTTAAAAATGTCATACTCATATTTTTAATAACTATATGATTTTTAATATAAGGCTATAAAAAAGATAAATAAGACTAAATAGTAATTTTAAATATAATAAATTTATCTTTATCAGTATAATTTTTTAAAAAATAATTAGAGAATAAATAATGTAATTAAAGGCCTTCATAATGATGATGCAGTGATTGTTTAATTAATGGAAATAACAAATAAATGATTTAAAAATATTAAAATAAATATAATTTGACATAATTAATGACATCCATGAATTTTATAGAATGATTTGACATATTAGTGAGATATTATAAGTGTTTTTTCGAAGTTATCATGTTGATATGATATTTTATAAAAAACAAATAATGAACAATATCAAAATTGACATTAATGATACTTTAAAATAAATAATATTTTATTAAATGATATAAAATTCATAAAAATATAAAATTCGGCCAACTATAATATGGTTAAAAATTTATCAATGATCCATTTGGGGTTTTTTTCATTTTATAGTAACTATATTAACCCTAAAGAGTAAAAAAAAGTTGTCATGGTAAGAGTTAAAGCATTTGACTAAGGGTTAAAGCCAAAAGATATGGTTAATAATGTGACCTAAACTTGTCTAAAAATAATTGGTTAAGAGGATTTATACCCATAATCATCTTATATTCTAAATTACTCACTTTTTAGAAACTTTAAATTGAAAATTAATTTATATTAATTTAATATTTTAAGGATTTCTAAAAGTTCCCCTCACCTCCATTATAAAAGGGTAACTCCTCCCTCACTTCCTCACACTACATTGATCCTTCTAACTCAACCAAAGTCTACCCATTTCTACTAAAAATATTATTAGATAAGTTTTGAGGTCCTGGTCTTCCAAAAATACCAACTCTAGTGTCTCTAAGAGGAGATCCAAAGGAATTCTACTGAAGAAGGGGTAATTGTTTTACTAACTCATTTAAGTTAATTTATTTTTATACTTCCTATTATTATGTTATTTACATTATAAAGTAATAAATAAATATAATCTATATACTTAGATTTTATTATTATTATGGAACAACCATTTTCCCCTTTCTATCCATCCTACTAAAAATAAAATCACCACGTGTGCGTATGTACGGTCTACCATCTCCACACCGTGGTGTAATCTGTTTTTCATCACCATTTTATTTGGATGGGTATAATGATGGGCATAATATATATAAATAATAAATATGATATTATATTTATTTTTTATAATTACTATACCATCCAATTATTTACCCTCTTTACCATTAAGGGAATGATATCGTCGCTCTTGCGTACATAGGGTCTACCATCTCCACAACGTGATGTGATTCATTTTCTATTTTATCCATTTAGTAATAATTATAAAAATATATTTAATGATTAAATATTATATTTATAAGATCAATATAATTATAGATATTTTGGATCTATATCTTATACAAAATAATTGAGACATTCATGACAAAACATGCATATAAAAATGAAGCAGTTAACACCCAAAACAAGGGTAATAACATAATATTATCAACAAAAGGGTGATAAAATAATATAATAATATCATATATAATATCATAAATATGAATAAGGTTCTAATATAAGTTAATAACATGCTTAAAACCATTATACCAAATGATAAAATATGTTCGACTAAAGGAAGCTTAAGGTAAGGGAAATTCATCTCACTTTTTATTTCTGTGAGGTACATTCCATATTCACCACTTGTTTCTTTTGTGTGGTATATATACTACCCATAAATTACTTTTATTTCTATTATTCTGAATATTATTTTATTTTAATATCTGTATAATTTTTTTCTTTCATGGCGCATATGATTCTACTGATTATAAATCAATAAGGGTTAATTTCACAATCTCATTATTATTCAGGATTGTTTATACATAAGTATCATCTGGGGAATATTTATCATACATGTCCATGTTTCTTAAAAACATTTTACCAAATATTTTTACTATTATCCTATCAATGTTGTAAGTATTTTAACCATGTTTTAATTTTTATAAAGTGATTTTGAAAGAAATATTTTTTTGTTTTCCAAATGATGTACTTTATCACTTCTTTGACAAAAATATGGAAATGATGTTTATTTTTAACTTATACAGAATGAGTGTATTTTACCACCATCATGATGAATTTATGTTTTTAATATTAATTTACATGTTTACAATGTTATTTTTAAATAAATTTTTTTCTTTTATAAATGCGCTTCTTTTAAATAAATGATTTCAGAACAAAAGGGTATTTTTCTCAAGATATTTCTAATGATTTTATTAGAGTATTTTTATCTATGTCAACATAATTTGTTGAATATTATGTTTGATTTAATTTTATCACTTATGATACAATCTATATTATTTTATTTAAGGGTTTATGATTATTTTGACTATAGATGTGTTATTTTGATACCATTCATGGTTTATGGTTAAAGTATTCAAATTTTGTATGCTAGTTTTTAAATAAAAATATTTATGTTGTTATGTTTTCATATGAGGAATGAATTGGACTTAGTAAGTGATGGGGAGGGACCTCTATATCCCCTCGATGCATCAATGGGTCTCATGAGATGAAAATAGTTGGTGAAAAATCATTCGTGTCTATTTTCAAGAAGTTTTAAATTGTCAGGAGGATGGATCTTGACAAAAATCAAATGGGTTTTTACCTATAAAATTAAACTCTCATGAGGATAGATCTTGATAGTAGCTATCTTGAGGATAGATCTTGATATTTCATATGTCCAAAATTATTCATTCTATCATTATTATTATTCCATGTAATTATTTTATTAGTTAGAATATTCTTGGTTAAGTTTCCTAACTCATGAGATTATTTAAATGGCATATGTATCAGTTATTTACCTTTCTATATTGTTTATGCTATATTTAATCATATATTATATTATGTTTTTACCCTTACTGAGCATCTGAGCTCACCTCTTTCATCTGTTGCGGCATGCTTGTTTTAAAGGGAGGAATGGGGTTACTCCTATAGAGACTGGATTAATTCAATTTTGGATAAGCATTTCAGTTGGTTGTGCACCTATTGAACCTTTGAATGTTTCAAAGAATATATGGATGGTATAGTACATAGGTTTTAAGGTATAGTCCATTGGTTTTAGGCTGGTTATGTTTTCTCAAATGATTTTGACTGTTGGATGGGAGCAAGATTCAATAATTTGTTGGATAAAGTGTTTCTTATGGTAGGTTACAACCAAGAACAAGGGTTCTCGTTTCTTGTGGTGGTGGAAACAAGTCAATATACTAAGAAAACATGCTTGTATTGAAATGAAATTGTGGTAGAACAGTCACCAAGACGTTTTTTATCTATATAAATCAACTTCACATACATCGAATGCTCGTGTCACCTGATATGATGCAAAAATGATGGGTAAAATTGTCTTGTGTTACTAAAATGACATATCTCCTATCATGGGGTCAAAATGAGAAAAAAAAAATCTTATTGGCATTAAAATATAGGAGAACATTCCTTGAATAATATCTGATCTATTGGAATCAATCATGCATTAATTTGATGTCTGGATTGGTCAGTACAATTAAAAGTTCATTTTCATATTTATTACAATTTTTGTAATAATGAAAAAATCATGTGTGTAAGGGTCAAAACTGGCCAAAAAAGCTCTAATTGACATGAAATATTAGAACAAAAATATTTAAGTCATTTAAAATCATTAGGAATCATCAGCACATGGATCGGATACCTAAATTGTTCAGTATGATCAAAAATGGTGGTTTTCCCTCAGATATGGATTGAAGTTACAAATCATGCAAAAGGTGTCGATAGCAAGAAAACACACTTAGATTGACATTAAATCATGTTATAATGATCATTGAGCCATTTTTTATTTGTAGGAATTATCACTTCATCCGTCGGATGCTCTTGTCACTAGGTATGATGGAAATGATGAGTTATATTGTCTAGTGTTATTAAAATGACATATCTTATGTCAGAGGGTAAAAAATGAGAAAACTACTTATGATTGACATGAAAAACTAGGATAAAATTCCTTTAATCATAAGTGATCTATTGAAATCAATCGTTCCTCAATCCATTGCCTGGATTGGTCGAAGGAATTAAAAGATCATTTTCACATTTATTATCATTTTTTGTAATAATGAGAAAAACAAGTGTATAGGAGTAAAAACTGAAAAAATGAGCTATGATTGACATGAAATATTATAATAATGATAATTAAGTCATTTAAAACTTGTTTTAAGTATCGGTACTTGGATCGGATTCCTGAATTGATTGGTATGATCGAAAGTGGTGTTTGTCCCTTGAATTTGGAGTTAAGTGACAAATAAAGTAAAATGATCCAATAATAAGAAAATACATTTGGATTGACATGAAATCCTGGGTGAATAATCACTGACCCATTTTTGATTTTTAGGAATCAAATTTATATCCATCAAATGCTTTTTTCACCCGGTATGATGGAAAACAATGGATAATGTTGTCTTATGTTATTAAAATGACATATCTTCTATCATGGGGCCAAAAATGAGAAAATTAATTATAATTGATGTGTGAAGCTTGTATAATATTCCTAAAATCGTATGTAATATATGGGAATCAATTTAATGTCAATTCGATTCCTCGATTTCTTAGTACAATTAAAAGTTCATTTTCACATTTATTACCATTTTTGTAATAATGGGAAAATCATGTGTGCAGGGGTCAAAACTGACCAAACGAGATTCGATTGACATGAAATATTAGAACAATGATCTTTAATCCATTTAAAATATGTAGTAATCATCATCGTATGGATTTGATACTTGAATTTCTCAGTATGATCGAAAGTATCATTTGTCCATCAGATTTAGAGTTAAGTGACAAATCAAGAAAAGGGTTTAATACCAAGAAAACCCACTTAAATTTACATGAATTCATGGTTAGATGATCACTGAGCCATTTTTAATCTGTAGGAATCAACATCGCATCCATCATATGCTCATGACTCCCATTATGATGGAAAATGACAGGTAATGTTGTCTAGTGTTCTTAAAATGACATATCTCCCGTTAGGGGGTCAAAAATGAGAAAATAACATCTAATTAATGCAAAAAACTAAGAGAATATTCATCAAATAATATATGATCTATTTTAATCAACTTTGAATCAATACTATGTATATATTGGTCGGTATAATTAAAAGTTCATTTTCACATTTATTATCATTTTTGTGATAATGGGAAAATCATGTGTGTAGTGGTCAAAATTGATAAAATGAGCTCCAATTGACATGAAATCATAGGAAACTGATCTTTTAAGTAATTTAAAATATATAAGAAGCATCAGCACATGAATTGGATACCTGAATTTATCAATATGATCAAAAGTGGAGTTCCTCCATCGGATTTAAAGTTAAGTGATAAATCATATTAAAGGGACAATATCAAACAAACACACTTGGATTGACATGAAATCATTAGAGAACGATCATTGATCCATTTTTTATTAGTATTAATCAATTCCACATACAACGGTTTCCCATGTCACCTGGTGTGATGAAAAACTACGAGTAATATTCTTTAGTGTTATTAAAATGACATCTCTCCCGTCAAGGGGTCAAAATGATAAAATAACTTTATATTGATGTGAAAAGCTAGGAGAATATTTCTAAAATCATATATGATCTATTAGAGTCAATCTCCCATCAATATAATGCCTAGATTGATTAGTATATGGTAACTTTATTATCAAATTTTAATAGTCTTTGCTTAATCAATAAATACTGTAAACAAACATTTCAAATTATCTTTGCAACATTTATATATTTAGGATTGTTTTTGTACTTAATGAAATATAAAAATGATTTTATTATTCCATATATATATATATATATTAACTAAATAAATTTTATTAATGTTAAATATATTAATTTTTATGTGATTTTTCTAAAAAAAATTGTATTATTCTTGTAGGTTGATTGAGATAGAAGGTTGGAAGAATCTATGGCTCTTTGGATCGTTGGTTTTGTCTAGATGTCTATATTTTGTTTTTTGTTTTTTTCTCTGCTGGGTGTTTTTTGTTTTGGTTGTTTAGTGGTTGTGAAACTGTAAAAAAAATTAATAAAATGCTCCAGGTTAACGTCCTCCATAGGAAGTCGCTAATGCTTTTATTTTTTGTGAGAATTAGGAACTGCCTCTAGCGGTTGTTGTGTGTTGACATGTTGCAACCACTTTTATCAGTCGCTAATGCTTTGTCTAGTGACTACTCCTACAGTCATCTATGGATACCCTATAGTGACAACATTTAGTGTTCTCTATTATCCTTTAACAATAGGCCAACCGCAGCTTCCAAAAGTGGTCAGTTGGTGGTTACTAAAGCATATTAGCGACCGTTTTTTTGGGTGGCTAAAAGTCAAAAATGTAGTAGTGTGCTATATAATTTTAAAATTCATATATATATATATATATCAACATAATTTATTATTCATCATATTTATTTCTTAAATTCAAGAAAAAAATTAATAAATTTTCAACTCATGTTTATATCATGATGATGTCATAAAACTTATGATTTTCATGAAAAATGTATTTTTTACTATTCACTAAAAAATAAACCTTTTCATAAAAATATAAAAATTTCACCATAAGATAATTTCAACATGTTTAATGCAAAGATTAAGTCTATTTTATAATGTTAAAATTCTAAAATTTAGAAATTTATTTCTAAATAAAATCACACAATACATGGGAAAACAATTTATTTAGAATAAAAACTATTTATTTTGTTATGGGTGGTTACATTTATATTTGTTCCTATCACATAATTATTATATGATTAATAATTATTTTTTATACATTTAAAAAATATATATTTTATGAAATTATTCTTCTAAGTGAAATTAACCTTTTAAATACATAATTGAGAAAATAGTTTTAGCATAACAGACTTTATCCGTTATGGAATGTCAATGACCATTTTACTTTTCTAAAAAAATTATCAAGATTTAGTAACCATTTTATTATCCATAAAATTACATTATAATTGAATTGAAATTTTGATTAAAACATGTAAAGAAAACTATTTATGTCACGACCCAACCCACCAGGGCCCGCTTGACTAACAATAAGTTGTATATAACTAACCCAAGCCCACCTCTAACAAGCCAGGGGATGGAAACCCGCGCCGAGTATGAATGACACTCACATGGGAGGCCTTATCCTATGGTACTTATATGCACACACACTTATCCAACCTAGAAAATGTTGAAATTTAAAATCCAACTGAAATCAAATGCATGCATACATCTAAATCCCACAATCAAAGTACAAAAAAATAATCGGAAACAATAAAATCCAAATACAAGCCCACTAAAAACTGTAAAGAAGTACAACCAAATAGTAAGAGGGTAATACAGTCAAATGTGACTCTTGGTATGAACCACAGACTCTCTAGACCAAATCTAAGCTCTATCTTCTCGTAGTCTACTGAGAACCCCATTGAACTGTCGGTCATCTTCATAAGACACAACATGTGTGGGCAGAGCCCATGCAGTGGTGAGTATAACAATACCCAATAGTAAACCCCGAAATCACTAAGCATAAAGCATCAAGAGTATTCATCTCATCATAAGATATGTCAATCATAATATGATACATACAATAAAACATCTAGATATACTCATACTCGATAGTAAGTCTCAATGTAAGGTCATAACTGTCACGACCCCCTCCCCACAAAGTGTACCCCTCCTAGGTCGGCAATGTGAGAAGGGAGATAATGACCCCTGAGTCCCGCTTCCAGTAGGACCCGAGTTGGTGACTAGCACCGAGGGTATAGTAAACACACAAATGGTAGGCATTAACCTCTAAGAGAACACATGCGGAAGAGAGAGATAAGATAGACACCAACCAACTCCAACTCAGAACATAAATATAAAAGAAAACCCAAGTGCACATATGTAATTTCATGTAAAAGTACTACAACTGTAAGGGAAAACTGCAAGTACCCAAAAGAATGTAAAAAACAACAGTAACCACAAGCCCGAATAGCTCCTACAACCACAAGCTAGTAGAAACCAGATTGATCTCCAACCTGCTCCAAGTGACATGAAAAAAAGTTTGTATATACATAGGATGAGTATAACAGTATACTCAGTAGGATCCTCCCTAAAGCCTCTCGTTCAAAAGTAAAGAAAGCATGCTAAATCACAGTGAACAAAAAGTGAAACTAACTCATCACCTAAACAGGTATACTAAGTTCCCAACTTCACCATGGATACTCTCACCAAGTAATGTATACAAGAATATATCATATAATAAATAATATCAAGGGTACCCCGCTACTACTTCCCCACTAGTTTTCCGCTTTGCCCCAACGTTGCATGTCCTGAGAATTTCTCTCAAAAAAAGGCTTGCCTTCAGACACCTGGTCAAAGCACCACAACATGCACCTTGTGCAACAAAACCACCACGTCCACGTAATAAAAGTAACCAGGTAGTTTCTAGGAGCCACCACAGCCCACATAACGTGTATCATACATCGGGTATTATACCTCAAGCCATTACAACTCATACACCGTGTAAGGATCCTCAATCCATCACAGCCTATACATGTTACACCTATATAGTCCATATGATACTATATCTAGAATATATGTGTGTGAATAACCACAATCCATTACATACCTCTACACACATATCTGGGGAAAAATAACTGTTGTGCCTACCAGCACGAGTAACTGCCAAGAGAAGAGAGCGGGGCTAAAGGGGGTAGTCAGCCATTCATCCTCCCACCAGAATGTTGGGGAAAACACCCCACTAGGGCTCAGAATCCTCAGGGTGTCAGTTTCCCTTACTGATAGGGTGGAGTAGTGTATAGAAACACAAAAAGTACAGAATATACTATATCTCACAACCACACTATGGGCATAACATAGTCTTAGACACAACTACAGCTAACATCTCTTAGACTCCAGGTTGCTACTTCTAAGACTAGGTATCCTATAAGCACACAACCATTTAAAGATCTTTATAAGATTACTTCATTCCCTTTTTATCAGTTTCACTTTACGTTAATTAATTCCTTAAACATTAATTAACCATGAACAATTCCACATTAAATTTCATTATCATCACACCCAAAGTTCACTATTCCTTCAGAATTACAACCTCATCATTATGTTCTAGAAACTCCAACCCCATGGGTTAACACCATTTATTCAATTATTCATTACAGAATTACTTTCCCACATTCCCAGGCATTCTAGAAAAACATTCTATGCTACTAAACACAAGGGGGCTCAACACGGTGAGTAGATGTACTACCCATTGAGTCTTTTCCGCTTATAGCAAGAGCATATACCCATCCTACCTTGAGAAGATAAACACGGAAAGCACATGTCATACCTCGCATGTCTGTGCCTCTTTAAGAAGAAGGGTAAGTAATACCAGCTGCCTTGAGCAGTGGGCAAAAGTAAAGCAGATAAACAACCAATCAAAAATCAGAAAGCTTCCAACAATAACATCCATCCCATTCCATCATCCTCAGTATCCTCCCAACACCCACATGCATAAACCAATGCATATTTCCACTCTAGGTGTCATCTTCTGCCACAACCAAAAGGCCTCCATACCCCCACATATCACAACAACCATCCAGGATCACATCACAACACAAGCAGCAAGAAAACAAACATCTTAACAATTGGGATCTTGGACCTTTTACAAACAAGAGGGTAACTCAGAACCCTTCAAGGAATTATCAAACAAATAATCCATTTTGAATTAACTAATTTATTATACAGAGGTTCCACATTCGGGAAACCTAAACAGTAAGCTATCACAAATAAATTAAACATGCTTACTACACCATTTTGATTAACATAAAAATTAAAACAAGAAGAACCAGATTCATTTACATGCCTCTTTATCTTTAGCCAAACAATTATCAATTAATTCTGGTTTACGTTCTTTACCAATTTCTATCAAGAATGAACAGCTCTACGAAGCAAGAATAGATATCACACTATCTAGAAAAACAAGAGGAAATAACATACGATCGATATCAATTTATTTATCCAGTTAAAATATTTATTATGTCAATTCCATTGTCATCCAGTGGGATTAAACATACTAACAATACATTTGCACATAAAAGAAAAGAGAAGCAACGAATCCCCTACCTCAAACAGTTCTTGACGTTCTTTATCCACACAACGGGTCATGATCCTCCTCTCACGACAACTGCATCCACCCGAGGATGCCACGTTATGACCGCACCAACCAAGACCCAAGAAAAATCTATTACAAGTATGGTGATTTCATACTATAATAATGGAAATTAGAAACAGGAGAAGATGAACCCCAAAAGGACGACGATAAAACATACCTTATATCAAAGATTGATCGATACAGTTTGGTGGCATCAAGATAGAGCGGAACCAATCCAAGGAGGAATGTTTGATTGTGAAAATCCTATGGGAAAAATTGAAAGGTTATAGCATCTCATAGCCGAGAACAAAGAGGAAGAGCAAGGGAGGAATATATTTGTCCCTTTTAAAGATTTAACGAGGTGACGGTTTAAGATATTCTTAATTTCCCATTAAAAGTGGATCGTATTAACCCATGCGGTTTGACCAAGTAAAAACATTCCGAGCCATAGGAATAATTAATATAGAAGTTATGGCCTTTGAATCGGCCTTAGAGTCTTTAAAATGAGGCTTTAAATGCATTTTACGTCAAAGTAAACGTCAAAGGGGAGAACTGTAGGAAGCTGGAAACACTGTTCATGAACCTCACCGATAGAACATTGTTCACTGAACCTCACCGATAGAACACTATTCACTGAACCTCACCGATAGAACACCGTTCACTGATCCTCACCGATAGAACACTGTTCACTAAACCTCACCGATAGAACAATGTTCACTGAACCTCGCTGATAAAACACTGTTCACTAAACCTCACGGATAGAACACTGTTCACTGAACCTCACTGATAGAACACTATTCACTGAACCTCATAGATAGAACATTGTTCATTGAACCTCACTGATAGAACACTGTTCACTGAACCTCACCGATAGAACACTATTCACTGAACCTCACCGATAGAACATTGTTCATTGAACCTCACCGATATAACATTGTACACTGAACCTCGCCGATAGAACACTGTTCACTGAACCTCATCGATAGAACACTGTTCACTGAACCTCACTGATAGAACACTGTTCATTGAACCTCACCGATAGAACATTGTTCACTGATCCTCACCGATAGAACACTGTTCACTGATGGAACTGTTCATAGAATTGGAAAATTGGTAAAGTGTTGGGGATAAGTCACCTTGACCTCCCGGAACACCTTAAACACCATATTTTCACAAAGGAATGGACTGGAGAGGTCCAGGACATTACATCAGATACCTCTCAAAAAATTCTCATCCCTGAGAATTTAAAACCCAACTAAAGTGAAAACAAAACGGATCCGAACAACCACCCATCAAGATACCTCTCAAAAGAGAGAAAGCCACAAAAAAACAACAAAGGGAGCCATCTCATAAACATGAAAGGTTCATAACTACATAAGCTACATTGATACATCAAAAGAGTTAAACATCAAAAAACTCTAGGTACTGAGCATGTATCTGTGACTCATATTCCCAAGTACTCTCCTCCATTCCACCATGTCTCCACAAGACACGAACCAAGGGGATAGAACACCCACGCAACACCTTCTCTTTGCGGTCTTGGATCTCTACGGGTCACTCCTCAAAGGTTGCATAATCATCAACATCGATCTCTCCCCAATTGATGATATGAGAGTCATCATGAAGATAACGACAGAGTTGTGATACATGGAAAACATCATGTATCCTACTCATCTACGGGGGAAGTGCTACTCGATACGCCATGACACCGATATGAGCTAACACCTCAAAAGGCCCAACAAACCGGGGAGAAAGCTTACTTCCATGACCAAACCTTCACTGCCCATGACAGGGAGTCACCTTCAGAAACACATGATCCCCAAAATTAAACTCTAATGGTCTCCTTCTTTGATCAACATATGATTTATGATGATCTTGCTATGTCTTCATCCTCTCATGAATCACTTGGACTATCTCTGTTGTATTATGCACTAGTTTCGGTCCGAGAATTGCTGACTCTTCAACTCCATTCTAGCACAACAGAGAACAGAAAGGCTGGCTATACAAGGCTTCAAACGGCACCATACCGATAGTAGAGTGAAAACTATTATTGTATGAGAACTCCACCAAGGGTAAGTGCTTCATCCACAAACCCCCAAAATCAAGAACACAAGAGCGTAACATGTCTTCAAGAGTCTAGATGGTATGCTCTATCTGACCGTCCGTTTGAGGATGAAAAGTAGTGCTAAGGCATAGTTGAGAACCTAAAGCATGTTGGAGACCTCTCCACACCCTGGAGGTAAAATGAGGATCTCGATCAGAAATGATCATCCTTGGGACTCCATGAAGTCTCACCACCTCCCCTAGATACTGCCTCGACAAAACTTCCACTGAGCTTGACTCCTTGATCTCTATAAAGTGGACCGATTTTGTTAAACGATCCACTACCACCCAAATAGCATCATGTCCTCCCGGAGCTCAAGGTAAACCGGTAACAAAGTCCATTGATATGTCCTACCACTTCCACTGAGGAATATATAATGGCTGGAGATACCACCAGGGACACGTTGTTTGGCCTTCACCTTCTGGCAGACCAAACATCGAGACACAAACTCTACAACCGCACACTTTAGCCCAGGCCACCAAAACTAACTCCTCAAGGATCGGTACATCTTTTTCACACCAGGATGCATCGTTAAGGGAGAACTATGGAACTCTATGAGAACTGTCTCGCACATTATCAAAGGAAAAAAAGACTTCCATGATACAACACTCGGTGTTGTTCATCCTTAGTCCAACCATCAGGGGCCTCGCCATAAACAACTCGGTCTCTCCAGACCTCCACCTCAAGATCCCCCAACTGGGACTCTTCCACCTTCTACATCAGGGATGACTATACCTTCATCTGAAAAAGACAACCTCTACCCCCAACTTCTCCCATATAAATATGTAATGATGACAGCTCTTCCATTACTCTCCAGGAATCACTGGATTCACGCACAGCATCACTACGTGACTTTCGACTCAGTGCATCAGCTACAACATTCTCCTTTCTAGGTGTATATGATATCTATAAGTCATATTCCTGTAAGAACTCCATCCACCAATGTTATCGTAAGTTCAAGTCACGCTGGGAGAAAACATTCCTCAAACTCTTATGATCGGTGAAAACCACAAAGCGCTCACCAATGAGGTAATGTCTCCACAACTTCAGAGAAAATACAATGGATGACAACTCAAGATCATGGGTGGAATAGTTACGTTCATGGGGATGAAACTGCCGAGACCCATAAGAAACAATTGACCTATGCTGCATGAGAACATAGCCTAACCCCAGACGTGAAGCATCACAGAAAACATCAAACTAAACTCCCTCAGCTGGAAGACAAAGAACTGGAGCACTTACTAACTTCTCCTTTAGATACTCAAAAGCTGACTGACACTGATCAATCCATATGAATGTCTGATCCTTCCTAGTAAAAGCTGTCAGAGGAGTCACAACTTGTGGGAAATTGGATACGAACCTCCTGTAGTAGCCTGCGAGACCAAGGAAACTTCGCACCTCTAACACTATCTTGGGGGATGCCCAAGATACAACTGCTTCAATCTTCGATGGATCCATAGATACTCCCTATTGGGACACAACATGCCCCAAGAAATGGACTTCTCGAGCCCAAAACTCACACTTAGAAAACTTCCCAAACAGCTGATGTTGACGAAGAACTCCCAAAACGGCTTGTAGATGCTCTGCATGCTCCTCTTCAGATGTGGAGTACACAAGGATGTCATCAATGAAAACTATCATGAACTTGTCCAGGAACTCACAGAACACATCATTCATCAATCCCATGAATACATCTGGAGTATTCGTCACTCCAAACGGCATTACAACGAACTCATAATGCCCATGACGACAATGGAAAGTAGTCTTCGGGATATCCTCACCCTTCACATGCATTTGATGATATCCTGACTGCAAGTCGATATTTGAGAACCAACTTTCACCCTTCAGTTGATTGAATAAATCATCAATCCGCGGAAGATGATAATGATTCTTTATTGTCACTTTTTTAAGTGATAATAATCAACACACAACCGCAAACTGTCGTCAGCCTTCTTCATGAACAAAACTGGTGCACCCCACGGGGACACACTTGGACAAACAAAACCACACTGTAACAGACCATCAAGATGTATACGTAGCTCTCGTAACTCATAAGGGGTCATCCTGTATGGATACATAGAGATAGGAGATGATCCTGGTTGTAGCTCGATCCCAAACTCGATCTCTCATCGATGGGGTAATGCTACAACCTCTTCTAGAAAGACATCAGGGTACTCTTCTACGACCCTAGGAAACACCAACTTCTAAACCTCAGAAGAACTCAGCATCATCTCATCCATCATGGATGACAAGGATGGAACGCGCCTATGAGCCATCTGAGGATCTCTCTCACCAAAAAACACCACTGGCTCTCCATCCGCACCAATGAAAATGAACTTCTTCCTGAAGAAATCCATGATAGCCTGCACCGAATACAACCAATCCATGAAGAGGATGACATAATATGGTTATATTCGTAAACATAGGAAATCTCCCCAAGAGTGGTGTTTCCCCAACACTAGCTCATAGTCTCTACATACTTCAAACAAGTCAGCTCGACCTCCAACTGGCATAGTCAACGCTAAGGGCACTGGAAGCCTCTCTACCTCAAGTCCCAAAGCATGGAAAAGGGCAGGTGATATGAAGGAGTGTGTCACTCCTGAATCAAACAAGGCATACACTAAGGTAGAAAACAAGCAAAGGGTACCTCAAGCGATGTTTGGCTCACCTAGAGCTGGAAACGCTAGAGCATAAAGCTGACCAAGACCTCCTTCACGGCATCTCTGACCCTGATGACGACCACCACCATGGTCGCGCTCTTCTATCTAAGGACAGGGAGCATCATGGGGATATCGTTTGCATGTCTCATCTACCCTCTGCTGATCTAAAGCTGGTGCAACCTGCTACTGCTGTTGCCTCGGCTGGAACTGCCTCAACGGAGGAACCTGGAGTGTAGCACCTGGTGCACGATGACTGCTCTGAAAGGTCGGACACTCCCACTGCTGGTGACCACAACCACCACAAGAAAAACAAGCGCTTGATACCTTGGCATAGGCCTGATAGTTGCTGCCTCTGGAGAAACGATATGTGAAGGGCTGGGACCTACCCTCAGCTGAATGGAAACTCTTTTTCCCTGAAAACCAGGAACCCCAGACCACAGATCTGCTTCATGAGGGATCATGACGATTCCCATCTCTTGATGATATGGTCCTAGAAAAAGTATTCTCGATAACCTCTTACCTCTCCGGCACCTCAATATATGTCTTCAACATAAATGGGGTGACTTGGCGCTGGATCTATGGATGCAAAGCCTCCTCGAAATGTCTCACTATAGCCTCCTCATCTGGAAACAGGTTTGAAGCATATCGTAAAGGGTTCCTGAAATGGATTCCAAACTCTAAAACATTGGATCTCCCCTGTCAAAGGGTAAGAAGCTCCTGGTGACTGGATGACTTCACAGTCGAAGAAAGAAACTCGACTCTAAACTTGTCTCGGAACTCATCCCATGATATTGCTAACTCCTCGTGATCCCCGAGGAACAAGAACCACCACTTCCTCACTTCTCCATGCAACATCATCACAACCAAGGACACCCGGTTCTCCTTCTAAGCACGGATCGAACTGAGGCCAATCTCGACCTCCTCTAACCAGTCTTCCATGACTGAATCTGAAACGGAGCTCTTGTACTTATGCAGACTCTGGCGCTGAAACTCTCGGAGTGTCTTCCTCCAAGTGTCGTTGTCGTCAACCTCTACCCTGCGGCGATCTTCTGGAACATCCTGCTAGACATTTTCTGCGCACTCCTAATGAGGACATCGACCTGGAGCTATACCTGTAAAATAAAAAACTGTTAGAGTTCCTAAACCTGGAATATGGAAGACTCAACATTAATTAATTAATTGTTTTCTTTTATTCATTTTAGGTTAACCTATCCCAAGGTATACCCATTCAAACACAGGCACAAAGAAGAATGATGCATGATCCTTTCCTAGATCTCTACCCTACAACTAGTATCACCCTGTTTAGTAGTCATTGTAAACTTAAAGTTCCGTACATAATATCATAGGGGGCCCTAAAAGCCTGTGTCTCAACTGGTCTCTAGTGTTTACCTCACTTGCTAAACATGAATGACACCATTTCCCTACCAACCCATGCAAACTCACATGTGCCTAACTCCAAACTCCATCCTATCCCTCAACCAGACCTCTGATAGCACTCTGTCATGACCCCCTCCCCACAAAGTGTACCCCTCCTAGGTCAGCAATGTGAGAAGGGAGATAATGACCCTCGAGTCCCGCCTTCAGTAGGCCCCGGGTTGGCGACTAGCACCGAGGGTATAGTAAACACATAAATGGGAGGAATTACCCTCTAAGAGAACACATGCGGAAGAGAGAGATAAGATAGACACCAACCAACTCCAACTCAGAACTAAAATATAAAAGAAAACCCAAGTTCACATATGTAATTTCATGCAAAATTACTACAAATGGAAGGGAAAAACCGCAAGTACCCAAAAGAAAGTAAAAACAGCAACAACCACAAGCCCGAACAGCTCCTACAACCCCAAGCTAGTAGAAACCAGATTGATCTCCAACCTTCTCCAAGTGACATAAAAAACAGTTTGTATATACATAGGGTCAGTATAACAGTATACTTAGTAGGATCCTCCCTAAATTCTCTCATGAAAAAATAAAGAAAGCATGACAAAGCATAGTGAACAACAAGTGAAACTAACTCGTCACCTAAAGAGGTATACTAAGTTCCCAACCTCACCATGTCTACTCTCACCAAGTAATGAATACAAGAATATATCATATAATAAAGAATATCAAGGGTACCTCGCTGCTACTTCCCCACTGGTTTGCCGCTTTGCCCCAATGCCGCACGTCCTGAGCATCTCTCTCCAAAAAGGCTTGCCCATAGACAGCTGGACGAAGCACCACAACATGCACCTCGTGAAAAAAAACCACCACATCCATGTAAGAAAAGTAACCAGGTAGTTTCTAGGATCCACCACATCCCACATAACGTGTATCATACATTGGGTATTATACCTCAAGCCATTATAGCCTATACACCGAGTAAGGATCCTCAATCCATCACAGCCTATACACGTTACACCTATAGTATTCCATAGGATACTATATCCAGAATATATGTGTGTGAATAACCACAAGCCATTACATCCCTCTACACACATATATGGGGAAAACTAACCGTTGTTCCTACCAGCACGAGTAAATACCAAGAGAAGAGAGTGGGGCCAAAGGGGGTATTCATCCATTCATCCTCCCACTAGAATGTTAGGGAAAACACCCTGATGGTTTAGAATCCCTGGGGTGTCAGTTTCCCTTACTGACAGGATGGAGTAGTGTATAGAAACACAAAAAAGTACATAATATACTATATCTCACAACCAAACTATGGGCATAACCTAGTCGTAGACACAACTACAGCTAACATCTCTTAGACTCTAGGCTGCTACTTCTAAGACTAGGTATCCTATAAGCACCCAACCATTTAAAGAGATTTATTTGATTACTTCATTCCCTTTTTATCAGTCCCACTTTACGTTAATTAATTCTTTAAACATTAATTAACCATGAACAATTCCACATTAAATTTCATTAGAATCACACCCAAAGTCCACTGTTCCTTCATAATTACAACCTCGTCATTATGTTCCAGCAACTCCAACCCCTTGAGTTAACACCATTTATTCAATTATTTATTACATAATTACTTTCCCACATTCCCAGGCATTCTAGAGAAACATTCTATGCTACTAAACACAAGGGGGATTAACACAGTGAGTAGATGTACTACCCGTTGAGTCTTTTACTCTTATAGAAAGAGCATATACCCATAATCCCTTGAGAATATAAACACGGAAAGCACGTGGCATACCCCACGTGTCTTTGCCTCTTTCGGAAGAAGGGTAAGTAAGACCAGCTGCCTTGAGCAGTGGGGAAAAGTAAAACAGATAAACAACCAATCAAAAATAAGCAAGCATCCAACAATAACATCCATACTATTCCATTATCCCTGGTGTCCTCCCCGATACCCACATACATAAACTGATGCATCTTTCCACTCTAGGCGTCATCTTCTGCCACAACAAAAAAGGCCTCCATGCCCCCACATATCACAACACCCATCCAGGATCACATAATAACACAAGAAGCAGGAAAACAAGCATCTTAACAATTGGGATCTTGTCCCTTTTACAAACAAGAGGGAAGCTCATAACCCTTCAAGGAATTATCAAACAAATAATCCATTTTGAATTAACCGATTTATTATATGTAGTTTCCACATTCGGGAAACCTAAATAGTAAGCTATCACAAATAAATTAAACATACTTACTGCACCATTTTGATTAACATTAAAATTACAACAAGAAGAACCAGATTCATTTACATTCCTCTTTATTTTTATCCAAACAATTATCAATTAATTCTGGTTTACGTTCTTTACTAATTTCTGTCAAGAACGAATAGCTATACGAAGCAAGCATAGATATCACACTATCTAGCAAAACAAGAGGCAATAGCATACGATCGATGTCAATTTATTTATCTAGTTAAAATATTTATTATGTAAATTCCATTATCATCCAGTGTGATTAAACATGCTAACAATATAGTTGCACGTAAAAGAAAAGAGAGGCAATGAATCCCCTACCTTAAACAGTTCTTGACGTTCTTTATCCACACAACGGGTCACGATCTTCCTCTCGAGACAACTTCATCCACTTGAGGATGCCACGGTACGACCACACTAACCAAAACCCAAGAAAACTCTATTATATGTATGTATATTTCATGCTATAATAATGGAAAGTAAAAACAGGAGAAGATGAACCCCAAAAGGATGATGATAAAATATACCTTATATCGAAGATTGATCGATACAGTTTGGTGGCATCAAGACAGAGCGGAACCAATCTAAGGAGGAAAGGTTGATTGTGAAACTCCTATGGGAAGGATTTAAAGGTTCTAGCGTCTCATAGACGAGAAAAAAGAGGAAGAACAAGGGAGGAAGATATCTTGTCCCTTTTGAAGATTTAACAGGGCGACGGTTTAAGATGCGCTTAATTTCCCATTAAAAGAGGATCGTATTAACCCACGCGGTTTGACCAAGTAAAAACATCCCAAGCCATAGGAATAATTAATATAGTAGTTATGGCCTTTGAATCAGCCTTAGAGTCCTTAAAATTAGGCTTTAAATGCATTTTACGTCAAAGGAAATGTCAAAGGGGAGAAACTGTAGAAATTTGGAACACTGTTGATGAACCTCACCGATAGAACATTGTTCACTGAACCTCACTGATAGAACATTGTTCACTGAACCTCACCGATAGAACAATGTTCACTGATCCTCTCCGATATAACATTGTTCACTGAACCTCACTGATAGAACATTGTTCACTGAACCTCACCGATAGAACACTATTCACTGAACCTCACTGATAGAACATTGTTCATTGAACCTCCTTAATAGAACAATGTTCACTAAACCTCGCTGATAGAACACTCTTCACTGAACCTCAACGATAGAACATTGTTCACTGAACCTCACCAATAGAACATTGTTCACTGAACCTCACCGATAGAACACTGTTCACTGAACCTCGCTGATAGAACACTCTTCACTGAACCTCAACGATAGAACACTGTTCATTGAACCTCACCGATAGAACATTGTTCACTAAACCTCACCGATAGAACACTGTTCGCTGAACCTCAACGATAGAACACTGTTCACTAAACCTCACCGATAGAACACTATTCATTGAACCTCACCGATAGAACATTGTTCACTAATCCTCACCGATAGAACACTGTTCACTGATGGAACTGTTCACAGAATAGGAAAATTGGCAAGGTGTTGGGGATAAGTCACCATGACCTCCCGAAACAACTCAAACACCATATTTTTACAAAGGAATGGACCTGAGAGGTTCGGGCCATTACAATAACCACATTTCCAGGCTAAGACTTTTCTCAAGAGTCTCTAACCATACTCACCCGAGAGAACTCACTCTTCAATTCTGATAGTAGAAATGGCATCCATTCAAGATATTGTTCTCATCAAGTCTCTCTATAAGGAAGTACACGCTGTAAGTATAAAGATATAAATACATAGATATGGATCACACTTAGGTCTATGGATTAATACTGACTAACCCAGTATGGATTAACTCGCTATGTAGGGGATTGACACCCATGTGCAGTTGGTCACACTGATTCTGAGAACCCCACCTAGGGAAAAAATGATAGAGGATATCATCCTAGTCTATGGGAGAGATTCATAAAACTCTATCTGAATACTAATCCCTTAGAGACGGTCACAATCCTTTGTTCAGGACAAAATACCATATTATACCCTCATAGGGATGGATTGAGGGAACGCACCCTTAATAAAACTAGTCCACGATGAGGGGAACAAGGTCTTCAATTCATATTTTAAGTATTACACGGCCTGTACTCATGGAATGTCCCTTTGGTACCAGGTCTACCCATGTATCATGGCCCGTGCCCATGTTTGTGCCCATGTACACTTGGTCGTGTCTGTATACCTGGCCATGTTTAAGTATATGGCATAGCCCATGTACTCTTGTTGTGTCATGTTCCTGGTTGTTTCCATGTCCATGTATCCAATGAGATACACATTGAGCCGTTAGGTAAGGGTTACATGGCATGTGACACGTGTCACATGGTGTTTGATACTTTTCTTCTCTAAGGAAATCCTAGTGTCATAGCCAGAGACCCACACTACGTGTATTCCTGGATTACACAACATGTATATTATGATTTTCCAAAAACCATGGATTCACTTCACATGTCGTCGTCCACTCCTCCAGCCTTTTATCGGGTGGTGAATCACACTGGTAGACAAAGATCAAGTCTAGCTGATCCTTTCCATTGTCGCTTGCAAAAATCTAGTCGTTTGATTCTGATGGTAAACCATCTATCGTGTCTCACATCACTGCATATCAAAACCCGCATGAAGAACTCAAATCTAGTCCAAATCCATAATCATAGCTCAATATCATCATCAAACTGAACCCAGATCTATGGTATCAATCTTTTTTCTCCAAGAAATGGGTGTGCAACAATTGATTATCGAGTATTTTTTGATCCACCGGCCAAAATGAACATCGGCGATGAATGAATGGAGAATGGGGGAATAAATGAATGAAACAAAAACATGAGGAGTGGACCTCATCCAATGTTAGTGTTGTCCTTGATTATATATTTTTATAATGACAAAGGAAGATATAAAAATCAAACAACAAAATAAATCCCCAAATTCCAAACATAATAATTGCATACCTTCAATACAATTGATCCGTGAATCAGTCTGTTAGTTGAATGATTCATGTTCATCGTAAGAAAATAAAACAGAGATAAATCCACATAAAACAAACATTTTATAACAAGAATGGATCATTCATTGAAAAAGAAAATCTTGGGGGCATTTTCATTGGCAATATCCTCAGGTTCCATTGGCACACTGATCGCTAAAGCTCGATCTGTCAATGTTCGTGCACAAAAATTCCTCCACTGACACCTCTCTCAAATTACAATGTTATGTGGAAAACCCTAAAAAAAATTATAACTAGGTTTATATAGAAGTTTCTTAGGTCATTGTGTCATCTCAAATAAAAATTTATTTATCTATTTATTTATTTATTTATTTATTTATTTATTTATTTATTTATTATTTATTCACGTGATGACTTTTTCAAAAAATTCCAATTTCGACAAAGATTATGTCATGCCTAGGGTAATGAGTGCAATCTAAAGTCAATGGAAGTCTCAGATTTCCGATTCATGACTTAGTTTATGAGTTATTCCACTTTTTTAGGAAAAATTCTAGAGTGTGATATTAATATATTTAATATTTTTTAAATATCAATTCCAGAATCACCGAGCCTCAAAATCTTGCATCATTTCAGTTCCAAGATCCAAAAATATTACTAGATATATTTCAAATATTTACATGGAAAAAACTAAGAAATTAAATTCTCACCACCTTGGGGATTTTTGTCTTGAAAAATAAAATAATGACTACTCAAAAAGGTGTGGCTATTAAGCTCACATCTCGGTCTCTGAATCTCGTGTTCTCTATTAAATATTCTTGTGTTGCCATCAGACACACACTAAAGGAATCTCTCACCCACAGATTATCTTCTTATTCCAATCCAAGATCTCCACTGGGTACTCTACAAAGTTATCTTCATCATTGATGTCTATCTCACCCCAAACGATAACATTAAATGGATCATGCACATATCTTCTCAACTAAGACATGTGAAAATTTTCGTGTACCCTATCTAACTGTGGTAGTAGAGCCAAGAGGTACTTCACCTCACCGAATCTGTATAGTATCTGGAAAGGGACAATGAATCTTTGATACATCTTTTCAGCCTATCCAAATCTTGGTAATCCACATCGAGGTGAAACCTTCAAGAACACATGGTCTCCCTCCTTGAACTACAGAGGCTTCTATAGTCAGTCCTCATAGAACTTATAATGGCTTTGTGCAGTCCTCATCTACTCTTGGATGATATGCACCTTCGATGTCATAACATTCACCAACTCTGAACTCATGAGTACTGACTCACCTGGATCATTCCAACAAAATGGTGACCTATAGGGTCACTCGTACAGGGCCTTAAATGGTGTCAGAATAATGGTGGAATGGTATTTGTTATTGTAATAAAACTCCACTAAGGGTAGGTGATCCTCTCAACTATGATCGAATTCCAACATGTAAGTCTGTAGTATATCCTCTTGAACCTAAATGGTTTGCTCAGTCTGGCCATCAGTCTAGGGGTGAAATGTTGTACTCAAACATAACTTATTCCCATAGGACTCCTAAAATCCTCTCCATAATCATGATGTGAATTAAGCATCATGGTATGGAATAATCATCAAGGGAACTCCATGGAGTTTTTCTATCTCCTGCACGTAAAGGAATATCAAACTCTCTACTGAACTCTGCTCTTGAATAGCTAGGAAGTGGGAAAACTTGGTGAGTCAGTCTAAGATCACCTAGATGGCATCATGTCCTTTGAACATATATGGTAAACCCATCACGAATTCCATATATATTTCATCACACTTCCACTCCGGCACTATAATCGGTTGAGCTAAACCTATTAGAACCTAGTTCTCATCCTTTATCTGCTAACAAATGAAGCATTGAAAGACAAACTCTACTACACCCTTCTTCATTATTGGACACCAAAACTAACATCAGAGGTCCTGGTACATCTTTTCCATGCCACGATGTACGGAAAAAGGGGGTGTATGAAACTCCCTCATCACTACCTTCTATAACATCACCAGTACCATCACCTATCCTCTAAAAAGGATAATGTGCTCCCCACCTTCAGAAAATCCATCAGGATTACGTCAAGTGGATATCTGGGTACATCAGGTCTCACAGTCAGTATCTCCTTATTTTGATTCCTTAACATGCTATAAAAGCGGTGGTATAACAACCATCTACTAAATATATGATTCATCGTCCTTTTCCACTAAGGAAAACTATAATGAGGTTAATTGCTCCAATGACTTAGGCAACAACTTCGAACAAGATCTCTTGTTGAGAGCATCTATCACCACATTCCCCTTCAGAGAAGTATAGACTATCACAAATTCATAGTCGTTAAGGAAATATAGTCATCGTATCTATCTAATGTTATGATCCTTCTAAGAAAAGACATATTTGAGACTCTTGTGGTCATAGTAGATGATAAATTGCTCACCCATAAGGTAGTGTCACCACATCTTCAGGGTGGAGACTATCGCTACTAACTCAAGATCATGGGTTACATAGTTCTAGTCTTATATTATCAACTGCTAATAAAAAAAGGCAATCATAACCTTCCACTGCATCAATACACAACCAAGTATGTCCCTTGAAGCATCGCAAAACACTATATCCTCAATACCCTCCTCTAGAAATCTCAAGATGGGGGTTCTCATCAACCACTACCTCATCTCCTGAAAATTATGTTGTCACTTTTTCATTCATACAAAAGGATTCCCCTTCTGGGTTAAAGATTTTAAAGGTGTCTATATTGAAGATAAATAGGGTATTAATCTCCTATAGTATCCAGCCAACCCAAGGAACCTCTGCACCTCCATCACACTCTTGAGTGGCTCCCAAGATAACACTGCATCAACCATTGTTGGGTCCACTGCTAAACCATCAACTGAGATAACATGTCCTAGAAAGTGGACTTCCTGAATCGAGAACTAACACTTAGAGAGATCCCTATAAAGTTTTTGTTCTCAGAGTGTGTCTAGAACCATCCTCAAATGTCCTGTGTGCTCCTCATATGCCGAGTAAATAGGAATATCATTGATAAATACCACTATAAATCAGTCTAAGAAATGATGAAATATTTGGTTCATGAGTGTCAAGAAAAATTTTGGGGATCTTTTCATGCCGAATGGAATCATCAAGTACTCATAATGTCCATAGTGACATCTGAATATTGTCTTCCATATATCCCAAACATTTACTCATAACTGGTGATAGCCTGATCTGTGGTCAATCTCTGATAACCATCATGCACCTCTCAACTGATCAAAGAGGTCATCAATCCTCATTATTGGATACTTATTCTTCAAATTCAGTTGGTTCAGGCATTGATAATTTATGAATAACCTCAAACTCTCATCCTCCTTCTTAATGAACAACATCGGGGCTTCCCGGGGGAAACACTAGGTCTCATGAATTTCTTACTCTGTAATTACTCCAATTGGACCCTCAGCTCATGAAACTCTATTAGAACCATCTGATATGCTGGTGAAAATATCAGGGTCATACCTGAGTGTAAGTCAATGAAAAATTTCATCTATTGGTGGGGAGGTAAGTCTAAAATGTCCTTAGGAAAGACATCCTCGTACTCAGCCACCACATCAGGAAACTGATATCCTAGATCATCCACTTCTCCAAAATTCATTCTAACCAACTAGTGAGTAATTGGATTCACCCTCTATAACAACCCTACTCTTTATTTCATATTCAAACATGCTTTATTACATAAAATTTCACTTAATCCAACCCAGAAGATCAAGAGGTCTAGTTTATTTGGGGATTAGAAACAATACATGACAAATTAAGACGTAAAATACAACATCTTTATTTAAAAATTCTTTTACATGATCACAACATTCCTTTGTACTTAGCATTGGATGGGATAACCTTTGGACATACATAATAAAAGGGTGAATTATAAAGCCAGTAAGAAAGTAAACAAGTTATAACATGAAGAATACAATACATGTTAGGAAATGGTAATATCAATGGAGCACAAGAGAAACATGAACATAAATTCATGATATATCATGATTATCATAACATGGAAATGTGGCAACAACTTAAAACACTACATCATTAACATAAAGGAATCAGGTAAACCCCTTTCCCAACATGGTGGAAAGATGTCCAAAAAGGAATTAGGTAAAATCATGTCCCAAAATGACGTATCATGATACTAAACATTACCCAATGCATTGGAGAGCTATCAGGGATCACCCTTCATATTCATTTTAATCTCATGTTTAAGTGTTCCACATAGATCATATAACATGAATCCATTCAACATCATCATTTTTTATGTGATTAAAGAATGTGGAATACATACATGTAAGTACAATTCAATAAGTATATGTCCATAAAGGTGAATAACCATGATAGAGAAATGGGTATGGTATTCACTACATAGTGATTTTGGCTTGGAAAATCGTGGTGGAATTTCGGCAGCATAACGGCGTTATATGGAGATTCATAGACTGGGTTGATGAGAGAGAAAGGGGTATATAATAATTTATATATGAAATAGACAGTAATGGAATCATGTAACATAATATACCAATATATTAAATGGAATTTAGATTCATAATATAGAATAAATGCTTAATGGAAATAAGAAAAGAGAAACCTCTTATGGAATTTTGGCATGGTAACAGGTGTACACAGAAGGAATTAATGAGATAGAAAGGGGTATATAATCATTAAAACATAAGGATGAAATTATGGGGGAGGTTATAAATCATACCCCAACATTTTTAATTGAAAATAAAATGGTAAAACAATATAAAAAAACTTGGAAAAAATGAGAAAGAAAGGAATCCCTTACTTGGATGTGTGATCCCAAAGGCTTGGGAGAGACTTGATAGAGGCTTCTTGGGAGATTGGGGTGACTTGGGGGTTATAGAGAGTATGGGGCAAAGTTTTTTCGAGCTCCAAATGGTTTTAGTGAAGATGAATGGGAGATTGGGTGGGTTTATATAGGAAATGAGAGGAAATTCTTTATTATTTAGGTTTTGGACACTACACATTAAAATATTCAAAACCAAAAACTATATCATGGTTTTTGCCCATGGTTTTTTCCAAAGGGGAGTGGTATACATTATTTTATAATCCCAAGGTCCGAACATATTAAAATATTAGGCTTTATTATGTGGAGGTGAGTCACACTCTCAAGGAAATCATTTTAAAATGTTAAAATATTTTATAAGTCTTGGAGGGTTCACTAAGACATTATAAAATTAATCAAACAAATCTAAAATCACATTATTTTAAATTTAAAACATATATTGTCTGAATATTCATTTTATATTATTTTATTACATCACCATTGGGTCATTATGATGTCATAAAACACATTATATATTTATACGACATTTAAATTTTACCCAAAAATTTGATTGTCTTCAAAAATTATAAAAAAATCATTATTGGATAATTTCAACATCTTGATTCCAAAAATAATATTCATTTTTTCTAAATAATTTTCTAAATATGTGAAATTTTACTTTTAAAATAAAAACCAACATTTATTGAAAATTTGTGGATTTTGACAAAAACAGTCTTCAAACCTCAATAAAAATTACATTTGACTTCATAAAAATTATATAATCCTTTATTATTAATAAAAGTGATTTTATAATAATATTTTATTAAAATATTAATTATTTAAAAACTTCATTAATTCCTTAAAATAAATTCTTTAAAAATACACTTTCTATTTTATCGTATAAAAAAATATAACTCTTATCAAACTGATTACCTAATCATTTACAAATAAATAATTAATATAATCATCATTTATAAATATTGTTTTTATAATATTATTAATAAAAACCTTAGTTTAATATAATAATGTATATATTTCTCAAAAGTACCATTTTTACTCGAAAACTCAATTTATCAAATTTATCATTTTTTTAAGGACTATTCTCATAAAGGAATTGAAGGGATATAACTTTCATTTATAAAAAGTTATTACACAATAATTAACTAATACCTTATTACATAACCCCTTATAACACCTACATAAGACCTAAGGGTAAGGTGTGTGATAATGACAGACTCTTGGGGCGGCTTAGATAACATTGCCCAGGTGGAAATCTCTATTAACTTGAACTTCTCCCATAGGTGATTTCTTTCAAGCTTAAAATGTTAAAGCTTGTCTTGGGCTTGGTCAAGAGCAAAGTCCATTGATGATACCTTATTCCCAAGCTCTGAAAAATGAGATTCGTATGGCCCGAGTCTGCTGGATGAGGTCATCCTTTCCTTTGTCTATGTTTAAAGTATTTTTTTAAACCTTATATTTATACCGGTTGTGTGATCACTATTAAATAGCTATATTATCAATGGTAAAAATACTTAATGATAATTTAAACCCAAAAAAATAAAAAAATAAAAATCATATGTTTTATATATCCATAATACATTAAAAGAAAGGGAATTTTATTCATAAATGTTTGGGTTGTTACAGCATTCCCCCCTTAAGAAGTTTCACCCTTGAAATTTTCTTTTCCCACATTAAAATAGATGAGGGTAACACTGGCTCATCACTTCCTCTAGTTCCCATGTTTCTTCTTCAAACTTTTGGTTTCTCCGCATCACTTTGATGAGGGGAATTGTCTTATTTCGTAGACATTTTCCCTATGATCTAAGATCTTCACCAGATTCTCTTAATAGGAAAGGTCATTCTCCAATAGTGATACAAGGAATACATCATGTACTTGAGATAGGTTCGGTGGGAGTTCTAGTCGATAGGTCCCTGCTCTGATGCAATCAAGGATCTAAAAAGGGACGATGTACCTTAGAATAAGATTTCCCTTCTTCCCAAATCTCATAACTCTCTTCCATGGAGATATGAGGAGGAAAAACATATCTCTAACATTAAACTCTAGTTCTCATCAATGGTTGTTATTATAGCTCTTTTGTAGACTCGGAGCATCCTTGATATGCTACTGGATGGTCTTAACCTTATCCACCATTTCTTAGACCATTTCAGGACCTAGAAGTTTTTTCTCCCCAACTTTATCCCAACATGTTGGTGTTCTGCACCTCTTCCCATAAATGGATTCATAAGGAGTCATTTGGATGCTTGAGAGGAAACTGTTTTTGTAAGAGAACTCAACCAGAGGAAGATATTGATCCTATCCTCCTTTGAATTCCATTGATCATGCTCTCAAAATGTACTCAAGTGTTTGGATAGTCTGCTTAGATTGGCCATCAATTTGAGGATGATAAGCCGTAATGAAGTTCAGATCAGTATACAGAGCATGTTGGAGACTCTTCCAGAACTTAGAGGTGAATCTTGGATCTCGATCAGATACAATAGATATTCATACACCATTCATCCTTACCACTTCTCTGATGTATATCCATTCTAGTTGATCCAATGAGAAATCCTCTCAAATTGAAATGAAGTGTGCAGTCTTTTTAAGATGGTCCACAACAACCCAGATAACATTGTTTCCTTTGGATATCTTTGGATGTATGGTGAAAAATTCTATGGTGATGTTCTCCCATTTCCATGTTGGTATGGGTAATGGTCACATCATCCCATTAGACTTATTCCTCTTGGCCTTCACTTGCTGACATACCAGGAACTTTGATGTATATTAGGTGATCTCCTTCTTCATGTTATCCCACCAATAATTCTCTCATAGATCTTGATACATCTTTGTGTTTCCTAGGTGGATGGGGAAATTCAAACTATGTTAATCATACAAAATTTATTTCTTTAACTCATGATTTTATGGAACACATATTCTTGACCCAAATATCACAATTCCTTCTTCATTAACATTAAACTTCGAGGATTTCCCTTTTATAATAGTTTCCACTTTGTTCTGAATTCCCACATCATCTTTTTTAGCATCCTTTAACCTTTCCAAGAGAGATGATTGAGCAATAATTCATGAAAGTATTGATGATGTTTCCTTCTTTATGTTTCCCATGTCCATATTCATCAAATCTAAGAATATTTGATCTTTTTAAATTCTCATAAATGATAGAATTGATGGGTCCTTTCTACCTAGAGAATCTTCCACCTTGTTCACTTTCCTAGGGTGGTAATGAATTGAGTAGTCATAATTTTTGATGAGATTTAACCATATTCATTGGTGCATGTTCATCTCTTTCTATGTGAATGTATATTTGAGACTTTTTTGATTCGTATATATTTCACACTTTTCCCCAAAGAGATAATGATGCCATATTTTCAACGCAATGATCACAGCTGCCAACTCCAGATCATGTATGGGATAGTTTTGCTCATAAATTTTCAATTGTGTTGAGGTATAGGCAATGACTTTTTCATTCTGCATCAGCACATAGCCCAAACCCTTATTTGAATCATTTTTTAATATTACAAAAATCTCCCCACTTTTGGGTAGTGTGATCACAAGGGTAGTGATAAGCCTCTTATTCAACTCCATGGATCTTTCTTCACATTAATCATTACAAGAAATATTTACTCCCTTCCTAGTTAGCTTGGTAATAGGGTTTGAAAATCATGAGAAATTTTTCAAAAATCAGTGATAATATCTAGGTAACCCCAAGAAGCTATGGATATCCATCACAGATGTCGGCCTCGGCCATCCCTCAATTTCTTTTGTTTTGGAAGGATCCACAGATATCCCATTGTTTTTTATGATATTCCCCAATAATGAGACTTCCATCAACCAGAACTCACACTTGTTGTACTTTGTATAGATATTCTCCTTTCACAAGGTCTCTAGTACAGTGCTTAGATGCTCCTCATTCTCCTCCTTGGTTTTGGATTATATTATAATATCATCAATAAATACTACAAAAAAATTTCAAGGTAATATCTAAGGACTCTATTCATCAAGTCCATGAATATTTATGGAGCATTAGTGAGTCCGAAAGGCATTACTATGAATTCATAGTGGCCAT
This sequence comes from Viscum album, assembly GCA_963277665.1. Classification (NCBI taxonomy): domain Eukaryota; kingdom Viridiplantae; phylum Streptophyta; class Magnoliopsida; order Santalales; family Viscaceae; genus Viscum; species Viscum album. The sequence goes on from OY728142.1 coordinate 891,536,051, forward strand.
ACCTTGTACAAAAAGTAGTCTTGGGGATATCCTCCTTTTTCACCCTTACTTAGTAATATCCAGACCGTAGGTCCACCTTGGAGAAGTATTGTGCTTTAAATAGATGATCGAACAAGTCATAAATTCATGGAAAAGGATACTTGTTCTTTATCATGATTTTTTTGAGCTCATGATAATCAATACAAAGGTGCATTGACCCATCCTTATTCTTGATGAAGAGGACTAGTGCACCCCATGGTGAAGCACTTGGACATATAAACCCTTTATCCAGATTCTCCTATAGTTTTTTCTTTAGTTCCTCAAGCTCCAAAACATCTATTCTATATGGAGTCTTGGATATTTTAAATGCCCCAGGTATAAGATCAATCAAGAATCCAATATCTCTTATAGGAGGAAGACCAGGCAAATCCTCAGGAAACACATTAGAGAATTCCCTTACAATAGGCATGCCTTCAAGGACGATTCCTTCCTTAGACTCAATCATCTGAGAAAGATATACATTCTCATATGGAAGTAATATGTATGCTTGATATGGTGGTGCTAAAGAAGATTCATCCTTCTTCTTGCACTTGTACAGAATCGGGGGTCGATTCACCATATGGAGAGTGATTTCTCTCTCGCAACAATTTATGTTGGCTCTATATATAGAAAATCAATATATGCCAAGAATTGTATAAAATTACACCATAGGGAGTATGACGAGGTTCTTCGGGAAATTAAATCCACAAATTGTGATAGCGTAGGAGTTATATTCATGGGATGCAATAATTTCCCCATTTTCCATTCTCACCAATATCTCTACTTCCATGATTTGTGGTGGTGTTTGGATTGTTCTACTAAACTTTCAGGATATAAAAGAATGCGTAGAACTATAATCAAAAAGTATATTCTCTATTCTTGAATGAATAACTAGCGGACCTATCACCACTTCATTGTCGGGATTCGCTTCGATGGTAGTAATGGAAAAATCTCTCCCTTGCTTTCTTGGAGGTTGTTGGTTGCCTCCAATTACCCTTGGATTAGGGAATTAGTTCACAAAGTTCCCTAGTTCCTTGCAGTTGTACCAATGAAAAATGTGTTAAGGGTTGACTGAAGCATTCCTTTCATCTTTCACATTAGTGGGTTTCTCCTGTCATAAATCGTTATCCAAGTTCCCTTCTCTTCCGCACCTAAATCATTTTCTTGTCCCCTTCAGGCAATTTCCAGGGTGCTTCTTCCCGCACCTTTGGAAATTGGGATGTTGTAATTTCTTAGTAAAGTTGGTTTTTTCCATCAGACCATCAGAATTAAAGTCCACTTTATGCTTCTTATCCCCATGATATCCCTGATATTCTCTGATCTCTATCTTGACTTTGAGGGCACATCAGACAATATCATCATAGCTTTCAAATTCACGGATCGTCAGGGCTTTCTGTAGGCTAGGTTTTATCCCACCAAAGAAGAGATCAACCTTGCATTCAGGGGTAACGACAAAACCAGAGGCATATCATGAAAGTCTTGTAAAGTTTTCCTCATACTCCCCAACACATTTTTCATCTTTTTTCTTGAGTGAAATGAAATCTCCTTCCATCTTAAGACGGAGGGTTCGGGGAAAATATTTATTGAAAACCATTTTCTAAAAATCCTTCCATTCCAACGCCTTGATCTCTTCCTTAGGCTTTTTATTTTTTATCAATGTACACCATTGATCAGCTTCACCCTTCATATGATAAGTATCTAGAAGAACCTTCTCTTGTTTATAACATTGAAGGATGGAGAATATCTTCTCAATGGATTTGGCCCATTATTCGGTGATTAAGAGATCAGATGATCCATTGAAATTAAAAGGCCTTTTTCTCATGAATATCTCAATTGAGACTTGTTCTTTCTTAGGGGGGTTGGACATTCCTCTTGAACCATGGTTCTATTCAAAACTTGAGTTGACTGAGAAAGTATGGTGACAAAGTTTGCGATTTCCACTCCCATCGGATTGGGAATCTCACTATAATGACCATCACATTGATCTTCACATCGGTTGTTAGCCCAAGTCCTCCTATTACCAACCATTAGCTAGAATAAAAGGAAAATTGAGGGTAATTATTTTAAAATATTAAACACATAAAGGGTAATACAATGAACAAAGTGGATAAATTATAAATTACATTTATCTCCTTAACTTATGAATTTATAGGCTTCAATCTAAGTTATCCATGATCTATTTCCTAACATATATTTTTATGGGATTTTTTCTCTTAATAATGGTTCATACTAACCTCATAAATTTACCAAAGCATATCTCCTAGGAGTGTCGAACCAAGAGTGCAGCAAGGCCCGTTGTCATGCACCATTTCTCATTCGAGTCTAGCTCAAAGCAGTGTTTTTGGGTTTTACCCCAAGCTACATCTATGTTAGAGCCACCTAAACTTGTTCTTATCTATATAGGGATGTTTTTTCTTGATAAAACACTTACTATATACTCACCAAAAGTTAGGGATTATTTTCTTATACTCAGTTTTATCCCTAAGGCTTTCACTATAGTTTTATAACCCTAATCCCAAAAATAACTAAACTTATCCTCTGATACCAACTATAACAACCCTTCTCTTTATTTCATATTTAAACATGATTTATTAAATAAACTTTAACTTAATACAACCTATAATAGAGATAGGTCTAGTGTCTTTTGGGCTTAGGAACATTACATGACAACTTAAGACATAAAATACAACATCTTTATTGAAAACTTCTTTTACATGACCACAACATTCCTTCGTACTTAGCACTGCATGGGATAACCTGAATACATACATAAGAAAATGGTGATCTATAAATCCTAGTAAGTGAGTAAAAAAGTTATAAAATAAAGAATACAATACATGTTGGGAAAAAATCCCTCAAGGTATCATTGAATCATTTTTTAGGAGATTGTGTTTGTTGACAAAGAGGGCCTCTGTGTTGTGTTTGTTGACAAAGCAAACCATGACGAACAAATTTGTTAACAAAGGGGGATTTCATGATGGAATGTCGAGTTCAAGGGATGTGGTTAAAGATCCATGTTTTATTCAAGAACTTCGACAAAGGAATGGTTGATCTGGAGGTGGTACAAAAAGAGCAGATACAAGGTGGCGCCGTTTTCCAGTGTTTGCCAAATTTTTGGGCCTGAAAATTGACAAATGGAGAAAAGTGGTTTTGGAAAAGGGACTTGTGTGTCGTTGACTTTAAGGAGATGAAACTTGTGCGCCATGTGTTTTTAAAGATCATAACATCAAAATATGTCAAAGGGAAATGGGGTACCCAAGTTTTAGGGTTGGTCACACAAGTGACTTGCCCGACAGAGACTTGCGCGCCAAAACTTGCGCACTGAGGGGAGACTTGTACGTCATCGCACAGGGTGTACAAATGCCTATAAATATAGGTCTAACCCTCCTCATTATGTACGATTTCAACACTTAGAGAAAATCAGAGCTCCTGTCGGACAGGTGTGGTGGTCGCGTAAGTGGTGGTGTGGTCGCGCAAGTAGAAGTTGTGCGCCAGTTGATTGTTGCGCATCCAAAGTGGTTTGGGTGATAAAGGAAAGGAGTCGCTCAAGTTTTGAGTTGAATAAGGGGGTGTCGCGCAAGTGGTTTGGTGACACTTGCGTGCCAGGTTTTGAAGAAGCACAAAAGTTGGTGTTTGTGCACCAATATTGGTTTGGGCGTAAAAGGGTGTGAGTCGCACAAGTTTGGAGTTGCAGAAGCTAGTGTCGTGCAAGTGTTTGAGGTGAACTTGCACGCTGGTTTTAACTTGCGCGCCAAGACTTGTGCGCCGACTTGGAGAAGGGCGCCAGGTATGGTTGGAGCACGACAGTGATTCAGGGCTGCGTGAAAGCTGGAAGATTTCCCGATACCTTCGGTGCAAATTAAGATTCATCTACGGGTGAAAGTTGGACTTCAACAGAGCATCTACATATAACAGAGGATGTATTCATTAGTGATAATGAAGAGACCTACAGATCTATAAACTGTGAGTGGATCTTTTCCAGAGTAGTGAGCAAAGGAAGAGAAAGAAGGTGATCCTCTCCACCGGCAGTGAGCCAGAGAGAGAGAAACAGGGAGTGACCCTTGGGAAAGTAGTGAGCTGACCCTAAACTTTGTAAAGGTAGTGAGCCTGGGAATAGAAGTGATCTATCCTGAACTTTGTAAACAGCAGTGCGCTTTTAGTGGATTTGGTACATCGGCACATCACCGGTGTATGCTCCTTGGACGTAGCCCAGTGAGGGTGAACCAAGTAAAAATCGTTGTGTCCTGTGCATGCTTTAGTTTTTGTTTATACTTTGCTATAGGAAATATAGAGAAGAGAGTCTTGCTTAACAGCGATACAAGATCAATAGGGGCAGTTGTTTTAATCTATCATACCCTGATTCACCCCCCCCCCTCTAAGGGTATATAACCTAGTGGACCTAACAATACATGTTAAGTAATGGGAATTTCAATGGAACACAAGAGAAACGTGAACATAAAGTCATGATATAACACGATTATCATAACATGAAAATGTGATAACTTAAAACATTGCATCATTAACATAAAGGAATCAGGTAAACCCCTATCCTAGCATAGTGGAAAAATGTACAAAAGGGAATTAGGTAAACCCATATCCCAAAATGACATATCATGATATTAAACATTATCCAATGCATTGGAACACTATCAAGGAGCACCCTTCATATTCATTTCAATCTCATGGTTAAGTGTACCACATAGATCATATAAAATGGATTCATTCAACATAATAATTTTTTTTCACGATAAAATAATTTTGAATACATACATGTAAGTACCATTAAATAAGTATATATGCATAAATGTGAATACCCTTGATAGAGAAATGGGTATGGTATTCACTACAATATGATTTTGGCTTAGAAAATCGTGGTGCAATTTCGGCAGCATAACGACATTATATGGAGATTCATAAATTAGGTTGATGAGAGAGAATGGGGTATCTCGTCATTTATACATGCAATAGACAGTAAGGGAATCATGGAACATAATATCCCAATATATGAAATGAAATTTAGATGCATAATATAGAATAAATGCTTGAATATAAATAAGAAGAGAGAAATCTCTTACGGAATTTCGGCATGGTAACAGGTGTACACGGAAAGCATTAATGAGAGAGAAATGGGCCTATCATCATTTAAAAATAAGTAGGGAAGTATGGGGGAGGTGTGAAATCATACCCCCAACATTTTTAATTGAAAATAAAAGGGTAAAACAATATAAAGAAACTTGGACAAAATGAGAAAGGAAGGAATCTCTTACTTGGATGTGTGATCCCAAAGGCTTGAGAGAGGCTTGAGAGAGGCTTCTTGGGAGCTTGGGGAACCATTGGGGATTCTAGAGAGTATGGGGAATATGTTGGTCAAGCTTAAAATGGTTTGAGGGAAGAGGAATGGGAGATTGGGTGGGTTTATATAGAAAATAAGAGGGAATTATTTATTATTTAGGTTTTGGACACTACACATTAAAATATTTGAAACCACAAACCATCCCATGGTTTTTGTCCATGGTTTTTGCTAAAGGGGAGTGGTATAAAATATTTTATAATTCCAAGGGAAAAACATATTAAAATATTAGGCTTTATTATGTGGAGGTTAGTCACACTCTCGAGAAAATCATTTTAAATTGTTAAAATATTTTTTAAGTCTTGGAGGGTCCACTGAGGCATTATAAAATTAATAAAACAAATATAAAATCATATTATTTTAAATTTAAAACATATATTGGATTAATATATCTTTTATGTTATTTTATTACATCACCATTGGTTCATTATGATGTCATAAAACACATTATATATTTATACGGTATTTAATTTTTACCCAAAATTTTGATTATCTCAGAAAATTATAAAAAATTCACCATTAGATAATTTCAATGCCCTGATTCAAAAAATAATATTAATTTTTTATAAATAATTTTATAAATATGTGAATTTTCACTTTTAAAATAAAAACCGACATTTATTGAAAATTCACGTATTTTGACAAAAATAGTCTTCAAACCTTGATAAAAATTAAATTTTACTTCATAAAAATTATATACTCCTTTATTATTCATAAAAGTGATTTGATAATAATATTTTATTAAAATATTAATTATTTAAAAAAATTAATTAATTCATTAAAAAAATTCTTTAAAAATACACTTTCTATTTAATCGTATAAAAAAATATAACTCTTATCTAACCGATTACCTAATCATTTAAAGATAAAGAATTGATATAATCATCATTTGTAAGAATTGTTTTTATAATATTATTAATAAAAACCTTATTTTAATATATTAATGTATATATTTCTCAAAACTACCATTTTTACCTGAAAAATCAATTTATCAAATTTATCATTTTTTAAGAAGGACTATTCTCATAAAATAATTAATGGACTAAGAATTTTATTTATAAAAAGGGATTACACAATAATTAACTAATACCTTATTACATAACCCCTTATAACACCCGCATAAGACCTAAGGGTAAGGTGTGCGATGGTGACAGACTCTTAGACGGCTCGGATAATATCACCCTGGTGGTAATCTCTATTAACTTGAACTTCTCCCATAGGAGATTCCATTCAAGCTTAACAAGTTGAAGCTCAGCTTGGGCTTGTTCAAGAGCAAATCTCAGTGACACTACCTCCTTCCCAAGCTCTGACAAATGAGCTTTGTATGGACTGAGTCTACTGGATGAGGCCATCCTCTCCTTTGTCTGTGTTTAAAAGTATTTTTTTAAACCTTACATTTATATCAGTTGTGTGATCACTATTCACCGGCTATATTATCAATGGTAATAATACTTAATAGTAAGTTAAACCCAAACAAATAAAAAAAAGAGTTCATGTGTTTTCTTTATCCATAAGACATTAAAATAAAGGGAACTTTATTCGTAAATGTTCGGGTTGTTACACCCTCTTATGTATGAGTCCATCCTACTCTTCATGGGTCTCCTTCTCACCTATGAAGGAAAACCTCATCTCATCAATGCATACACACCACATCTTCCAGCTAAAACAATAAATCTATGCATGAAGAGTGCACAGTCATTCCATGCCTAAGATGATGTTGTAAGGCCTCAATGCTGCCACAAGAAGATCCCATGAGAAACTATATCCTCCAAGTTTCAGATCACACTGTTAAAAAAAGTGTGTTATTGTTGAGCCATCTCTGGTAGAAGTCTCCAAGTGTAAGGATCGAGCTAAGGGCTCAACCGGAACCTCTAGGTATCAAACTAGGGATGTAGTAAGAAAAAAGTGGATCACACCTGTGTCTATAAAAAACTATATTTGAGTTATATAAGACATAGATTGTACCTCTAACCATCCCCGGAGCCTCTGATTCATAGGCCTTTATGGCCTGCAGTTGTCCTATCCCCCATCCACCAGCTCCCTAAGCCTAGCAGGTACCACCTAGGGGTGGGGGTGGCAACATGTCAAACCATATCACGCCTCCCACTGCTTTCCTTACTCCTATTCCATGTCCACAGTCATATAGACCTCCCTGATCCTACCATTTCCCCTACCTATGTGGCCCATACACCATCTCTATATCCATTGTAAAGTGGGTCGGACAATCCCGCATGAGATTTCATCTTCCATCACAAGAGTAGCACTACCTCTCCCTAAGATGACTAGACCCATCCAGAGAGACCTGAAACACAAACCCTCAGTCCTGATATCACCTACTGAAATTTATTGCATGTCCTAATACCTATGTCTTCCTTTGGCTACCGGTTTCTTAGGTCTCTGCCCCTATATTCCCACTACTGGCACACACTTTCAGTGTCTGCTCAACCTAAAAGCCTTTATCACCAATACATGCTTTAGAACCCCAACACAATTAGGAATGCATATAGGTATCATACTGGCCTGAATGTCTTTATGTAGACCTCACTCAAAGGTCCATTCCCAAAATAATGGATCCCAAACCATATCTATCGTGTATTATGATAAGTTGTTAAACCTCGATGAATACTCATCCACAGTCATGCCTACATATTATAGCTATAAAATCTCCTTGATGTGCACCACTCCCATTATAGTTGGATAGTACTCCTCTCTGAAGAGAATCTCAAACTCTATCCATGAAATATTCGTCTCATCGAATGATAGAACCACCAAGCTCCACCAATTCCTTATGAAGCCATGGAAAAGGATCTTTGGCAAGACCACCATCTAGTATGCAGTTGTCATGATGAGACAAAAGACTCATGTAATCACCTCAAACCAATCCTTAGCTACCTTTGGGTATGGTACACACCTAAAACTAAGGGGTCATTAACACTAAAACTCACAAAGTGCTCTCAACATGTGCACCTCATCCGATGGTACTATGGTTACCATCTGCTGCTCGATGGGTGGAGTTATGACTAGAAAACCACCCATAGGCACTACCTCCTAAACATGTCCTTATATCAAAGCCTCGTCATTGAGGGGATCATCCTTGTGATCCTGATGCTAAATCCTAGCTAGCAATCATCATGGAGGCATCCTAAAATAGATAAGATGTACCACAATTAATGATTATATCTAGAGATATGACTTAAGAAGGACATGGAAACCCAATTCATTCATATATGATGCATGTACCAATGTTTTACCCATAACCAATTTCCACATGTACCAAGTCAAAAGGTGGGTGATTAGAGTCTAGGTGTATGGATATATCAGCCACCACACCAACACTAGAGCCTTTGGCCTGAAATATGAACTCGAAACACTTAACACTATTTCCATAAACCCAAAACCAATCTCATATCTAGAAAAAACTCCAAAATCTGGTCCCAAGATGGAATACCTTATGATACCAGTCTTTATGACTCAACCCACTAGGGCTCGTGTGGCTGACGATAAGCTGAGTTTGACTACCCCAAACCCACCTCTAATAGGCCAGAGGCTGGTGACCAGCACCAAGAAAGCATAACACTCACATGGTAGGCCTTAGCCTATGGTAGCTATACTCACACACACGTCTCCAAGCCCATACAATGTTGAAATATAAAATCCTACTGATATCAAATGCATTCATACATTTAAATCCCACAATTAGAGTATAAAAAAATACTGGGAAGCAATAAGGGACAAATATAATCCCACTAAAAACTACAAATAAGTCCAGCCTGATAGAAAGAGGAGAATATAGTCAAATGTGACTCCTGGTATGGCCTTTCTAGCCCAAATCTAAGCTATGTCTGCTCCTGGTCCACTAAGAACCCCATAAAACTATCAGTCATCTGTATAAGACAAAACATGTGTGGACAGATCTTAGGAAAGGGTGAGTAAAACAATACCCAATTGGACGCCCCAAAATCACTAATCATAAAGCATCAAGAGTAGTCAATGCATCATAGGATATGTAAATCATAATATGAGACATACAATAAAACATATGGATATACTTATAGTCAATACAAAGTCTCAAGGTAAGGTCACAACCTCATTTCCAACCTAAGATTATACTCGAGGGTCTACAACCACACTCGCCTAAGAGAACTCACTTTATGAGTCTAATAGTACTGATGGTATCCATCTAAGATATCGTGCTCATCAAGTTTCACCATAAGAAAGTACACATTGGAAGTCTGAAGAGATTGATACACATATGGGGATCACACCCAAGGCCATGGGGTAATACTGACTAACCCAATCTGGATTAACCCGCTAAGTTGGGGATCTATGCTCGTTGGTCACGCCAATTCTGAGAACCCCACCTAGGAAAAAAGATGATAAACAGTCTCATCCCGACCTCTAGGATAGAATCCTACACCTCTATATGAAAACTAATCCCTTAGAGAGGATCATAATCCTTTGTTCAGGATGTAATACCACACTATACCCTCATAGGGATGAATTGAGGGAACTCACCCTTGAGGAAACTAGTCCACATTGAGGGGAACAAGGTCTCCATGTCATCTTTAAAGGAGTAAACATCCTATACTGGTAGTACATTGTGTGTCCCTTTGGCATTGGGTCTACCCGTGTATCACGAACTGTGCCCATGTACACCTAGCTGTGTTCGTGTACCTAGTCGTGTCTGTGTACCAAGCCATGTCCGAGTACATGAATCAGCCCATGTACTATGACCATGTCATGTACCTGGTCATGTCTGTTTCCATGTATCATCTGAGATACATGTCAAGCCTCTATGTAAGGATCACGTGGCATATGATACTTTTCTTCTTTGTAGAAGCCCTAGAACCGCAATCAGGGCCCTACATGGCATTTATTCTTGAATTACACACCGTGTATATCAAGATTTTCTAGAAACCATGGATCTACTTCATGTGTCATCATCTTCTCCTATGACCTATGATTCAACCACAAATCACACTAGTAAACAAGGATTTGGTCCAACCAAGCCTTTTTATCCCTACTTGCCAGAATCTAGCCATCTGATTCACACGAGAAACCATCTATCGCATCTCCCATCACTACATGTCTAAACCCACATGAAGAACTTTGATCCAGTCATGATCCATCATCATAGCTCAATATCATCATCAAATAGAACCCGGATCTATGTTATCAATCTATTGCACCAAGAAACAAGTGCTCAATGATTGATTAGCGAGTATTTGTCGAACCACTAGCTAAAAAACATTGGCGATGAATGAACAAAGAATGAGGGAAGAAATGCATGAAACACAAACATGTGGAAAAGACCTTGGCCAATGTTCATGTCAGCCTCAATTCATTTCCATTAGAATTATGAATGAAGAGATACAGACCAAATAAAAAATAAATCCCCAAATTCACAACATCATAATCTCATACCCACAATATGATCGATCTGTGAATCAATCTGTTAGTTGATTGATTTGTGTTCATCATAGGATAAGAAAATGGGGATAAATCCACATAAAACAAAAGTCCTACCTCAAGAATGGATCATTTATTGAAGAATAATGTTTTGGGTCATTCGTTGATGATATCCACAGGTTTTGTTGGCACACTGATCGTTAAAGTTCGATCTGTCGATGTCGTCCACATAAACTCCTCAACCGTCTCCTCTCTCAAATTACAAGGTTATGAGGTCACCCTGAAATTTGGTTATAACCGGGTTTATATAGAATTTTATTAGGTCACTGCATCATCTCAAATAAAAAATTATTTATTTATTTATTTATTTATTTACTATTTACATCTATGATGACTTTTTCACAAAATGTCTGACACCAAAAAAGATTATTTCATGTCTAGGGTAAAGACCGCATTCTAAACTCAATGGTGGCCTTAGGTTTCCAATACTAGACTATTTTTAGGATTTATTCCACTTTTTCAAGAAAATCTATCATGAGTTATATTAATATATTTAATATTTTTCAAATATCATTTTTGGCCTCACCGGGTCTTGAAATATCATGTCGTCTCGGCGCCTGGCTATGAAAATATTACTAGATATATTTCAAAGATTTACATGGAAAGAACCGATACATTACAACTTAAGTGTTATATATATATATATATTAAAAAAATGTAAATAAATGAATTTAACATTTACATATTTGGTTTAAGAATAAAAATTCATAAAAATATTCAATAGAAATATGAGATGTTACATTATTGATTTCATATGATAATAATCTGTAACATAAAAGGGTTTCATATACCTTATACATGATATGCATTTGGATATGTATTAATATAGTTTTCTTTTAATTTAAGTTAGTAACACAAGATATGAGTTATATAAATATTTTCACATCAATATGATTTGAACATATTGATTTGATAAAAGGAATGGAATTCAAAACTAAATTATTAGAAACATGAATACATGTATTGAAAATAAAATAAGATATGATGTTGAAATTAAACCTCTTTTAAAATATTAAGTGTTAGATTCCTTCTAAAGAAAAAATTTATCAATACCATGATCACACAACTAGGTAGGTTCATACCAAATCAGGGTGCCCCTAGATTATCTTGTATAGGGAAATAAAGTAATGAGATGACCCTAAGAGTTAGGTACCTCAATTCTGACATACGGGGAGGCACACCTGAGGTCTCATAGCTCACTGATCCAAGGAACTGGTAGTGGCCTCTGATCTAGGGTGTTAAAATTTTCTCTACAACATAAAATTTTATGATGTTAATAACTTATGTTTTCTACTTAGAACTCTTCTAATATTTTAATCATTATAGTTCTTGGAATCTTTTACATCAAAATTTTTCTTTGAAATATTTTTTTAATAACTTTAACTCTTTTCATTAACCTTTTAATAAAATTCCCTAAACCTTCTAAGATATTAAGTGACATTAACTTTTAATTTTTAATTCCATGGTCTTTTATTTGTTTCACTTTTAACTTCTTTAAGTCCAAATATACTCTCACTAGTCTCTTGGAAACTATATTCTCTTTAGAATATCATTCTAAGATATACAAACTCCTATGTGTTTGGGAAATAACACTTATTTTCTTAAGTAGAAATATTTGAAAAATAAATCATCATATTCATATCATGTATGGTATTTTATATGTTTGGAGTAGTTTTCTTCCACCCTGACAGTATCCTTATATTTCAATGATCGAGGTTAACTATTGAACAAATCCAATATTCTCTTTCTAGCTTAAACCTTCACCCTTTAATACTATCTACACGACACCATATCCTAGACATATCAAGTCTAGTTCATCTATTCTCAACCTTTTGAGAAAATTGGGTAAACTTTTATTAAGCTCATTCACATTATCGAAACATTTCCAATGATGATTCTAAAATGAATTCATTGACCAAACCATGCCTTAAAGGAAACCTCTGGTCTCTCAAAGTCATAATCATACTCAATAATGTTTAATATATGAGTGGAAACTAAATTTCATTCAGTGATCATCCATATAAAGATATTGAAACCTCAATTGAATCATTGTATACTTCTTATAAGCATCTAGACTCAAGTGTTAAACAACTTTAATAGTTTGTTACTCTAGAAGGTGTTACCTTAACACACATAATTTTTCCTCTTGTTCAAGAACTATTATTAAGTTTTGAAACCTTACCAATAAATTTATTCCATTTAAATCTTATTTTTCAAAGATTTATCACAAATTCATATTAGATGATATTGATGTCATTTATCTACAACATAATCTTTCATCATAAAAGTATTTTGTTTTACATTTATTTAATAAGTAATTTTATTAAATTCATTCTCGATAAAATGAATATTCCTTTTAGAATTTTACATTATATCCATTAGTGGACCAAGATCCATATTTCAGAAATTAATGAGTCCATTTTAGTGTTTTTTCCATCTCTTAGTTATTTAAGTGGGTCATCATGCCAATCATATAATATATGACTCTATGATAATTGATCATATAACTATTTGCCCAATCTCTGGACTCCATCCAATCTATCCATCTTGGTCATGTAACACTAATCTATTTCCCTAATTGAACCTGTGATCATGAGATATGTCATAGTACCAAAGTGTCATGGTCACTCGAGTAAGGTGTGAGTAAAACTTAGTAAGTCACCACCAAAGGTGTCTAAAAAATAACAATTATAGTAGTTCATGCACCATGTGATATGCTCATAATAAATAAATAAAGTGTGGAATCATAAATAAAATAAATATTTTCAATCCTCAAGTTCTAAGGTGACACCTGGGACTGACCATATGTTTTTTATCCAGTATCAGATGCCTCTGAGAACATTACATGATATCACTTAGGTGAATTCACATCCCACTTGAGAACCATCATAATATCACTCAAGGGGGATCCGCATCCCACCCTAGAACCATAAAAATCCCACCTTGGGGTAATCCACATCCCGACCTAGAATATCACAATATCACACAGGTAGAATCCACATCCCACCCTGGAAGCATCAAAATCTCACATAGGGGGGATCCAAGTCCCGCATCAAAATGGTTAGAATATCACCCATGGGGAATCTACATCCTTCCATAGAACCATAAAAATATCACCCAGGGGGAATCTATGCCTCACCCTAGAACCATTAGAATATCACCAAGGGGGAATCCACATCCCATCCTAGAACCATCAAAATATCACCTAGGGGGAATCCACATCCCACCCTGGAACCATGAGAGCATCGCCCATGGGGAATCCATGACCCACACTCATACTATGAGAGTATCACTTAGGGGTAATCCATATACCTCCTTAGAACCACTTATATCATACACTTGAGGGAATCCACGTCCAACCCTATAGATATGAAAATATCAACTAGGGGGAATCCACATCCTACTATGGAACCTCTTATTCACATATACATAATATATATTGACCTCAAAAATGTTGGACACTCACCCAAACCCATCACATTATCCCTAAATTCACCTATCAAGCGCACAACCCCTTCTCAATTCCACAAGTATAATAGTTATCACTGTACTAGCTTCTCTGTACTAACCCTCTCTAACATCAACATGAAAATGGGGCACCCACTAGGGTGACCTAATTAACATCATAGTTTAAAAACCCTCCATGAATTCCTTTATCTCATTCCCAACTCAAGGTTTAAGGCTCTTCACTCAGGGGAAATAATATCCCTTGACACTGCCATGATCGCATCATGGCCAAATTGGTCTCATAAGCATGTCAAATCGACATTAAACTATAGAGATGGAATAAATATCACCTCACCTCCAAAATCAATTATCTCAACTCCAACACACCCATCCTTTACATAATTCTTCCTAGGTAACACAAACCCAACACTCACATACCAATGAAAGAGGAACACTCTCCCACTTCCTGCAACTAGACAAAAGGCTCTACGACATCTCAAGTTTCTATATGGCCTATGTCTGGTCCAATCATTCCAATCTATAACTTTATCCTACACATAGGGGTCAATGGGAACTTATACCAAGGTTCATTAAGTTTTTTTACTAATTTCCCAACCCGCTAAGGCTCATATGTCTCACATCACACATTTATGATCAAATCCTCAGCCATCGGTGACTGGTGCATCAAGATAGTGTTCAAGGGTCAATTGTGTCCCTTGAAACTTCTATTATTTTCATAGGTATTACCAACTTATTCATTTATAATTCCAAGGTTGATCTTACAAGGTGGAGAGACTGCATATCACATTTATATAAACAAAATTCATAAACATTAAGGGGGGTGTTCAGGGACTACCTGCCACCTATATGGATTTACTCCCTTTAAACAAGCTTGTTCATTCCCACCTTGGATCATTCATGCTCTATACAATCTTGTATCATACTTGAGATACTATATTAAGGCATAATATCCAAAAATAATAAATATTAACCAATTATAATCAATTATTCAATTTAATTCAAAAATGAATAATTTCTTAAAAACTCACTGGTGACATAACGATACCAAAACCCCAAGCATTAGGGTGAGGTCAAATACTGATACACACATATACCTAATTCATGAAAAATCCCTAATTTATAAACCTAAACTGGTGTCCAATAAATTTCAATTTCACAAAAAACCTTAAATAAATTTGTGGGGAAACATACCTCAACCAAAGCAACAAGAAACAAAATTCAATCATCCTCTCAGGACATCTTCTACCCACTCTAAGAAAAAGTTCCATAGTTATCTCCTAATTCCACCATACTCTAGTGGAATCGACATCAAAACACCAGCTAAAATCAAAATAAAATTAGATATTAGTAAAGGGAAATAAGAATGGAAGAAAAAAAGAAGAACGTTATACCTTGAATCATTGGGAAATCACCCAAGAAATTACTTCTCACCATGGGGTGAGGGGTGGGAGAGTTGGTTAGTGATATCCTCTCTTGATGCCCCTGGTCCCCAAAAACTTGAGGGGGTCGACTCCAAAAAAATGAGTTTATCCCCACTTAAAAATCACAAAAGAGATTGTTCAAGTCATGACCATAGAGGTCACTCCGTGATGGATATTTTCCAGACCATATTGTGGCATAACCTATAATGACCCAGACCCTAGTAGCCCAGATTTGATGCTTACTTTATTTACATTAGAACTAGATACAAGGAATCACATCCTGAATGACTGAATATTTTAGTAGTATTTGTAAAATATATATATATTTGAAAATCATGTAACATTTGAAAACATAAAATATAGAACATAATGAAGGTAAATATTTTTCATCCTTGAACTCTTTCAAAGATTCCTTCTTCATATCCTAGGAGAAGTAAAAAAATAAAGGTGAGATCAGATTCTCATTAAGGGTTGCATACAATAAAATCTATCATGAGTAAATAAGGTTTAATCAATATAACAAGGTAAATAACTAAAAAAACATGTCATTTAACCAATAACTCGAGCATGAATAATAATATGGCAGGAATAAATGAAGATCAAATGATGTCATATAAATAATCACATGAGCTTGAAAGTCATCCATGGATGTTATTCAATATAATCACAATGAAATTAATAACTGATTTCATAATGATGTAATGCATAATTCCGGACATTTGAAACTTACCATTGAGGCCTTGTGTCAAGATAGTTTAAACTATGGGTATGTATACACCAAAAAGAAATTTAATAAGGCTATACAATTGGTTTTTCTCATGATACCAACCTATTAATTGAGGGACTGTAATTTTGAGCCTCACTTTTCACTTAATAAGTCCAATTAATTCATAATATAAATAAACAATACAACTTAATCAGTATTCCTTACTCAAAAAAATTAGTATAAGAAGAACTAGCATATGGAATTTCAATACATTCTCAATTAAAACTGATCATAAACCATTCAAAGAAAGAATAAATATGGCAAAATTACACATATTCTTAGTGTATAATAAAAGTATTTTTGTCATTGATTAATAGAAATACCATAAAAATATCATTAAAAACATTTTTTAGAAAAATACCCTTTTCATTTTGAAACTCGCTTTTAAAAACTAAAAATTTAAAAAATATTAGGATAAACATTGTCTTTAAAAATAACCATGGAAAATTTTAAAGGAATTGTTAAAACATTGAGTGTTTATGATGGTAGAAAATTCTATTCATTTCGTATAAGTTAAAAAAACATTCCTTGTACACTTTTGTAAGAAAAGTCAAAAATTACCTCATTAGGAAAAAAAGAAGATTACTTTTAAACCATTTTATAAACGCCATACATGGGTAAAAATGTCTTTAATAAGTTATTGGAAAATACTAAAAAAATTATTTCAAACATTTTAAGAAAAATATGGATATGAAAGAATAATATTCCTGACTGAGTAGAAAAACAAATTTAGTTTTCCTTAAAAACATGATTTCAGTATCTTGAGTACTTAAAGAGTGTAAAATGAAAGGAAAACTTATAATTTCTGGAAATAAATATAGGAGAAGAAAATATATTGTATTTAAGGTATAAAGATAAAATAATTCCCCCAGTGGTGACTTTAACATAAACAATCCTGCATAATGATGAGATTGTGAAATAAACTCTTACCACTTTTGGTAACTTTCGAATCATAACCCTCGTGAAAGAAATAACTTTAAATGAAATGTTAAATATAATGAATATAAATAGATTAATTATATAACATATCAAATGGTTAGTATAAACACCTTATAAAATAAGATAGGTGTATAACATAACATATGTCCCGAAGAAGACAATTTGAGATGAAAAATATCTACAAAGATCATAACATTGATATGAGAATTAATCAATGAAGTGATTATGTGTAACAAATTTAAATCCATAAAAACAATTAGAAATATAATAAAATACAATCAGAGGTCATTACATATATAATAATTACATAACATAGTCAATGAAGTATAAGTATATCCCAATGAATGGTAATTAAGTTAAGAAACTTCTTACCTCAGGTCCGACTTCCTTCGTATGTGTTTGAACCTCCTGTATAATAAATATAGATGAATTAAAAATATATTACAAAACCATAATCATATATATCATACCATATATGATTTACTTATAACCTTGTCGTTCATTTATTAACAATTCTTTATTAAAATCATTGTTCCAGATGATAACTCTTTCATTTTTTACGTATGTTTTGGTTTAGTAGTTTTGGTATTTATACTTTAATCATGGACCCATAATCTCTATAATTTTATTAATGATATAAATATCATATATATCCAATATATAGATATTTAGAGTCATCTATAAAATATAGATACGGAAAAATGAATTATACTGTTCATAGAGATGGTAGGCTGTATGTATGCAAGAACGTTGTTTTCACTTTTCGACGGATGGAACGAAAGGTAAATAATAATTAAATTTTAAAAAAACATTTTTATATAATATATATCATATATATTCATTAAATATATTCTTATTACCATCCATGTAAATCGTAAATGAAAAAAAAATCACATCGCTTAGTAGATGTGGTAGTCCACGCATACATACGAGTGACGTTATCGTTTTCCAACAGATTGGAAAGTATAAAAGTAGATATTATATCATAATTTTATGAGAATAATTCTATCATAAATATCATATATATTCATTAGTTACATATTTATAACCATCCATATAAAGTGGTGATTAAAAATGAATTACACCGCTATGTAGAGACGGTGAGGCATACACACGCATGAGTGATGTTTTCGTTTTTCATTAGATGGAAAATATATTGAATATATTTGTATCATAATCATAATAATGTCTCAATATATTTATTATATTAGATTTATTATTTTATGATGGGTAAAATACATTAAGAGGAAGCATAAGAAGAAATAAAATTAAAAGATTCGGTAAAGACTATTATTTTTTCTTCGATAGACTTCCTTTAGATATCCTCTTAAGGGACCTAGGGTTGATCTTTTAGAAGGGTTAAAACCTATATAACTTGTATCAAGATGTTGATAAGGTAATTAGGTATGTGTTGGTCGAGCTAAGAGGCTCTAGGTAGTGTATAAAAGATATGAGATGTGGTGCCTTTTTACAGTGAGGAAAAGGACACACATGTAATTAATAAAATGATTTAAATATAATAAATTCATTTTTATGTGTAGGTGGCACAATGTGGACATAATTAAAAATATAAGATAGTATATGGTTTAAATATCATAAACTAATAAAATTTGGATAGATTCAAGTAGTATTTTAAACCTTATCTTTTGGTTTAACCCATTAGTTAACATATTTTAACTTTAATCGCAGTAACGTCTTTTCACTCTTAAAAGGGTAACAATTTTACTTATAATGTAAAAATTGGCTCATAAGTGGTCAATGGATGACATTTTCGACCATATATTATCCAAATTTTAGTTTTTTAGGTTTTTTATGATTTTAAATAATTTAATAAAATATTATTTTTCATAAAATATCAATTGTCATTATTGACACTATTCATTTAATTTGACTTTAAAACGTCAAGACAAATATGTAATCTGAATATAGACTTTTAACACATATTTAATATGTCATATATATCTATAAAATTTGTGGGTCACTAAAACTCACTTAAAAAATATTACTTTTAAAGTTTAAAATATTTTATTTTATTTTTCAATTAATTGAATAAATACTAAAACGACGATGCATAAGCATTTAAAGTAATTATTTAATCGCTAAAAATTATAAATAAATTATCATGATAAAAAAAATTAGTTTATATTTCAAATAAAAAATTATAACCAAAATTTTCCTATTTTTATCCTTGTAATGAAAATTTAGAGTAATTAGAGTCAAGAGAGTGACATTTTGGAATTTTTTTCCTTGAAATAATATAAATGACATTATCCAAGTAAAAGGCTCCAAAATGACATATATTCAAATTTAGGATGACTGAGATTGATTTCCTCCCACCCAATGAAATAAATTCAAGTGTTGGGTTGATTTTTAATGTCTTATCACATTATTTGTAACCTTAATTACCTAATTTACCATTTACCGATGTGATATATTTTACCACAATTACTATTCATAATGTTTAAAAATAAAAGGGACCTATTTACCAAATATTAACCTCCTAATCCCAAATATGGTATCCATTTTTCAAGAATCAATTTCTATAAGTGATAGAAATTAATTTAAGGTTAAAACGCAAAATGATATGAAAAAAAGTTTTTTAGAAAAATATTTTTTTAAGTATAAAAATGTTTTTATACTAAATTAAACCATAAAATTGATTCTAATGAACTTAATTGGATTATTAATAATATAATAGAAATAATTTTACTTCGAAACTATTTTAAAACAAAATGTAACTTTGTAAATTCTTGATTCAAAAATACAGTTTTCAATTAAAATCAGTATTTTTAACTATTCACTAGAAAATCAATTTTTTTAGAAAAATAAAAAAAAATCACCCTATGTTAATTTTTATATGATGATTTCAAAAATTATTTTCATTTTATAAAATATAATTTCTAAAATTGGTAGAAATTAATTATAGTTTTCACACACAAAATGCAATAAAAACATTTCTGAAGAAAATGTATTTTTGAAATCTAAAATTATTTTACTAAAAAATGAGTACTTATTTATTATTAATCAATAAGTTATATAAAACCTTTATACGTATTTTTTATAATGTGGTTAACTCCGTTCATTCCCTCCAATTCAACAGCTTGGCGATAACTGTCTAGCTAAATAATAATATTTTAATAGTATATCGTGGTTCGGTTAATGTCCGGCGTTGTGTATTGTATACGCTATCGAACATAGTGTTCTTTTAAAATCTCAGGGTGTAACATAACCATCTTAGTTATGGAGAAACTGACCCCCAAATGGTAGAGGGGTTGATCCCTGTAAACACCCTTGTGATGTGGATCTTATGGGTCACACCGTGAGGCATCCACCCTACGGAAGCCCCAGAACCTTCCATTATTGCATCTTGGCCTCCCCGACCTCAAGTGGACATGTTGCGGTGCCACCACCATGCCATGACCTCTCGACCTCATTCGGTCTCCACATTGTAGCACCTAGTTGCTACACCGTAACGCCTAGCCAACAACTGAAATTTTTAACAATGCCAACTTGGCCTACTCTAACATTCACTCGAGCACCCAAAACAATTTTAGAACCTTGATCCACATCCAAACACATCTCCTCTCGACATCCAAATACTTATAATTCTAATATGAACCCAATTTCTCAAAAAATATCCTGCTCAAGGGCCAAAAATTCAAATTCCCTCTAATTTTTCACAACATGTAATGATGCGGGAATGTTACTAGTGGGGCCCAGTAATCGTACCATAACATAAAATCCATAGAGGATGTGGACAAAAACTATTGAAAGCAATGATTGTAAAAAACAAGGCACAAGAACAACACGCAATATTACATGGTTCGGACTTACATCCTATTATACTAAGGAATTTTACTTTACTTTAATTTAGAGTAAAAGAGGATGATTACAATGCTTTGTCAATATACCACATTGTGACTATACCCTAATAATATAATGGAACCCAGTTAGTGATTTTATTTTTCACTATCATCTTATCTTCGTAGAATAAAATCCATCTAAGCCAATCCTCACATCTAGAACCCAGATCAATCAAAGGCTTCTGCCACCTTAACTAGCTAATCTAGTGCATTGTTCCCCACTTTCGATGATTTTGAAAGATCTTCCTCCCTCCATGACATCTGATGTTCTATCTTTTAGTGAAGCAATCTCATGCACCCTTCTAGTTGGCATCCACCTGTAGCTTCCAGTGACTCAAACCTCAGACATTGTTGTTGGGTATGTGTTGATCCAATAATTTCATTAATTTCTTTTTGATTTTGATGCTCACAAACACCCATATATATGTTACTAATGATGTTACTTTAAGTAAATTTCAAGATGATGATTACTAGAATAAATATTTTATTCTAGGAGTGTTTTCAGACTTTAATCTTGTGGGAGTTTATTTGATTTCTCAAAGTATAAGTATTCTAGATGTGTTTATGAGGAGTCTAGAAACACTATTTATACCATATGTTTTAAGCAGAACATATGGTTTGTGATCCCTACTTTCAGTAAGAACAATACTTCCATACCCTACGTTTGGAGTGAACATAGGGATCAGGAACCCTACTTTTGGAAGAAACCCTATGTTTGAAGAATAAACGTAGGGTTCATCATCCATACTTTTGTAATCAACCGTACATTGTCAACTGTACTTTTGAAGTTGATCACTACATAGAACAACCCTACGTTTGACTCAGTCAATTACAGAGTTTTGAATTGTGGATTATTTTTGTGTTTTCTATAATGGTCTCATCGGAATTGAATATCTATTTTAAATATATTAAAAGACCGATTCAAAGGCCCGTTCTCAATAGATTAAATCGTTCCTATTTCTAAGGGGAGTTATGAATTTCTTTGAATGGTTTGAATTTGAATAATTATGATTTATTGTGCAATATTTTTGGAGCTGTTTGACCTAAAGCAATTTGAACATCATATTAAATACCAAGAATTTCTTCTTCTAAATAAAGGGATATTGACATGCGTTTGAAAATATTATTGTGTCATCGTATCAGAGCTACACTTTAGAGACATACATGTTTTGATTCTTATCTATTTGATCAAATCATTGATGGTGTTTTATTTATTTGTTAATCTTTTACTACAACCTGATAAAGCATCTATTAGAGCTACACTTTGGAGGAATGCATGTTTGATAATCTATCTAGT
Organism: Viscum album; assembly: GCA_963277665.1. Lineage (NCBI taxonomy): Eukaryota > Viridiplantae > Streptophyta > Magnoliopsida > Santalales > Viscaceae > Viscum > Viscum album. The sequence continues at coordinate 891,558,642 of OY728142.1, forward strand.
GTTTTATATACTGCTATTTAAAGGAATATTGTTTGATGTTGATGATTATTTTGCTGCTATTGTGCTTTATTGGGGATCTACATCTGTCAGTTGTTGTTGCAACTGTGAGTTGAACCGGTATTCAACTTCTACAACTAATGTATTTTCTTTTGAAGTTTCGATTGCTTATACTCAATCATGGTGGAGTGTCAGCTTCTCATACTAAGTTGTGGTTATTTTGGTTCTCTATAAATGAACCAGAAGGCCCTGCAAAATGCTTGTAGTAAAGGTGTCAACTGTCTGCACTCAGTTGTAGAGGTCTCCGATTAAGAGGATCTGTTGGTGAAAATCACCATGCTCGTGGAGAGAACATATTTTTGAATTGGACTAGGGGATTTATGTGCCACAAACCACTATACATCGTTGTGTTCTTCTCTTTCCTTTATTTATTTTCCACTGCTCACCCGTATTTAAGAGAAAATGAAATAATCGCTTTTAAACTCAAGAGGGAAGTATTGTTTCTATCAAGTTTTTAAAGGACACAATTCACCCCCCACCCCCACCCCCCCTCTTGTGTCTTCATCTTTTCCATTACAACCCAACAATTGGTATCAAAGGTTAAGCTCTAGTGAAAAATGTTTTTGGCTCTAACAAGCCTGAGGCTAGAGTTAAAGATCCAAAAGAAGACAAATCTCAAAGGTTGATCTTATAAAAGTTATGTCGATGATTTGTCCTTATTTCAATGGTTATAATTATGGATACTGGAAAGTTTGTGTGACTATCTATTTGAAGAATCTTGGTTTCAAAGTTTACGTGAAGATTTTCAAACCTTATGAAATATCTGGAGAACCAGAAAACTAGGATGTCGCTAAGGAATTTGAAAATGATGTTAATTCAAGAGTTATGAATGTTATCATATGCGAACTTGGTTTGGATGAATTCAATTGTGTATCATAATGTGATACTGCCTATGAGATGTGGTAGACAATCGCAGTTGCTTATGAAGGAACCGATAATGTTCAATAACTGAGTTTGATAGAAGTTTTCAATGATGTTGTTGCACTGGGAACTCCAATTTCAAAACCAGGTTAGGCGTTAAAGGAGTTGATTGGGGCATACGAAGCTAAGATGAAAGTAGAAACTGAAAATCATATTTCTATCAAAAATGAAAATGTTTCACTCAAAGTCTTGATGGATGAATTTTTTTTATTCTAATCATTTGGGTTCAACTGATGAATCTACTATAAACTCTAAAGCTGATCATGAAAATTAAATGGTAAATCTATGTCTTATGACTCATGCTGATGAGATACAATCTTCTTACTCTCAAAATTTTGATCTAGAAAATTTTTCATATTATAAACTAAATAAATATTGTTTTATGCTTCAAGAAAAATTTGAATCCTTAAAGGGAATAGAAAACTTAAAAAATCTTATGATCTTAATTCAATTGATAAAGAGAGTTTATCAAAGCAGATTACAGATTTAAGATCTAATTCTTCCAAATTTTCTTATGCTCTGCATGAAACTCAAATTAAAGAATTATTGAATGAATTTGATACTTTAAAACAAGTCACTAGTATGTTTATCAAAGGGAGAAAAATATTTGAATCAAATTCTAAGTAAAAATAAAATTCAGAAAGGAAAACTTGATATTGGTAGTAATGGAGAAAAAAGAAAATTATATAATAATTATTTTATTCCTCATTCTAAAAGTAAAAGCATGTACATTGTTAAATGTTTTTATTATGGTATTAATGGACATTACCCTAATGACTGTTATTTTAAAAATCCTCAATTTTGTCATATCAAGAGTGCTCATTACTCAAAAGCATTATCTATCTTTAATTATAAAATTTCTACTCACAATAAACAAATTTGGTTACCAAAGTTTTTGATTGTTGACACTGTCGAACCTAAAAGCATATGGGTATCAAAAGACACTTGTATTTGATATTTTACAGGTATGCGTCACTGGACTTCATTGTTATATGATTAAGTGACTAACTAAAATATATAGAGATTTATTATATTTCTATTTCTTATTCTTTTAAATGGAAACTTCTTTAGAGCTAGAAATGTTAATCCACAAAGTATTTCATTTCCATTTTAATATCCGATTTAAATTCAACAATTATTTTATATAAGGGGGAAAACTTTTAAATGTTTTATTTTTTATTCCTCTACATTTAATTATTCTTATGCATAAACCATTAAATATTTTCTCACTATTATTTTATATGATGAATTAGTTCTTTTAATTGTTTGGTTAACATCATGTATGCTCTTTAAATTTTTATATTGTCATGTGTTAATATATTAATTGTTATCTTACTTTTAAGAATGTGTTCAATGTCTTACCATTTAAAATACTTGCATGTGCTAAAATTAATCTATTATTTTATGTAAAAAAATATGTTCTATTATTAAATTAAAATATTTTGGTCATTTATAACATACACAAAATTATTTAAAATTCTTTGAAAATCCTTTATTTAAAATTCTTTGAAAGTCGTTTAGTTTAAATCCTTGAATATCTTAAATATTTATTCTCAATCTTATGGGAAGTTATTTCAAAATTTTAGCATGTGTTTAAAAATTTCAGTATGACATGAATTAATTTGACTAATACTCTTTAATTCTTGCAAATATTTCATTTTTCTTTGAATAATATTTTACATGTTTTAGTGGCTTCTTGATTATATCTTTTTATCTTTTTAAATGAACCACAAAATAAAGGGGGGTTTATATCGGTGTATATATTGAAAATATATTTTGGATGCTCTTCTCAAAAAAAACATTATGATATTATTATTTTTAAAAGAAAATTTTGTTTTTCAAATTTTAAATAATTTTGATACTACTGCTTAAATTTTGAATTCCGATTCTTTATAAAAAGGGTAAATATATTGTGTTATTTACTGTTTTCATTAACTTATCTTTTTTATCCTTGCAAAAAGGGAGAGAGAAAGTTGATAGAGAATTAGGGTTTTGTAATTATAAAAAATGGTGAGAATGTTAAGTGTCTTCTTACCATTCTCATCTTGGTTTGGTCTTGATAATTACTTCAACTCATTCTTTGTTTATTAATAAATTTATTTTAAGTTATTTTAGATTTACTATGTCACTGTATTTATATTATATCTGAAGCACTAGCGATCAGAATCTTACGCCTTTTGTTCTATTAGAAATATAATAATATTATCTTCATTTTATCTATTTATGTCAAAGGCTAATTCAATTATTTCAATGGTGCAAAAATTCTCCAAAGCTATTCAGGTGCAACTTATACCAATGGATATTCAAGAGATTTCTCTAAACTTCATTAGTTTACAAGAAAGTATAAAAAGATCTCTTTGGTCCTCAAAAATTTCACTGAATTTGCTGCAATAGTTTGTGGATTCTACAGATTTGGATATCTATTGTTTTTAGTTGACTTGCAAGTACTACAAATATCTGAATCATGTGAAGGACGGTGTGATGGAAATCCAAGATGTTTATCTTGATTTCATTTGTTTAGATTGAAGGTTAAAAAAGTCATTTTGATGGTCGATAAAATATCCGAATTTCTGCAACATCTTTTGTGAGGTGCAGTTTTTCTAAAATTTTATTACTTCTATTTTTCGAAGATATTGTGTGCTATAAAAGTCAGATTGAGTAACTTCCTGATCTGTTGAAAAGGTATCGAAATCATCTAAAATTAAGTCTCCTATGATGAAGGCTTAATCCAATTTTAGGAGCCTCAAAAAAATCAGATAATTTTGTGATGATAATCTGTTCAGTTTTGAGAAAGATTTTTATCCATATGTTTGTGTTAAACGTTGAGTTGATGAACCATAAATTCTCATAACCAACCATACATTGGAATGAAAATTATCTCTATGTTTAAGATGAATTTATGGTACATGAACAGTACGTTGTGTAAAATCATCACCACGCTACGTTCGAAAATGAACCCAATGTTTTTTGTTACCACCATAGAAAAGATAAAACTCACGCTGCTACATGTGTTTAGGGAGTTGCAGTGGTTCGAAATAGAAACTCCATTGTTGTGTGTTGTCCTTCATGATAAAAAGAGACGTACAAAACTGATGATGCTTGCCTGCATTCACGCTGTGAAGCATTACCTTGCATCTTCATTCTGGCTTCATGATGAACCAAACTGCATGCTGTATTTTTTTGGAGTGGAGCTTGAGCAGCGATGCACCATGCAGGGAAACACAACATCTTATGAAAGCCCATGATGACTGAAACTCAAGATCACACACAGTGCTAGATCTAACACATACTTCATGGTGAAACTTGATTGTAGTTGATCAAAAAAAGACAACCTGCTTGAGGAGCTTGTCTGCTGGGCTGTTTGAATGGAACTGAAACATGAAGGAGATAAACAGTACCTTAAAACCTGGAAAACGCTATATACTGCATTATCCTGAAATGCTGCAACATTCATGAGTTTTTGTACATGGTAACATGACATGGGGGTGTTACAGGAGCACTCTCAAGCTGTAGAAAACCCACACTATGCATGTAAGGAATTGTACGGGTGCTTACAGAGCTTGTGTGCTGAAATAGAGATGAAATATTCTATGTGATTCATGTTAAACGTGCTGAAAATTAAGGCCACCTAAAAGAATGTAGATGTACATGAATTTGAGCAAGGAGGAACTCGAGATGGCCACCGCGTTCTCATGCAATATAATGCGCTGAAATATTGGGATCAAAATGAAGGTGATATCTTGTATTATTTAAGCTTGAATAAAGCTTATTGAGTGGATACAGGGAGATGGTGGGATTATCAGTTTATTAGAACGATGAAAATATCCAATTTTCTGGATATTTCATAAGCAGGTTATGGTATTCTATTTTTCTCTATTCTTGGTATTTTAAGCTGATGTATTTTTGAATTTCAATGGTTTATCAGCTGGATAAATTCTCATAAAATCCAAAGATTATGCTTGAAGAGATTGTGAAGATTTTGATGCAGAATTTAAAGAGAAAAATAATTGGATTTTTCAAACATCATTTTTCTGAGAAGATGGAGGACAGCATGTCATCCAAATTTAAATATTTGAAATATTTTGAAGGTTGCGTTGCAAGATTTTAGGAACTATTTTGATTGAGTTTAAATATATTTTAATGGATTTAAACGGAAGTTTTAAATTGTTCAATGCAGCTATTATTCTGAAGACTTTATCGGATGAAATATTCAAATATTTTTTAATATTATTCTTCAAAGATTATTTTCTGCATTAAAGAGTGCAACAGTGTTGTTCTATTCTTAGAGAAATTTGTGGAAATCATTGACTCAATTTATTTTGAATATCTGAAGGGAGAGGAGTTGATGCAACTACCTGAATATATATATATATATGGTAGGTTAAGAAAAATACACAGAAGAGCAGAGATGTAAAAACTCTTACAAAAGTGCTGTAAAATTATTGTTCGTAACTTTGAAGAGAGATTTTAAATATGATGTATATCTATTATTCTCTCACTGTGTGAATATTAAGAAGAAGAAGGCAGTCTACACCAAAGAAAAATATTATCTTGATGCTATTTAAAAAAGTATGCACGACATTGACAGTTATTTTTATTATTGTTGTGTTTTATTGAAGATCATCTACATCTGTTAGTTGGTATCGCAACTGTGAGCTGGACCAGTATTCAGCATTTACATCTCATCTATTTTCCGCTGAAGTGTCGACTGCTTGTACTCAGTCATGGTGGAGTGTCATCTTCTCATACTAAGTTGTGTTTGTTTTGATTCTCTATAAAAGAATCAGAAGGTCCTGTAAAAGCCTTATTGAAAAGGTGTCAATTGCTTACACTCAGTTGTAGAGGTCTCCGGATAAGAGGACCTGCTATTGAAAATCCCCAAGCTCGCGGAGAGAGCGTTGGTGGAGTGAACTAAGGGATTTATGTTCCCCTAACCACTATACATTGTCATTTCATATTCTTTCCTTTATTTATATTTCGTTCCTCACTCTTTAAGAGAAAAGGAAAGCATTAATCAAAATTCAAGAGGGATGTTTTTTTTTTCAAGAATTTTAAAAGGACACAATTCAGCCCCCCCCCCCTATGTCTTCGGCATAGTCATTCTGACATAACAATTGTCTCTCCCATCATCCTCTTTTGGGAATCGAAAAATAGGCCTCCATATCTTCTCATTTCAGTGGTCTTAATTTCCTCCTCCGAAAAATGATTCTCACATGGCCAGCCCAAGAATCTCCCACATGAGGATAATTTTCAAGGCTTCATGATGAAGTCCTTCCTTCAGCCCCCAAAGACTTCCTTTCTTACTATTGAACTTAAATTAAGCAACTGCATGGTTCCCTAACCATAATTTCCGGTCATCCCAATCCAACTGAGGAGCAACACTACCCCGATACTTTCTTGGCAACAACCGTTTTTAGTATGTCTACAAGATTCTAAACTCCCTCAATCTTTTGTAGATCTAAAACTCATTCCTCCAAAAACTTTTGGATGAAATGATTTTTTTTTAATGTGCTTTTTCCTAGAGTGAAGCATTGGGTTTTTCGGTGAGTGAATCGCACTTTTTGAAACACAAAATAGAATCTCATAACTCTGCTTACTCTTGAGATCCTCCAATAGCCCTTCCAACCATATTATCTATTTCTCTGCTTCCATTAAATATACATACTTATCTTCCATTTTTTAGAGTGCTACTGTAGGTTGAAGCTTTGGCATCATGGTGACTATTCAAAAGTAAGCACGTATCTGAAGGTGTTGTTTCGAGTGTTTGGATCACTACCAAAGTCTGAGTACACAAACTCTTGCAATGACTTGTCTATTCCGAAGTAAAGCTCCGTGCTTGTTGAAGACTTCAAGTACCAAATAATCCATTCCAAAGCCTCTCGATGATCTCTTTTGAGGTTTGACGGAAACATGCTGACAACTCTCACTGCTTGTGTAATATCCAGATGAGTACATATTGTAGAATACATCAAACTTATGATAATTGATGCATATAGAATATTCATTGTGTACTAGACATCTGCTTCTATTCTTGTTGACTTCTCCTTGAAAAGTTTAAATTTTTTTATCAGGGTTGCTGACTTCTCCTTTCTAAGTACCAGGACTTAGGTTTTTAACAAACCTTGTTCCCAAAATCAGCTTCGCTGGACCAAGGTCCTTCATCTTGAAACTTCCAAACAACTCAGCTTTCAACTTGTCGATCCTTTCCTTCATTGGACCAGTAATTAGCATGTCATCAACATAGAGAAGTAGGATAATAAACTCCCATCACCAAACTCCTTCTAATAACAGTAATGGTCGGTATAGCTCTGGTCGAACTTCTACTCCTTCATGAAGTCATTGAACTTCTTGTTCCAATTCTTCAATGCATGATTCAAACTGTAAAGGCTACATCTGAATAGGTATACAGGTCCTTGGTTTCAGTGAACTTCAAAACCAACTGGATGTTCCATATAAATCTCTCCATCTAAGTCCCCATGAAGGAATGTTTCCTTCACAGTCAACTATTCCAGATAAAGTCATTCTGATGCAACCATGCTTAATGTTGTTTCGAAAGCCATGTGTTTAACAACAGGTGAAATAATCTCTGAGAAATAAACACCTTTTGTTTATTGAATACCTTTCACAACCAGTCTGGAATTATACCTTCTTCTACCACTCACCTCTTCATTTAGCTGATAAACACATTTATTTTGTAAGACTTTCTTTCCAGTAAGCCTTTTTGTTAGCCCATGTTCCGAATACATTAAGGGAATCAAGTTCATCCCTCATGGCCAACTCCCCAGTTTTGAGTCCTTCAAACTCCTCACTGCTTCTGGGCTCTCAGGCCCTCCATCTTCCATAATAAGTAGTGAAAACTATAACCATACCTTTACACTGGGCGTCTCTCCCTAGTATATTTCTACAGTTGTCCCTGCAACTAAGTTCTTTCTAAAACTAAACCTTCTGAAGTTGTAACTTCTGACGCTTGAGCTTCTACAATCCTTGAAATCTCCAGTATATCTAGTTTGGGAAACACCATAAAAACTTAAAATCCTTCTTTCAGTAACTCCTCTGGATGTTCTGATGTTTCCGGTACTGATATGCTCACTGAATCTTCCAGAAAATCCATAACTTATGGATGTCCATCTACCTAAACCTTAGCTTCTGATGTTAATTTGCTTTCATCGGAAATGACAGCTGAGTTCTGATCCTTCCATAGAATATATTCATTAAAGATCATATTTGGACTTCGCATGACCTTTCACAAGTCATTATCCTAGAGTCCAAATCCAAATTCTTCATCACCAAAGCCAACAAAGTAACACACTCAAAACATAGCCTCTAACTTTTCTCATTACATGGTATTAATGTGGGCATAGATGACTGTATGCAATATTTTTAGGTGGTTGAAATATACCTTCCTTTCGGACCAACAAATATCCAGAAGTTGTTGTACAAATGGTGATGATGGACTCTGATTGAAAAAATACACCACACAATTCATTGCTTCCACCCAAAACACTTTGGGGAACCCCGCATGTATTCGCATACACCTAGCCTTTTCCATCAGCATCCTATTCATCCTCCTGACAACTTTTTTATGTTCTAGAATCCTTGGAAAGGACTTCTCAAATCAAATCTTCTTCCGACAGCAAAAAATCTGGAACTACTTGCTTCCGGACTCACCATCATTGTCTCACCATAAACATTTAACATTGCAGTAAGACTCCTCCACCATGGCCCTCCACCTAAAGAAAGTCTCAAACAGCTCAAACTTGTGCCTTAGAAAGTATATTCACACATTACATGTGGAATCATCGATGAAAGTAACATAAAAGAGTGATCCTCCATGAGAACAGACCATATTCAACCCTCAAACATCTATGTGAACCAACTCTAACTTCTGGTACTTTGGCATTTCCCCTCCATCTGAAAGGAAACATTCCACTGCATTCTGAAGACGCAATCCTCGCATGTTCCGTACATAGTGCTTCCGGCCTTCAGTAATCCTTTAGCAACTAGTATTTTCATCTCTTTCTCACTAAGGTGACCTAGAGGGTCATGTCATAACTTTATGGAAGTTAACTCTCCAGCATGCATTGCTCCTTCTGGTGAACTAGTGAGGTAGGGTCTCATCCTTCACTCCTCCGATGTCCATGAAGAAACATGAAATTTTCCACATACCATCTATAAAAGTATTATAGAAAATTGCATCATCAAGTGGTCCAACAGAAATTAAGTTCTTCCTGAACCTTAGGATGTGTCGCACGTCCTTCAACTCCAGCATACCTCTGTTCCTTGTCCGAACTGAAACATCTCCTTTTCCTGCTATCTTGAGGACTTTATCGTCTGCAAGATGCCCCTTACCATATCTTCTAGAAGTATAATTCACTGTACATACTCTCATATATGTTGGGAGGAATGAAGCTCTAGATTCTATCACCCAAGACCTCAACGAACTTGCAGCACTTTAGAGAAAGAAAGTCCTATCTTTCGATATAGGAATCGCATACCCACTGCCAGAAGCATACATTCTGGGGTTCTCCCTCCTTTCACTACTATCTTTTTTAGGTGGCCTTTTCTCTCGCAATGCTTGCATAAGGGAGAACCATCGGCCAAGTTAATCATGTTATGGCTCCTTTTTCCCTTTCAGTGGATTTTCTAAAAAAAAGGAACGTCCTCTTCCTTCTACGTTGTATGCATTCCTGGAAGATGTATGAATCCCCTTCTGACAAATCTCCTCATTCAAGATCAGGTCTCTAACGCCCGTGAACTTTAAGTTTGCCTTTCCACTGAAATTACATATAGTGGTCACCATTGCGCCTCATAATTCCAGGAGCGAAGAGAGTAATAACAGATCCCAAAGCAAGTCTCTAAAGCTTATCTTCACTGGGTCCAATTGGCTTCTGATGACATTAAAGTCATTTATATGATCGACACGCAATTTACCTTCTGATATTCTCATTTCGAATAGTCTTCTTAGCAAGAACACTTTGTTCATCATCTTGGGCTTCTCATACGTATCAGTGAAAGTCTCCATATGTTCTAATGTTGTCCTCACTTCAAGGATATTATACATCATGTTCCTAGAAAGTGACATTCACATCAACCCGACTACCTTTTATCCAATATATTTCATTCTTCCACTTTCATTGCTTCTAGTTTGGCACCATTTAATGGAAAATCAATATCCTTTTACAGAAGGTAATCCTCCATTTTCATCTTCCAGAACCCAAAATCTATTTCGTCAAACTTCTCTACCCTAACCTTACTCTCCTCCAATGTCTTCCCACCAGAAATTCTGAACTCCCGCTACTTTTGGAGAATGTAAGGAAAAGAGAAAAAGTTCTACTTACTAATATTCACCTAAAAGGCAAAGGGAAAAATGATGCTACTAGACCAAGCTTTGAAACACCTTCATCAGGGTTCAATTATCTGAAAACACGTCATCCTTGAGCCCCGATGTCACTTGTTGGGTCCACGGCCACCTTCCAGAGATGCACCACCAAAACTTCACAGGGAAGAAACAAAAGCTTCAGAATGAACCCCGCACTACAATGCCTAGAACTTGGAATAGAAGTGCACCCAAGCCACCACACCACAACATAAAATCATCAAAAGATACATACAAGAACTATCAAAAGCAACGATCCAAAAAAATAAGGAACAAGAACAATATAAGAGATTATATGGTTCGGACTTGCATCCTACTCCATAAGGGAATGTTGCTTTACTTTGATTGAAAATAAGGGAGGATGATTACAATGTTTCATCTATCTATCACTATGTGATTACACCCTATTAATATGGTAGAGCCCAGCCAATGCTTCAGGTCGCCACTGCCATCCTATCTTCACGATCCACAATCCACCTAATTCAATCTTCACGAACATACCTCTGATCGATCAAAGGCTCTCACCGCCTTAACTAGCTTATTCGGTGCACCGTTCCTATATTCCGATGATTTCACAAGATCTCCCTCCTATCATATCACCTAATGTTCTATCCTCTCGTGATGCAATCCGCTACACCCTTTCGACTGACATCTGCATGTAGCTTCTAGTGACCCAAACCTCAGTTGTTGTCACTTTCATCATCCTCTTTCGGGAATCAGAAATTAAGCCTTTGAATCTTCTCCTTTCAGTGATCTTAATTTCATCCACTGAAAAATGATTCTCACATGACCAGCCCAACACTTAGTATTCAATCCCAACCCACCTTGATCATCAATTCATCACAAACTCACCGTGTTCCACCCCTGAACATTGAATGAGATTCTACTGCTCAACTCCAAACATCAGGGCACACTATTCAGCAAAACCCGAGTTACCTGCTCGTCACTATCACTAATCACTGATTCATCACTCATGTAGTACCCTCGGTTTCTGGTATGTAACCCTTACTTTGTGATTTTTATGGTTATAAAGTGTAAGAGTGGAGAATGTGAGAGTTTGGTAAACTTTCAAGAAGTTTTTGGGGTCAAAGGAGAGGTGCACGGTCTGTGCACGGTGTGTCCAAACCGTGCGGAGGTCCTAGGAGAAACCGTGCACACATGTAGTTTTGGGATAGTGGAAAACGCACAGTTAGTGCATGGTTTGCCTAACCGTGCGGACTAACCGTGCATAAGGAAAAAGTAAGATCCTATTTTTTTTAGGATCTTACACGTTTTTGCTCCTACTTTCTCATTTTTTCTCCTAAACGGCCCTAATTCAAGATTTCTCTCCATTGAAGGTTGGGGAACCTCTCCCAAGAGTTTAGGAACCGATCTGGAGCCCTCCCTTGGTGTTTGAAAGCCCAATACTCTCGGTAAGTGATGTTCTTCTTCGTTCTCGTCACGTTTCTTTAGATATACTTCTCCTCCTCTTTCTTTCTCAGATCTATGCCTGTTATGGGTAGATCTAAGATGGTGAATGAAAAATATGATGATATTTGGTCTTGGTTGTGATAAGAGAAGGGATTTAAGGCTGTTTTTGTGGAGAATAAACCCGGTTACTAGAGCGTTCTTCGTCCGTTGTTGGTTTTCGCCAAAACCTTAAAGGTAGGTGGCTTCTCTCTCGACTCCACTTAGTAGAACTGATTGATATGCTTTCAAATTGGATATATTGTGTTGAATTGGTTGTGATTTGGTTGTTCAGAAATCGTTGGAAACCCTTCTTCGTGATGGTTTGGCAAATTGGGGAAATCTGGAAAATTGGGTATTTGAATAAAGTGCTTGTGTTCTTGATTTTAAAATAGATATTTTAAAATGGGGACTTTTTGGAATTATGGCACATGGTTTGGATTATATGATTTCAATAAAAGGGAATGTTTTATTGAAATGAAATTAAATGGTTGCTTTGAAATTGGTTTGTTCTTTGGTTTTCAATAAAAATGCAGTTTTATTGAAATGATTTGTTTTGGTGAATTGAAATGGTTTGGCATACATGGGGTTGTGTGAGTTCATACTTGACGTGCCCCTAAATAAGGGACATGTACCATTGGGGTACAAGGTGTGTGACCCTGGATCGGGGGCGTGTGTCATTGGGACACAAGGTAATTGGATCAGAGACCGCTCATGAGTATGGAACTGTCGAATGAAGTACGCATGGGTGTGTGTTGTGAACCATGGGTTGGGTATGCCAAAAATGATAAATGAGAATTGGTTTTAATGCTTTGTTTGGTTGTTTTGCTGGAAGTATTACTGGAAATTGGTTTAATGAGCACTTGTTTTCAATTGGTTACAATTGGTTTTGGAACTTGTTTATGTTGTGTTATAAACTATTTTGTAGAATTGTTTTATATAAATGGTTTTATATAAATGTAGCTAAATTTTCTATCCTAGTGGCGTGAGTAGGGAAGTCATTGGGGAAAACCTACTGAGTGTTATACTCACCCCTGCTTTGGAACTTAGGTGTTTTTGCAGATGCTATCTTCCGGGACATGGGAAAAGGTAAAGTGTCATGCGTTTTAGCACCACCTCGTGATACTTGAGCTGTTTGGTGATTATGGAGCATGGAACTTGTGGAGCATGGAGTCCTTTGACCTTCTTGGAATCTTTATTTGTTCTTCTACTGTTTGCTTTGATAGTTTTTTTGTCTTCCACTATTGCACACTTTGGAGTGTTTTTTATATGAATAAAGTAGTTGTGTTGTCTTGCTTTTATTTATGCATCATATAGTGAGTTGTTGTTTGGTTATGGCTTATTGGGTTAATGGTTTTATTCTTAAAGGGTAAATCATCCCCCACTTGTATTTGAAACTCTCCATCATTTATTTCCAGCCTTTGGTGTCTTGGGGATGTCGCTTAAGGCCAAGTAATGATTCGTTGTATTCTCAAGGCAATGGGAATAAGTGGGTCATTACAAATGGTATCAGCTTGTTTGGTCCTTGCCTAACAAGTAGTCTTCAGTTTCTTGGTCTTGGAGTTGAATTCATCCTGATCTATTCATTGGGTTGTGATCATAGAAAGGAGTAGGATTGTCAGAACTTGAAATGTATAGCATAAAAGGACATAGTTAACCCATTTATGTTGAACTTCAAGTTACCAGAGAGTCAAGTACATAAGTGTTTTGGAAACATTAATAGGATCTTTGAATCTCATTGTCATGGGTTTAGCCAATGAGACGAGCATGACATGCATTGTAGAGGAAAGACTTCCAACTAAAATTGTATATTTCATTTTGAATAATGATTTATGACTTTGTGCAAAGCTGGAAATTTTTGAAAAATACAGAAAAATTGTTTTCAAATGAAATACTTTGAAAAGGGCATGGTGGGTGTATTTTGAAAATGGGTTGATTTTAAAAAGCAAGAATGAGATTTTTCAAAAATGGTTGAATGTGGAAAAGGTTGTTTTTAGAGAAAATACAATGTTTTGATAGTTGATGTGATAGAATTTGAAATGTTAAGTCATCAGTTGCTAGGGAGTGAGACTTACCGAGTTTGTTGTTTGTTTAGCAAATGGCACCCGGTAGGCGTCATAGAAACCAACCGGAAAAAGATGCAAATAATGTGGTTGCACCTAAACCATAGGTGAACCAAGAGCTGGTTCAGAGTATCGTCCAAGTGTTTCAAGCTGTGGATAAGGGAAATCGGAGGGATGAGCCAAGGCATGTGGACCATTCCATCCAGTTCATGAAGCAGAATCCACCCATCTTTTGGGGTGATTCTGAACCCGAAAAGGAGGAGGTGTGGCTGAACAGGATGAATCGTATCTTCGAATTCATCAGCACACCGACAGAGCTCAAAGTCAAGCTGGTCACATATATGCTCGAGGATCTTGCATGTCAGTGGTGGGAACTAGTGCTGCATGTTAAAAGGGATCAAGGCCTAATTTGGGAGGATTTTGAAGAATTTTTTAACAAACAATTCTATCCTCACACATTTAGGATCTAGTGGACGACGTATTTCTTCATCTTGAAGCAAGAGAATCTCTCTGTCACAGATTATGCCGCTAAATTTATGAATTTAGTGCACTTTGCATCAGAAGTTGCAGTAAGTGCACCCTTGAAGGCACACATCTTTGAATCGAGGATAAGGCAGGATATTCGATCGAAGATCACGGTGCTCTGTATTACAGATTATACAGAGTTGGTAAACAGAGCAATAGTGGTTGAGCGTGATATCTCAAGAGCTATGGGAGGACGAAGTATGATGATACCTATAGGAAATGGTGGGAACTCGAATAATGGGAGCAAGCGCAAGAGGGACACCTATTTCCAAGGTGGGAGTGGGACTCAGAGGCTGGATCAGTGAACCTTCCTCCACGACCCAAGAGAAAAGCAGGTTGATTCTAATATGGTTCGCTTGACCACATAAAGCGAGAGTGTACGGTACAACCCAGAGCATGCCATAACTGTAAGCAAATGGGGAATCTTCAGTGTTATTGTCGCAGTGCTCCAAGTTCAGGTGCTCGAGACACTTCTCAAGTGTCTCAAGCATCGTATGCTTCGACAGGATGAGGATAGCAGACTCAGTCTCACTAGCAGAGTAGGGATAGCTATAGTGATGCTAGGAACACCATGACTCCTTAGTAAGGGAAATCTCAGCAAGGCAACAAGGACTAGAGTGCAGCGACGAAGGAGTTATATGGAGCTGAGAAGATGAATGTAGATGATCAGGCTAGACCATCTACAGTGAGAGGTATGATCCTTTTGAATTCTACCCTTATGCAAGTGTTGTTTGATACCGATGCATCGCATTCCTTCATTGCTTCTCATGCTGTTAACATGATATGCTTAAAACTTGAGATGATGCCTTTTGTGATAAAACTTCAAACTCCTCTCGGTGAAAGAGAATTTTGAGATTTTGTGTGTACAGTTTGTTCTATAACTGTTGATGGAGTTGAGCTAAAGTGGGACTTCTCGGTGTTGGAGATGGATGTCTATGATGTAATCCTAAGTATGGATTGGTTGAAAATGTTTAAGGCTCACATTGATTGTTATATAAGGACAGTGAGTTTCACGACTGAGGACGGTGTCAAGCATCTCTTCATAGGAGAGAGGGTTGTAAAGAAAGGTTCAACGGGCTTGTTGGCACCAGTTGTGGGGACGATCTCTTATTAGTTGGCGGCGTTAACTTTGGCATCAATGGAAGAGATTGAAGAAAATAGTTTTCTAGCAGTTGTGGATCAATTTCCAAATGTTTTTCCCAAAAACTTCTCAGGGTTACCACCTATAAGGAAAGTGGAGTTTACAATTGATCTCCTCCCAGGGACTAGTCTTATTTCCCTTTTGTCTTATAGGATGGCACCAACAGAGTTAAGGGAATTGAAAGTGCAGTTGGAGGAGCTGGAAAGCAAAGGTTTCATTCGGCCAAGTACGTCTCCTTGGGCAGCACCAGTCTTGTTCGTGAAAAAAGCAGATAAAACTCTAAGGCTATGCGTGGATTATCATAAGCTTAACCAAGTTACAATAAAGAATCGGTATCCACTACCACACATTGATGATCTGTTTGATTAATTGGGGGAGCTCAGTAGTTCTCTAAAATTGACTTGCGATCAAGATATCACCAATTGCGAGTTCGGAAGGAAGATATTCTGAAGACATATTTCAGAAGCAATATGGCCACTATGAATATGTATTCATGCCTTTCGGTCTTACGAATTCACTAGCGGTGTTTATGGCATTGATGAATCAGATATTTCAGAGATATCTGGATTCTTTTTTTGTGGTGTTTGTCAACGATATATTGGTGTATTCAAGGACAAGGGTTGAGCATGAGAAACACTTGGTGACGGTGTTGAGAATCTTGAGAGATCGCCCTTTGTATGTTAAATTGTCAAAGTGTGATTTTTGGATACAAGAGGTATGTTTTCTTAGCCATGTGATTTCTGAAAAAGGTGTTTCAGTGGATCGAAAAGATAGAAGTTGTTATCTTGTGGAAATCGCCGAAGAACGTCTTTGAGATACTAAGTTTTCTTGGTCTAGCGGGTTATTACCAACGCTTTGTGCGTGACTTCTCATGGCTAGCTTCGACAATGATAGCTTTGACAAAGAAGAATTCTCCATTTTAATGGACTGAAGAATGCCAAAAGTCTTTTCAAGAGCTGAAAGTTCGTCTTACATCAGCACCTATCTTGATTTTTCCAGAATCAGGATAAGGGTATGTGGTGTACTGTGATGCTTTGAGATCTAGGTTGGGATGTGTTCTCATGCAAGAAGACCAGGTAGTTTCTTATGGTTCAAGGCATTTGAGAGCGCATGAGAAGAATTACTCAACACATGATTTGGAGTTAGCTGCAGTTGTCCATGCTTTGAAGACTTGGTGTCACTATCTCTTTGGTGAGAAATTTGTTGTGTTCGTGGATCATAAGAGCTTGAAACATATTTTCTCACAACAAGATTTGAATATGAGGAAAAAGAGATGGATGGAGTATCTCCATATGACTTTGACATGATGTATACACTGGGAAAAGGTAATTCGGTGACCGATGCAGTGGAGGGATAGAATGCAATTGAATGCTGGTAAGAACAATTATAGGGATGGAATACAATTGAATGCTGGTAAGAACAATTATAGGCCTCGAGTTTCACTATAAATGTGATTTATCAATGTTTTAAAATTAATGATTGTTCTCTAACCCAACTCTCTCAATTACATGCATGATGTCTCGTTATGTTCAATCTACTTTTCTCTATATAATTATGAATACCGCTCACTGAAAAGTCTTTCAGCTTGCGAAATTCACTCTCAAATGTGTCACGGATTTTCCTAAATTTCTCCATGAAGTATGACTTCACTAATCCATTTCACAACTCACTCTGTCAAGCTAGGTAGTCAGTAAAGTGAAGTATTGTGTTAGAGCAATGTAAAAGAAAAACATTGGACAGAAAATCGCAGGTTGTCACTCACGATAAATCCCAGCCTCCATAATTCTCAGAGAAAGAGTAGAAGATAAGCAATTGAAATAAAATTAGGAACTCAAAAACACATTACTAGTTTACCTCCCTCAACCTGAAAAAGCGGGTTAGCCCTGCATTTAAGGAGGTTTGATTTCACAACATAAGGGGGAAAAGAAACACAAAAACAATGGTTGACAGCAACCAAATAGGGGGATAAATAATGTAAACAACACGCTAACTAAACACAAAACAACACTTGAATGAAGAGGAAAGATGGAGAAAACAGCTCAAAGTCATAGAAAATTCACAACAAAAAGAAAGCATAGTGTTGGAGTCTGCATCCCACATCGGACTTGAGGTCCGGTGTGGTTTTAATTATTCATTATAAAATAACCCCAAGGGTTCCTTTAGAGAGTACACCTCCCCTCTCTGTGCGCCAGCTCCGATGGCTCTGCTGCTGTCCAGCGGCTCCCTCGTTGCGCGTCGCCCTGCACGACGCCTCCTGCGTTGCTCCTTCCATGCCGGCCTCCACCTGCGGCAGCCCCGGCCCCCATGCCGGCCCTCCTGTGATTTCCCGGCGCTCTGACGCTCGGCCCGCCCGTGCGGTTTTCCTGGCGACTCTGACGGCTGGCCTGCTCGTGCAGTTTCTCGGCGCTCCGACGACCGGCCCGCCTGTGCGGATTTCCCAGCGCTTAGTCAACCAGCACTGCCAGTGCGGCTTTCCCGACGCTCCGTCGACTGGCACTGCTTGAGCGGCTTGGCAAATCTCTTTCAGCAACATCCTCCATCTTCGTGCAGAGGAGCAACATCCATGGCACTTTTATCTTTTATTCTGTTTTTGTCTTGTTTTGTAATCAAGCTGGGTATGTCCAGCTTGAGGGGGAGTGTTTGCAGCATCTTTTGCTTGCTTTATTTTTCTTTATGTGTCCAAGCTAGGTACACCTAGCTTGAGGGGGAGTGTTGGAGTTTGCATCCCACATTGGACTTGAGGTCCGGTGTGGTTTTAATTATTTATTATAAAATAACCCCAAGGGCTCCTTTAGAGAGTACAGCTTGGGGGTTCGGGTATCACCTATTTTATCATTCTACACATAATATAAACACAGCTCATGAGGGATGAAAAAGAAAGCACAATACAAACACTAATTACAGGATGAAATAGCATAGAGTTAGAAGAGAATCTAAAGCAGTGAATAAGATGAAACATAAGAGAAACAATGCTCAAAATGGAGTTTCATTCTTGAAGATGGAGAAGGTAGTAGTGTAAAGTTTCCCAGAAAGGGTGGATTCCTTTTTACAAAGGTACAATTCACAATTTAAAGAAGATGAGAGAGAAGAATCAGTTACCAGAATGGTGCGCGAAAGCCTCCTGGAAAATCCTTGCAGTGGCCTAGTGGATTCCTCATAGTACCTTTAAAGTGCCTCTATCCTCCGATGCATGCTAGGTGTCCATGGTTTCCTGATGTTAGGTTGATCTTTTGGGCTGCCTGGATAGGCAATTGGTAAAGGATGGGCTGCCCTGGAAGTGGCAGTAGGTTGGAAAAAGCCTGGATTTTTGGAGTGGGACTGGATGAAGGGTTGGTATGGAATTTTGGGAAGTGGATAGGGATCTGGTTGGGTTATGGGTGAGCAAGGGTGAGGTTTGGAATTTGGTGCGAAATTGTGCGAGAGGCTGGCCATGGATTTATGGGTCGAAAGGGTTGAAAAGTGGGTAGGCAAGCTATTTGGAAAAAGGGGATGTGGGGGCAAGGTTTGGGTATTTCACTAGGTATGGATGGTCCGGGTTTAAATGTTAGAGCCCGGGAATTAAGGTGACTTGGTATGGAGGATGTGGGCTTGTAGGTATGAAATTGGTTTAGATCGGTTGGGTGGGAAAGTGGAAGTGGTGTTTGAGATAGGAAGGGCTTGTTTGGTATGAGTTTGTGAAGTTGTGCTAAAGGTGGATGTTGGGACCGTAAATGATTGGCCCACCGATGCACTGATAATCACGAGATAAAATAAAAAGCAAAATGCAGAAGTAAAATGAACACCAGATGTAACGTGGAAAAACCCCCAAAATGAAAGGGGTAAAAAACCATAGGCAAAATAGAAGAATCAATATGGGTAAAAGTGGGTACACACTCTCTCGCTATTACAAGGAGAAAACTCTCATAAATAACTCTCTTGAATAAGTGGGGAAACCGCCTCACAAATACTGCTAATACATGGAGAACTCGAGAACTGGATGAGATGATGAAGCTGATGGGATGAGATACTGAAAACGTTGGGGGAGATCCCTTTTTATAGGGTGCTTCTAGCCCTACCCATCACCTCTCTCGCTGCCTTCACCCACCGGTGGATTTGATGGGTTGGCCACCAACCACCTACCACCACCTTCCCCTCTTTGACAAAGGAGAGGGGCGGTGCCGTCAAAGGGAAAAATTGCCGACACATCTCTCACAGTTTTGATTGAGAACCAATCACATCACCACATCCTTTTTATCTGTCAAACATGCTGCTCACGTCTTTGCAAAGCCGCTCGAGGATCTGCACCATCTGAATTTATCAGAGTTAATCACCTTGGTCGGGAAATCTGTCAGATTTTCTTAAGTATGAATTTTCTGTATATCCACACTTCTTTCCTCCACCACAT